>CM036753.1:113904568-114238525 GCA_020796225.1 Arion vulgaris | reverse complement strand
ATTGACTCTATTTTGAAATTATATCTTCCTTCAGGTCAAGACCATTGTGACATCAAAACAGTGACTATAATCATCATCATTATCTTTCTCATTTTTTTCGTGAGCACATCTCAGTTTTTTAATCAATAGATTAGACATGAAGTTTTATCCTCATAGAAACAGGACACTTATTGGAATGGTGTCTATGGCAACAAAAAATCATTGAAAGGTCGTCTATATCATCAACTTTTGCATACCTTTATAGCATTTATAATTATAATTATTTGTACTATTTACTAGTTTTCAATTACGCAAAAACAAAATGAGACAAAGTCAGTATTTCTTCGAAAACTGGAGCTTTTTCCATACGATCAGAATGTGTCGAAAATGGTTGTAATAATTTCAATACTTTTCATTTCTGTTTCCCCTGTAAGTGTTTTTTTATTGCCATGTCACTAGAACCTGAATTATCCTGTTAGAAATTTACATAAATTATTTTCTGTTTTGGAGTTTGGGTTCGCCAAAGAATCCCTAAATTCGTCATTAAATATATTTATTTACTATAACATCAGTAAATACAAAGTGAGTTTCAACAATTATTTCGTTTAGATTCTAAAAGTTTGAGATTTTAAAATGAAGTTGTGTTAGATTAATTATTGTGACCGACAGAGACATGTAATAGTCATCTCTGAGGATGGAACTAAAAACATTGCCTAATAATGCCATTTCAGAAAATAGATTTTACAAATTTACTTAAGGAAAGGCTTGCAATATAAGCAGCTATCAATTGATATTTCAATAGAAAGATAGAAAGAAATAGATGTTAGCATTATTTTATATCTTTGTCTATATTTATCAGAAGCATTTACATTTGGAACGTTTGAAAAAGAAAAAAGGCGGAAAATAAAGTATTTGGGCATATAAAGAGACATAGAAAGGTCCAAATGACCAATATGGAAGGAGCCATCCCAGCAAAGAGGAGACGAGGAAGACTATGGAAAGATGCATTCAGGATGTAATTGTTTATTGAGAAAAGACGGGTTCAGCGGCGGACATCTGATATTTGAGAGAGAGAAATCGAGGGGCTGTTAGGGCAAAGTTCTGCTCAGGACAAGCTATTTGATGATAATTATTTGGCAACTAAAACTACATTGATATAGTTTAAATTTTCAAAAGAAGCTTATCTTGCTTGGCAGAAAGTTGCCACAATAACACTTTTTCTTTCGTTTTCTCTCTCTCTCTCTCTCTCTCCCTCTCTCTCTCTCTCTCTCTAATAGATCAGATAACAAAGCTATATTAATAAATCAATATATTGATCAATAGTTTGTATCTCACCCAAAAATATCGAGTATCAGTTACACTTTAGTAATATGTAATTTTGTTTCACGATATACCATGATATTTCAACGACTAGCAACGAGATGTACAGCCCTGACAGAGCACACAATGGTATGTATATTTCAGTAAGGGGACTATTATAGTTAGTTCCAAAAATTAGAAACACTAATTTTACTTTGAACGAAATCTACAAATGCATAATAGTGTTTTTTGGGGGATTTTTTTCTCTCTCTCTCCGATCGTTTTTTTTTGGGCATTTTGATCCCCCTCATTGTGAAAATAACCAGCCTTGCCAAAAACGTTTGTTTTTCTTTACATCTTCAGTACCATTTGGAGTTTATTGCTTTTTCCCTTTGGCGACCTGTCCCATTTCAACCAGCGTTTTCTGGGTTCGCTATGTATGTTTGAGATCGCAGCGATTGCCGGGAAACATTGATTTTTTGAGGACTGCGGGCCCATCGCTCAACGCTTTTTATTTTATTCACTAGTACTTTCTTTTCCAGTTTAAATCTTAATGGGAAGTTGCATTATCATGTATATTTCCCTTTCTTTCTTCTTTCTTTCCCCCCTCCCTCTTTTTCTATATAGTAAAAAGTATTTTAAATTCAATATTTTTATAATGTTTTGTTTTTTCCTTTCATTTCAGTTTTTATTTGTTTTTTTTTCCATTCCTGTTTTTTCAATTTTCACAGATTCCTTAAGATACCTTTGTATTTTGGTAAGTCCATTTGTTTTATTAATTTGTCACTATTTTCTTTGAAAAATTTCTTGATAAAGAATTTTGTAAAAAACTTTTTTGCTGTTTTTGTCATTGTTTTTTGGAAAAATTTTGCAAAATTTTTTCGTACATTTGTAATTTTACGTTGTTTGGCCAATTCAAATGGGTTTTACGGTTGCTTTTTTCATTTATTAACCCCCTGAAATTTTCCTTTAGGTTGCGATCCTGGACGACCTACCCTCAGGGTTGTTGAGCGTTATCTGCCCAAATTACCGGTCTATATTTGGTTGAGTTACCTGTCGTCAAGTTTTGTGTACGGTTTACTCCGCTAGCCTTTGATTGTTCTCAATCAGCTACAAAAATAGTAGTTCCCTGCGAGGGGAAACGCGCATGCATTCAAGCCTCTGCTGGACTTTCCAGTTTTCTGCACAATTGGGTGGGTCCGCTAAACCCTACGCTGCCACGCCTCTTCGTCCTCCACCATCGCATCTTGCATGTCTGTTGCCGGGGGACCCCCCGTGCATCGTCCCATCGTGTTATCTGTGCCTGCCCACCATGTCCATCAGTTCTCACCGTGCTCACATTTATCATATTCGAGTTTCGCCTTGGCCCACGTGCAGCTCACCTCGGCCGGAGGAAGCGGTTCCCCACCTCCGGGCGGTTTCGCCACGTGGGCCAACGCTCTTCTCTGGAAAGCACCTATTTTCCCTTTTTGTTTATCCGTTCTGCTTTTCCCATCGGCCGGGAAATACCAGCATTAATAGTCCTTCTGGGATTCCGCTCGTCTGTTTGCGAGCGGATCACATCCCAAATGACTACGTCTGTATCATACCTAACCCGAGTAGCTCTCCCCCGATCCTTACCCGCTTATCCCGACAGGAACAAATGTCTGTTTCAGGGTCACACGTGAGGTGGGGTAGGGTCTTGATTAGTGCCACCACTAATCCTGGCGCGATGTTGTCCCCATGCCTTTGAACCCGGGTATGATTACCTAACGATTTTCGAATTAATATTTAACTAATTGGCAAGTAGCTTGGTCGATGCATAGTGTTTTGGGTTTCATAATTTTGTATAAGCGCATCACAATGATAATCATGTTTGAAATACAGTACACAAAAATGGGGAAAAAACTAATCGCAACCTAAGAGTTTTAACATTGCAACCCGAACTACCTGAACCATAGACCCTTTAATTCCACAGGCGTATGTCCTTCCTGTGCTACACCCTACCCCCACCACAAAAGCGGTTTACGAAAGTAATGACAATAACACAAATGGAGACGAATGTTTGCAATAGCGTATCCCCTGGATTCCCTATTTCACTGGTGATCAATTCCAGTTGGAGCAAGCAAATGCATAATTTCAGGAATACTTGACCCCTTATTGTTTAAGTTATCATTTTGACGAATCATTTGTTTTATATCACTAAAGGTTTGAGAAGCAAAAAAACGTTACGAAGGTCGCGACTGTTATAAATAGCAACATATAAAAAAAAAATTTCTATCAAGTGGGGGCTTCATATCGTTTGCTAAAGTGTTTCGAATTTTGAACGAAATATACTAAGACTATGAAAACCATTTCTTATATATTCACTAATATAATATATAGATTTTTTGAGTTTTTAGAAAATTTCCCAAATCTTCAATAGTAAATTACTTATCAAATGTTTTATCTTTTTGTAATTGTTTTCTGTGAAATAAATGTAATTGTATTTGAGTTTGATATTATACAGAGTTATCAAATCTCTTACTGTAAAGAAGTAAACATAATACAGATTTTCTGTGATCCCGACACTACAATTTGTCAAAATTTTTTGTTATCCTTCTACCATTTTTGTTGTAATTAAAAATTCAACCCCCCATTTTAGTTTTTCTTAATATATTTGTTGTTTTTTCTCGAACCAAAAAGAATTGTTAGCTTCCATTCACCCTTCAATAACCTGTTGTGAGATTTATCAAGAACTTTTCAGAACTTATAGTCAGAGCTACTCGGAATCGTTCTGTTATGGGACAATGGCACTCTAAAAATGAGACATATAAAGAAGTTCACATGAGTATCTTAGCAAAAACAAAATTCAACTAAGTCAATATTCAATATGATACATTATCTTGATGTAGAATACAAACAACAAAATCACATTAATCGCATCAGTTCAAACGGCAAAAGCAAGAAAATGGTAAGTCTTCGTGAGGCTACCATAAAATATTGTGTATTGAATGCACTTATGTATGACCCAAATATAAAATGAAAATTCGTCTAAAAAAACCTGTCTATGAACATAAGGGAAAACGGGGGTTCAGAAACCCTGGACAGATCGAAGAGAGAGCTATAGTCCCTTCAAATTGTCATGCCACAGATAAAAAAATTTTATCTTTGTAACCATTTGATGAAATAACTTGAAAACTTGCATGAACTACACATGTCTCGACCTACAAAATTTTTGCCATTCAAACAGTCATACCATCTAAAGTTTTTCCCTTTTTTATTTCTATATATTTAACGCATCCATTGGTATGGTTGAACAAAGCTAATTTTTACAGCCATTTAATACATTGATGACAAAAATAGCAACATTCAGGACGAAATTTGTGTTTTTTTAAAACAATTCTTGCATTTCCGTGCCAAATCAAAACGTCGTTGGGCGTGGTAAACGTCATTGTGGAACGAAATTTTAGTTAAAAGGGGTATATCGAAATTAGTGTGAAACTACTGGGTCACATTGTTGACTTCAAAACAGACATGACATTTCTAATCAGTTTGAAGTTTCAATGTAAAAATGTCATTAATACTATACGCGCATTTCCGCAAAGAGGCACATATGCGTCATCTGTACCACAGTATACAAGAACCAGAGAAAGGAGTTATTTTATTGTAATGATACCTCCCTACAACATATGTTAACACACGCACATTGTACCGAAGAAATAGCGATTTGAAAAGAACGTCTCAAAGTAGCTCCGCCATTGCCAGTTCCAAGCCTGAACGTGAAAGGGGATGACTTTATGACATGGCAGCTAACTTTAACTGTAATGTAAGTTATTTTAAAACAATAATACAACTATGTCTACATTTTTTGTTTATTTCATGACTCTTCAAATATCAACATTGGCACTCTGATGTATAAGCTGGGATGATACACCTTTGCATGAGACTTGTCATCAAATGTCATATTGGTGCGTTTGCCATAAAAACTAAAATTCTGTATTAGACTCACCAAAAATACGACCAGCATCAAAGGAAACCGTTATGTTACAAAATCCCGGTTTCCTATACCAATTTCTTCCATCAGACTTATGCGTCGCTATAATTCTAAGGTTGGGTACAACGTTTCGCTAATGTAGAATTGATGGTTTTGACAAATTCGCATTGGACTGTGGGCATGAGTTGTTAAACGAACTAAATAACGACAAGTTTCAACGGAATTAAACAAAGCAACCACTTGTGAATAAGAATGCACATGGGTTCATCAGAAAAAATCTCCGTATGCATTTAGGCAAGTATCCCACTGTTTAGGTAGACGTCGAATGCCGTCCGAGAAAAAGGTGCGTGGCTGCTCACTGAACCATGTTGTCACCGCTGTCTTCACGTCTGCGTCGCTGTTGAATCGCTGTCCCTTTAGTGCTTTCTTCAACGTTCCGAACAAATGGAAATCACACGGGGACAAATCAGGACTATAGGCTGGATGATGAAGAACTTCCCAATTCTTCTTTGCCAATGTTTCCTGCACAATTTTTGCGACGATGGGACGAGCGTTGTCGTGGAGAAGAATCACACCTTGAAAAAGCTTGCCTGGTCGCTTAGCCTTGATGGCCTTATGCAGCTTGTCTAAAGTGTCTTTATAATGGGCGGCATTGATGTTGACACCAGGTTCCTTAAAATCGTCAACAAAAGCCCTTCATGGTCAAAAAATGCGTCACCATAACCTTCCCAGCGAAACCTGTGTCTTAAATTTTTTGGGGTTTGGTGAACCTGGATGTTTCCATTGCATGCTGTCAATTTTGCTGCTCAACAGAAATGCATCACCCTCTGTCCTGTAAAGCATCAAGTGGTTCAAACTCCACCCCATCCGTTCTTCCTTATGGTGGTCAGTCAACATCCGTGGACTCACTGGAACACACCCTTCCGATAGTTCAATTTCTTCCCAACAACCATGTGGGCTGTCCCAATTGACATATGGAATTCTTCTGCAAGCGAACGAATGCTCCGACGACGGTCAGTAAGTACTGCTTTATCAAGCAAGGCTATGGCTTCTTCTGTTGCACAATATGGCCCCGACCGGGCCCGTGCAAGATCTGCTGACAACGCTCGTCCGCACGTCGAAAAAATTGTGCAGGAAACATTGGAAAGAAAATTGGGGAGTTCTTCATCACCCAGCCTATGTCCGATTTGTCCCGTGTGATTTCCATTTGTTGGGACCGTTGAAGAAAGCACTAAAGGGACAGCGATTCAACAGCGACGGACGGGGAAAAACAGCGGTGACCACATGGTTCGGTGAGCAGCCACGCCCCTTTTTTCTGGACGGCATTCGACGTCTACCTAAACAGGGGGATGCTTCCCTTTAAATGCATACGGAGATTTTCCTGATGAACCCATGTGCATTCTTATTCACAAGTGGTTGCTTTGTTTAATTCCGTTTAAACTGTTAATTTGCGTATGATACTTTTTAAATAAATCCACAATCCCGTTTTCATTTAACACGCCTCGAAATATATGTGCTAATCAATAGTAGTAGTTCATTTTCTGCTGGAAAGATACCGTTTAGTAGTAGTAGAATTGTATTTAAAATTATAATTAGTTGATTAGTAGATTAGTTGATGTTGTAGTAGAAGTAATAGATAGTATTAGAAATAGCAGTAGAGATTCAAATTTTTTAAATTTTTAAGAATTGTTTAGTTGTAACAGTAGTAGTAGTAGTAGCAGCAGCAGCAGTGGGGTGATTGTGGTAGTAACAGTACAGTAGTATTAGCAGTAGTAATAGTTGTTATTTCTCTCCGTTTCTCGTAAGGCCTCAGTAGTTTTTCGTCACATTGCTGGTGTCTGGCTATTGTTGTATGGCTTCCCGTGATAGTCCTGCCTCCTTCATTTCCTAAGAAGACTTTCCCTATTTTGTTTGAATTATTTGTTTTTGTACTGTAACTACGTACATTTTTTAATGGGCGTGTAGTACAGGCCCAAACCTGGAGGAACAAAAGACCACATTTAGCCTGACTCTATCTTTATCCTGCCCGGCCTGCTTTCTGGGTAATCATGCCTGGGTAACCTTGCCAGAATAGCTATCGTGTCATTGAGCTGCAAGAAACCACTATCCCTACAAGGTAATGACCTCATGAGGGGATTAATAATAGTACTTGAGTCCCATCCTAGAACACTATGCCTTACCACATTTGGGGGCATTAATGATCAAGGTTGGAATGGGGATGTTTTGTGTTCTGTCTTTTCCCTCCGAATCTCAACATCTTCCCAAAGGTAAATTGGGGTAGAAAAGAACGCAAACAAAACAAGATAGAACAATCTTGTTGATCAGGCCGAAGACTTAAGTCAGCAGATGTGTTCATTTGAAAACGTTTAACTGATGAAAAAAGGAAACGAGGACCAACAATTAGCACTATATCATTTTCAGTATGTACCAGATGGCTAGAGAATGCATACAAGAAAACCCGGTAGTCTGGAGACAGAGGGTTTCCCGTGTTATGTTTAGAATTTCTAGAGAATGCATACAAGAACACCCGGTAGGTGTTCAAGAACAAGAACACAGTAAATGGGACTGAGTTAAGACATGTGCAGCAATTTAAATACCTCGAAGTACTGGTAACATCAGATGGCAGATGTAGATCAGAAATAAAGAGCAGAATAAGGTAGGCGAAAACATCGTACCAGAAAAAAGAAAAAAATATATGCAACAAGTCACTGTCAACTTAGATCAGGGAAAGAGATTATCAAGGGTTTATTTTCATCAAATAGCTTTCCTGAGCAGAAGTTACCACCCTTCAGAATTTTCTCTCTTCATGGCCAATGTCCGCATCTGCAGCCGTCATGTTCAAACCATCAGTTACATCCTATACAGTGCTATATAGAACTAATACTGACATACGGATGCGAGTCAAGAACAATAAGCAAAGAGATTGAAAAACTCTGAGGACACAGAGATGTGGTTTTACAGGAGAATGAGGAAGAAGAAGAATCCCATGGACTGCTAAAATGACTAATGAGGAGGTGTTGAATGAAGCCAAGACACAGATGTAATCTCAATATAAGAAAGAAGATGTCATCATTTTCGGACACGTGATGAGTACGGGTGGTTTGCAACACATTGTAACAACCGGTAAAATCATCGAGGGGTAGAACGAGACAGCGAAGCAGAGAGAGACAATTTGGATAGCCTGATTTCATGAACGGAAGAGAATCAACATCTGGAGATGATAGAAACATCAAACAGAGATTTGTGGAGATTCATCAACGCCTGCCAGCCGATGGCACCTGATGACGATGACTAATTGATAAAATGAGAGAATGTTTGTTTGAAAGTTTCAAAATGCATATAAATGTTTATTGTAATTCGGTAACTGACAGTGACAGCTGAAAATGATACACTAGGTTCCTTTATCTATATGTCCATTTCCTGGAAGCAATCGGCATGGAAACAATGTTCATTCATCTATTATATAAGGTATCATCTAGTCCCCGGACTTCCATAGGTTTTCCCGACCCCCACCTCAGCAAATCCAGCAACGTCATATGGCCCAAAACGCCGGCTCGATGATGATTTTAATCCTTTGGATTTTAATATGTCTTTTTTTCGGGCTGTACCAGTATGGACATATTTTTTCTCAATCGGGTCACCGACTGGGATTCAAACCTAAAAAAAGGAATGATAAGTCGTAAATAAGTTATATTTTTTTTTAAAATATTGTATTAACATTGGCGTAAATTGGTGGATGCCCCTTAGTTCTGGGGCTCAAGAGAGCAAAGAAAGTACTACTGTGACCAAAAAGGCATATCGTAATAGGTGACGGGTGAAGTAGAAACCCTGTAAAAAAAAAGCGTAACAAAACTGGATGTTTTGGGTTTCTTTAGTCCATCTGGTCAACTACATTGCTTTTACTGGATCACATACAAATCACAAAGTGATTAACAAGTGGTCGATATGAACGTTCGGTTGAAGAAAAGATGAAAGGGGGGCAAGAGGGGCTAAGTCCCATCCTTTAACAAATTGACCCCCGTTATAAAACACATTTCCCCCCGTTTACCCCACGTTGTTTTATTTTGGAAAACATTCGTTCTATTCGATGTTTTTTTATTAAAATACATTTAAAAATTGTTTTCCAGCCACATCTTCAGCGATTTATAGTCCTTTCTATTCGTAACAATAATTTACAACAATGTCTTTTTTTTCTCTTTTTTTTTTTAAATTTCCCAACAGAACAATTGTTGAAACTACTTTGTATTTACTGCTCATCTTGTAAATAAATATATTTAATAAGAGTTTAAGGTTCTGCAGCGTTCCCACCCCACGAAGATGGGTAAGGCGTTTCGGGTTTTGGGCCTCAACAGATTTTCCCGGGTTTCCCAGTATTTTGGCAAAAAAGGCCCGATATTGGGGTAAAGGGGTAATGAAAATATAGAAATTATAACAACCATTTTCGAACATTCGGGCCCGACTAGACATATGCCTGTTTTAAGGAAAAGGGAAATTTTGTCTCCATTTTTTTTGTGGTAGCTTAAAAAAATAATATAGTACAAAAAATTTTAAAATAAATGCAAAAAAAGGAATACAAAAGTTGATGATATAACGACCTTCTCAACGTTTCGTTGTTTTCCATAGACACGATTCCAATAATGTCTTGTTTCTTCGGGATAAAACTTCATGTCTAATCTGTTGAATGCATAATAGGGAGAAATTCACGATAAGAAAAAAGATAACGATATGACTATGGTCACACTTTTTGTTTCACAATGGTTTTGCCCTGAAGGAAGAGATAATTACAAGATAGAGTCAATGTTAGAAATTAATCATTGATCTTGTAATATGGAAAATAGAAATAATTTCTTATAAAAATAATTAGCATTTGAAAATAACAGACAAAAAAAAGAAAGAAAGAAAGAGAGAGAGAGGGGGGGGCTAGAACAAAAAAGGGGAAAAAACAAAACATTTTTGGCTATCAAATATTTTAAACCATTTATTTATATAGTTCTTTCCCAAAGTACTTGAACACAAAGGTTCAGTTTGAACACAATATAAGGGATAGCAGTAATTTTTTGCATGCAGTTTTTTATACCTCCGCCCTAAAAAGATTTTAATACCTGGGGGCTTTTTTAAAATAAGAAAACAATGAAATTTCAAAAGATTAAAAAAGTAAATAAACAAATGGCCGGGGGTGATTGCAAAGGCGTATCACTATAAATGATAGCCGTATTACGTAGCCAACAAAGTACCTTTCACTTTATCAATGAAAATGAAGGGTTTTCGCCAATAACTCGTTTGGATAATTGTGAAAGTTAATTCCCTGGATTTTCGATTTTGACTTGCCAATTGATTTTAGACGCAAATTGCGTAATTATATGAAACGACTATTGTACTGTTAAACATTTTTTTGTTAAAATCAACATTGCTGTTATTTTTTAATAACAAATAAGTAAAATCTTCATCACAAGGTTTCTTTATAAAATATCTTTGGGAAAGGTTCGAAAAAATTTTGAAAATGTAAAACAAACAATAATTTTGTCAGAAAATTATTTTTTATCGGTCGGTAAAGATGTTCACGAACATTGGGAAAGAACTATACAAGCACACACCTTAAGTGGTAAATGATACAGAACATCTCTCCCAAAGTTATTAATGCAGTGATCCCAAATAGTTATCCTGTAAAGTTGTATGTGGCATACCACTTGTGATGAATTAATTCAATTGGGTCAAATTAAATCTAACTCTGTAAAAAGCTGGGGAAAGCAAACGTTAGTCCACATTATCGTTATAAAACAACCGATGTCAGCAACTGCAAGCCCAAATGAAAATGAAATGAAATAAGACAATTTAGTCTCATTTCTATTCAAAATCTACATATCAATGTTGACATTACAAACTAAATGTAAAAATATTTCTTCCTATACGTTTTTTTTTTATGGTTTATTACTACAATTGGATACTAATTCACTTTTTTTGTTTAAAAAAAAACTTTAAAAGGGCTGCAAACATTTTGGATATTAAGTTAATAAATCAGTACAGGGAAAAAAATTAAAAAAGAAATTTACAACACTAGGAAAACAAAAAACAGACTAACAACAGAAGCAACAAAACAGGATAAAACAAAAACAAAAGGGTAACAACAAAACACAAACAGATAAAACAGAACCAAAAAAAACAGAAAAACAAAAAAGGCTGCCAAAAAAAAAAGAATAACAACAGAAGCAAGGGGGAGACAATCTTGATTAATCCCGAGCCCCAGGGCCGTCGATTGGTCCCGCCAAAAAATTCTTCGTAAATTTATGTCTACAGTTGTATGAGATAAAGATAATGTTATTTAACTTTTACATTTTTTCGAAATATTTATTAACGTGTACATGTCGGCATGGGTTTTAAATTTTATTGATTGATTGATTGATATTAATATTATCTTTTCACTTCGGTGATTAACTATGTGTGCTCGATCTCCCCAGAAGATCTCATCGGATTTACAAACACTGTAGCATTTTAAATTCTAGTAAATAAAACTAACAAATGGTGACATTGTGTTTCTCCTTAAATCGACAAACGATTAAAAAATTTTCTAACTTTAGGTGCCCCATTTTATCTTTTTGAAAACTTTAAATTGTTTTTCATTGCCCTCTTTAACATCTAGCACATCTTTAACAAAAGTTTTTTAAAATTTTATTTTTGAAAAAATTTTTAAAACCCCTTTTCCCCCTTTTTTTTTTTTTAAAGGCCCCCCAAAAAAGGGTTTTTGAAAAAATAAAAAGTTTTTTTAAACCCTTTTTTAAAACCAAATTTGCAAAAAAAGAAAGGGGGCTAACACAGGTATTTATGAGGTCGGAGAAAATTCACCTGAGTGGTAGGGGATCTGATAATATAAGCAAGCCTTCATGCAAAAATCAGCCTTTACGTTTATTTGTCATGACTTTTTCGAAATATAGGACGAAATAAAATAAATTAAACAGTAAATGGTCATAATAAAAATTTAAAACTTTTAAATAATTCACTTTCTTTCAACATACTGATGTTATTCATGGAACATAACCAAACATTAATCTTGTAAATAACCTAAAAACCCCGTTGCCAAGACTCTCCTTTTTTCGGGGGGTCCTCTGGGGCAGGAGCATAATCACAGACTCTTAAATGAAAAAGAAATAAAACTCGGTTCATAATGATATTCTAAAAGTGAATGTATCGGTTTGTAAAAATTCTGATGTCGTTTGTAAAAAACAACAAAAATGTTGAAACTAACAAAGAAAAACCCAAAAGAATTGGTTGGGGTTATGTTCATTGTTTATAAAATTTATGAATGGGGAAATGAAAAACATTTAACCATCGTGAATAAAAGAAAACAAATGTTTCAAAACTGTATGCTAAAGCGAAATTTTGAGAAAGCTAACGTTAACAGGATCCTTAAAAACCCTTTTTGAATAAAAAATATTTGACGATTTGAACCCACCAAATATATTCCTGCCTGATTTAACAGAAAAATGTTATCCATTGAATGATGCAGGCTAGTTCGTCACTGAACACGCTAACAGAAATTTTGCCTGTTGAGAGTTTATTAATAAATTGAGATATTGATTCTGATTCGCTAATGTTGTGCAGCAAGCTAGCCATGTTACCGTTGATAAGTCAGCATTTCTTATGACAAGTAAATGTTTCCTTTTTATATAAACGTTTGACTGTTCATAAAAATATGTTCTGTGAATATACCCCGATACTGAAGCTATTCGTTATCACAGTTAACTAGTTTCCTTACATTAACTTGTTATTATATGTTTGAAAAGTACCTGAGTTTATCTCGAAATAAATATTAATTGTATGTATATATCTTTTTCTCAAGCTTGCAATCTTATAATGAAATTTGACTTTAATGTGATACAGTTGAAAACACCGGTATTTACTATTTCTACAATGTGAAAACACATGTTTTCTATATTATTATCATAATCAAATTTAATATGAGACAAAAAAAAAGTCTAGACAAATTTCAAATCTACGTTATTAACCAAACTATGATAACTAGAAAATTGACACATGAGAAAGTTAAGACAGCAGTTAGTGTCGCTGATAACAATTTATTGTCGGTAAACATGTGTTCTGGAATGTAGAGTTTCCTCGATATCTCTGGTAACCTATAATTATTTTCAATAGAGAATTAATTGTAGTTTGAGTATTGACTTTACAAATTAGAGTTTGTCAGAAATGACTGATTGCCATAATTTTGCTTATTAATTGCAAGCTGTACCTTCTAAGTATCGTGCAGCAGGGAAGCGGTAAACCTCATGAAAGAAGATGCACTACACCACCTCCCTCTCCTCATGAGACTACGGGGCACCCCTTGGGCAAGATGAAGTAGCCACCACCCCCTCCCCCTCCAGCAGAGTAACATGAAGCCATGGGGGCGGGGGTATGAGTGCGGAATAGTCGACGGTGTGTCAACTTGTATGATCTGAAAACTCACGACTGTAGACAGATGATCACTATAATAGAGACAATGGTTACGGTCATAGACCAGTATGGTCTGAAAACACACGACGGTAGACAGATGTTCTCCATAATAGAGACAATGGTTACGGTCATAGACCAGTATACTCACTGTCAGGAAGGAAAGCAATAGCAGACTACTTTTCAATAAATGCCTAGATAACCTAAACAGGAATATGAGGAATACGACAATATAGAAACACGATCCGTTGGTGAAGCTGTTGGAATAAGGAGAATCTTATAGACATAATGGGATGGAGCACAACGCAGTGAATAATAATAACAAATCTGATGACGGCCAAAAGCCTGAATGTGTTGTCTGGGTAGTTCATCTCGTCCGACTGAAACTATTAGAAAATAAAGTAAAAATAGGAACGTAGAACAATGTAAGAATAGTGAATGAGGGTAAACATCAAACACTTGAAAATGTAATAGAAAGAATGAATATGGACATAAATATAGAACATAAATCGAGTGGACAATGTTATTTCAACACACAAAATGGATTTTCATATCTCTAAAGAAAAAACAAGAAAGGAGTCACGTAGCTATATACTTACAAAAACAAACATCTTATACACGCCTGGGATACAATCTCATAAATGAAAGAATTATTAGTGTAAGATTCAATGTAAGATATTTTAAAAAAAAATCACACTTGTACAAATCTATGCGTCAAGAACAGAGACAGAAAAGGAAGAAAAAGATGATCTTTATAACATTCTTCAGGATATAGTAGAAGAAGTAGCAAATGTGACATCTTAATAATAATAAAGATTTTACTGCTAAAGTTGACAGTGATAGAACAAGAGAATAAAAGCAGATAATAAGAAAACACAGTTTAGGAAGTAGAAATGAGACAGTCGACAAACAAAATAACATTTTCTGCCGTAAATGATCTGATGATAGCAAATACAATGTTCCAGCAACATCGTAGATCATTTATCTGAACGTCACCGGACGGGATCATCAAAGATCAGACTGTATAGATTGTAAATGAAATGCCATAGATTGTTAGTTTTACAGTTAATAGCAAAACTTACGCACACTCATCGTCTGCAATTACGGAAAAGTGTCTATCATTTTTTCTTCCTGTACTAACTAGTTACGCTGCAAGTTCATGTGCAGTTTTTGCATATCGAATATTTTGTTGCCATTACGTCAAGACTTTGTTGCTGAATATCTTTGATACAAAACTGTGAATTAGTGTTAGTTTATTACATCCTGATCTTAGAACACTTTGTGCGGGTCCACTTCTGCAGGTCCTTATCGACGCATTCGCTTTCGACTTTTAAATTTCAACAAAGAAATATTCTTTTCATTTGCCTATCGTTATGTGAACTTTAAATTTGACGAAAATAAAATGTTAATAATGAGACGTTGAATATTATATGATCTTGAAGGAAAAACTCGTTTGTTCTGCATTCTTGTATTAGTGTCAGGCATAACAGATTGTGTCTGTGCTGATGTTAGTGATATCATGCTTGATCTAAGTTAGTGTTAAATTGATAGATCAGCAACAGTCTATTTATAAACACAAGAGAAACTACCCAACACTCAGGCTTGAATGTGTGGATGATTATTATTCTAAACTGTGAAATTTCAAAACACGGAGTAGAATGTTTCAACCAAAATGTCTTTATTCAGTAAAGAATACAAGAAAAAAAATATGATGATACTATATTTTCCTAGATTGCATGTTACTTTGGACATGATGACGATCTCCCCTGACCATATGACCAATCAGATCCGGTGCCATGATACAGTAGTACTCTATTTGTAAGAAATGAATAAGAAGTTCTAAGAGACACAGGTGAAGCACTGAAGCAAATAAATATGTTAACATAAACAGACAGTAAGCAAGTAACTAGGTCTTCCAGAACAATAATTGCCAAACACTGACATTGAACCACAAAACGTATTTTCGTTGGCGACCATCGCTTATGTATACAGATAAACGTTTGCAAGACCACGGAAAGCTAGCTCTGCAAAACAATAGCCTCACTTTATCATGTCTTATTGGGTCCAATGCTTCAGCTGGTATTATTAGAACTCCTTAAGCACTTGTTACAATAATACATGAAAATAACTATGAATGCTGTGTGTATGTATATGATGTGTTCATGTATGGTATATGTGTATGCTTGTTTGTATGTCTGCGGCTGTTTCGTCTCATATATACAAGGATTTTTAATTTTTTTCCTGATCCAGAAGCACTTGAGCTTTTCAGCTCTTCGGCTCAGTGCCATGGACATCGTAACCCTTCGGTTCGGTGCCACGAACACCGTAAATCTGGGGAATCTGTGGCTTGTTTCTGCCATCCCACGGAATTGAACCTCACACACAGAGGGATAGTCACAAGCAAATTGTTTTTTTTGGAAGCCCTAAATACCTATTTACCGTTTATTAATTTACTATATTCATTGGCATTAGGTTGTTAGAACTTCTTATTTAGTTGTTACTCTAAATGTAGTTATAACTTATCTCGTCTTGTTCCTCTTGTACACTTACGGTGTCGATATGAAGTATAGGTTGCTGTAGAGGTCCCTTTAGTGCGGTTCATATATTGAGGTTTTTATTAACTCTGTTATTTAGTTAGTTCAGCGTTTGCTTGACTATCCTCTCCACCTAATTACTTTTACAATGTTTATAATTGATTATAAGTATATGAAGGTAATATTGCTTGTTTTAAGATCAAACCTTTTGATCTGTTGTCTCCACATGAATTATGTAGCTCTTTTGACACCCAATTTGGGCCTGATTGTAGAAATCTGATCTTGTATCTTCTCTGGTATCCTCATCAATCATCACACTTGCATAATTCTTTGTAACGAATGAACAATCGTGCCATTGTTCTTTTGCCTGAAGCTAGCTCTCCAAGTAGACTAGCTTTGTGGATCTGGTCGTTAGCCATCTTATGTGGTATTGTCAGATAATTATTACTTTGCTAGGAATCTCAGCATATTCCAATATCTCATTCCAATCTCATCAACATCACTAGCAACACCGTCAACAACATTCTTAACAACATCACTAACAATAATACCAACAACATAAACTAACAACACACATAATTGTGGAAATCACAACTAGAACAAGTCTGCATTCAGTATTCTTACAACAACTATCGTTCAATTTGAGAGTTCATTTGTAGAGCTATATTGAAGTCTTGATCATGGGAAGAATGTTACGAATAAATTAAATTTATCTTATGGCATAGTAGGTAAAAATGTATTTACAAAGTGTACTCTGTCGAAACAAAGGATATTCAACAATCTGCAAGAATATTGACATTGTTAGTTATAAACTTTGGACATAATATAAACCATAATGTATTAGTCATTATTCATATTCTTACTTGTCAAATTACATTTGTGATAAGTGAAAGAGTTCTTCCCATTAAAAAGTCGTACTAGTGACAAAGAATATCATTTTTGTTTGAAAGTTTCAAAATTAAAATTGTTTACTGTCATTCTGGAAACGATAGTGACAACTGAAAATTATAATCTATGTTTTATCTATATTTTTACTGCTGTGTCTATATCGTATCATTTTATAGAGACTTTAAGAGTGTTTTATAACGTTGTTTTCTGTCCACCGTCCGATCGTCTTCGCCTTCAAGCTCGACATACAATAACTGTTTTGGGATGAGTTTATCAGGTATCCGACCAAAGTGACTGACCCATCTCACCTGGGACTTCTGCAAAAGCGTGCTGAAGCTTGAGATCTTGGCTCGTATAAGGATTGAAGTAACTGGAATTTTGTCCTGCCAGTTCATGTTTAGTAGTCTGGGTAGACAACTTGTGTGGAAGTGGTTTAGCTTTCTTGCGTGACTTCTGTACACTGTCAATATTCAATCTGGGCACTGACTGGAAGATGAGAGAGTAACAAAAAAGATATGCATACATTAGATGATAATGTACTTTTGAACTGGAAGATCAAAACTATATAGAGGACATTAGTCTTTTTTTAAAACACAATAGCTATGTTGACACGTTCGTATGGTGTCGGGGACGCAAGGAAGCAAAGAATAGTACCACTGCGACCTACAATGCATGTCGTTGGAGACGATTGATGTAGGCCCTAGGGATGCTACCTTAGTAAATAAAAAGCAGCACAGAAATCGGAGATGCTGGCCTACTTGTAGGTGCATAACTGGCATAACGTACAATCGCTCTTAGGCTAAGATCACATACAAATCACGCAGAGTGGTTGACAAGTGGTCGATATGGAGCGCTCGAAGAAGAAGAAGAAACTCATGAAAATATATAGAAACTATGAGAAACAGCACAAAAGACAAAGATAAACGCCAACAAAACTAATCAGAAATAATTGGAAATCAGAAAAGGCAATAACATTAAAGAATAAAGTACAAGAAGAAAGTAATGAAGTTGTATACACTTAAAATAAAGTTACAACATAGTAGTGACATTTTAAAAATTGATATAGCAGTTGATCGTCAACAGTTTACGTCACCTCTAAATGCACACGAGACAGAGACAACAAATACCCACTCAATTTGATCTTGTGCTTGTGTTTCTACCTCAAACCTTGTCTTATGCATTTTCTCTCTTTCTGTAGCTATTTTATTTTTATTTTTTAAACTGAGGAGCGTCTAACCCATAGATTTCCAAACTTTTTCATCCCACCGCCCACTTTCAACGACATGAACTTTAAAACGTCCCCCCTGACATTATTATAACAGTTTGCAACGCCTCCCCATAGATGCATGCTCTATTTTCACTTTTTCATAGAAAATTGATATATGTATCTGTAATACATGGACAATTCTCAACTTATTAAATACATGAAATACAAGATAGATGAAAATATTGATTGTTTGAGACGCGTGTATGATGAATTCAAATGATTATTCAATCGCAAAATCACGGAAAAAAACTCCCCAAATGCTTCTGAACCCATTATCGCCCCTGGAAGGCTGCAACGAACACGGGGTGGGGTGGGGCGATAACGTCCCTTTAGGAACCCATGGACTAACCGAATAGATTAGGGTCCGGTTTCCCATTCAAACGACACTGGTTCGATCCCCAGTAAGGTAAAGGATTTATTTTGTCAGTGGAGGATAATGAAAAAATCATAACCTGAACAGTTTCACGATGACTGCACTTGCCATGAAGGTTCATGTACACCCCCATCCTCCATGCACTACATGAGGGTATTAAATTTCTTGGCTCATCAAGGGTTCATGTACCCACCCCTCCATGCACTACATGAGGGTATTAAATTTCTCTGGCTCATCAAGGTTCATGTACCCACCCTCCATGCACTACATGAGGGTATTAAATTTCTCAGGCTCATCACGGTTCATGTACCCACCCTACCCTCCATGCACTCTACTGATGGTATTAAATTTCTCAGGCTCATCACGGTTCATGACACCACTCTCCATGCACTACATGAGAGGTATAAATTTCTCAGGCTCATACGGATTCATGTACCTAACTCTCCACTGCACTATCATGAGGGTATTAAATTTCTGGCTCATCAAGGTTCATGTACCCCCTCCATGCACTACATGAGGATATTAAATTTTCAGGCTCATCAAGGTTCATGTACCCCACCCTCCATGCACTACACCGCGCTAAAAAAGTGGTATTACACGGGCAGTACTGTTTGTTATGTTGTTTTTCCTTTTTTTTAAGTGTGCGATCGCAAGCTCCACGCCCTGCCTATCCTAAACGCATTGCAGGACACGAGATCAGACATTATCAAAGTTAACTAGTACAGGATATATTTGTGAGATAAAGACGATTTTATTAATGAATGTATCTAGCCAAAAAATGCATTTTAAATGTTTATAGTAAAAATAGACAGTGATATAAAATAATACTAGCATACAGTACTCTGGATTTTACATTGAAAATATCTTTTGAACTTTATAATTTACTGCTCTCATGCAATACATTTGTAAAAAAAAAAACAAAAAGCACATATTTGTTGAAAACATTACTTTCTATTCGATGCAATTTATTAAAATTCATTTAACAATGTTTCCAGCCACATCTTCAGCGATTTATAATGTCTTTCTATGTCGGTAACAATAATTTACAACAATATCTTCATTTTAAACATCTTTAATTTTTAGAATTCAAACAGAACAATTGTTGGAAACTCACTTTGTATTTGCTGCTCATGCTATAGTAAATAAATATATTTAATGAAGAATTTAAGGATTCTAGCAGCGTACCCAACGCTCCAAAGATGTACATAGCGTTTCTGTACCTGCCTCCAATAGATAGTTCAGGCTCAAGTGACATGGCAATAAAGACGACACATAATGGAGTAAAGCAAGAAATAAAAAGTGTAGAAATTATCACAACCATTTTTGTCACATTCTGATTACGTAGAGAAATTGTATCCGATTTCAAAGAAATACTGGACTTCTGTCTCCATTTTGTTTTGCTGCGTAACTTAAACACTAGTAATATAGTACAAATAATTATAATCGTAAATGCTCCAAAGGAAATACAAAAGTTGATGATATAGAATACCTTCTCAATGATTTCTTTGTTGCCCATAGACACGATTCCAATAAGTGTCTTGTTTCTGTCAGGATAAAACTTCATATCTAATCTATTGACTACGTAAAGGGGAGCCGTGTTTGCGATAAGAACGAGGAAGATAACAATGATGAGTATAGTCACACGTTTTGATGTCACAATGATCTTGACCTGAAGGAAGAGATAATTACAAGATAGAATCAATGTTGGTCAATTAATAAAGGAATCTTGTATTATTTATAATATTAATTATTTATTATGAAAGAACATTAGCAGAAAATATAAAAATAGACAGACAGGAAGATGATGGATAGGTAGATAGGTAGGTAGGTAGGTAGGCAGGTAGGTAGGTAGATAGATAGATAGATAGAGAGAGAGAGAGAGAGAAGAGAGAAGCACAAAACAGGAAAAATAAATACAGTTTAACTTTTTTCCGTACTGATAAATTGTTACGTTTATTTTCTACTATCAGATATACCTGTTCTTTGCATGGAAATATATAGGTCCCTAACAGTGCGAGACTGAGCATATTAAAGAGACATGCCCTGTCCCCAGCAAACTTCAAAAATCGGCTGCGCTCCCATTAGTAATAATGTTTTCTATTGCTACGTCGATTAAACAAAATAATACCTTGAGATAAACGAGGAGAGTATTAAATAGTTGTAAAACAGGGAATCTTAAAAATATTGGCACGTGGGAAAGCTTGTAAAATAGTCAAACTAAGAAATATGGGAAAGCTTCAATAAAAAACAATAATTGAAATGATTATAGACTTATCGAATAGTGACCAAATGTGCTAAAATACTAACGACTTCAGGGGACAGGAAGGTGTATTCAAATAGATCAAATATTCGCGTATTATCTGACTGACAACGATTCCGGGGGAAATAAAATATTAAAATCCAAAGAGAGGCTAAATAATATGGGTACATTGTTTGGTGTTTTACTTTTCATGACTTCTCTTCTTCTTCTTCCAACGTTTTCAGACATCGATTTGTATACTTGTAAAGTAGTTAGTGGTCAACCGGAGTCCATGTACATCTCCGTATAGTTTGTCTTGGACTGATATGGGGATTGGCCATGTGTTTTTTCTCTGTTCCATATACGTTGGACATTCTGCAGTATGTGTGTCTCTGTCATCTTGCTGGTGCCACATGTACACATGTCAGATGGGCCTATTTTATACTTGTTAAACAGATGGTACCTCAGTCTATTGTGCCCTGTTCGTAGACGAAAAATGACAACCTGTTCCTCTCTACTTAGTTGGTGGTAAGCATCGTCCTTTTCATGCCCTGGGTGATCTCTCAGCCATTTGTTCTTGTAGGCCATTTTATCCGTACTTTTGCTTCCTCATATGTCATACTGGTGTCTGTCTGTGGTAGCCTGCTTCCTGCTTTTGCCAATATGTCTGCAGTCTCATTTCCAGGTATTCCGCAGTGAGATGGTATCCACTGTATTACCACTCTAGAGAAGATGTTGCATACTTGGTGTAGTGATGCTTGCAGTTCCTTCAAGTTGTTATCGTCTTCATTTTTTAGAGCAGTAATTACTGACAGGGCATCAGTAAGAAATACCAGGTTTTCATTTACATGTTCCTCTGACACTATGGCTTCTGATGCCGCTTTTAGGCCTCTGCCTCTGCTCTGTAATTGCTGGAGAACCTTCCTGTCGCTAATTTTAGCTTCCTGGAGTTTCATGCATGTCACCTGAGCACCTTAAGTGTAGGGCCTCTCTCCTCTCCATTTTCAGTCTGCATCTTGCTGCTCCCACCCATCTGTAGTTTTCAAAGCTGGGTCCACCTGCTGTTAGGAAGTGTTCCTTTAGGTACTGTTGTGGCCAGAGTTTTTTCTTCTACTTGTTTGCTTGGTTTTTTTCCTACTATCCCTGTGGATGTTCTTCATTTCAGGCTCTGGGAATTTGTGCATGTATGCCTTTCCATATCTGCCTTGTTGTTGGATGTATTTTTAGTGGTTTGGGGGTAATTTCAGCACATGATGGTTGTTTGCTCATCATCATCTTGGTTGTCGCTGCAAAGTTGGTTCGTTTTAGTCTGCCCTTCCTAGCCCATTCATTCTGTGGTACATTGGGTGATCTTCTAGTCTCTTGAATTTTTCTGCTTGTTTTTGTGCTCTGCTGTCTCTTATATCCTCCATTGGTTGTAGGCCGGTGGTCTTCTCCATTTCCTGTATTGAGTAGATCTCATCTCCCTGTAATAATTTCATAGCTTGGTTCTGAACACGGTTGATTTTATTGAAGTTGGATTGGGCTACAGTTGCCCATGCAGAGATTCCATAGTCCAGTGTCGGGCGAACATATCCCATATAAAGCTTCTTTAAAACACTGTTATCTGCCCCCAGGTTGTGCCAGCTAGTTTTTCATGATTGCCATCCTGGATTTTGCTCGGGTTTTGTTTTTTCAATCTGAGCATGCCATGTCATGCGCTGGTCGAAGGTGATTCCAAGGTATGTTGGGTTTTTCTCTGGGAGCAATATATGGTTATTTAGTAGGAGCTTTGGACTTTGGGGCTTTGTTGATAGGGAGAAAATCGTATATGTCGTTTTCTTCATTGGCTTTGATCAGCCATGTATTGGACCATTGGTCTAGGGATGTGAGGGCCTATTGTATTCTGCTTGTTGCAGCGGTAATGCGCTCCTCTGATGTCCACAGGGCCAGGTCATCCGCATACAGGGCGTGGTGGATCCTTCTGGGTATGTTCTCTGTTATGTCATTGATGTATATGAGGAACAGTGTTGGCGACAGTACTCCACCCTGAGGAACTTCTTGTTCTAGTGTTGTTTTCCTGCTGGTGAACTCTTGCACTTGCACTTTAGCAGTTCTTTTTCAGATACTGTGATATCCATTTGTACATCTGTCCTGCTACTAGGTTTCTGCGCAATTTCACTTTTAGGCCAGCCTTCCACACTTTATCAAAAGCCTTCTCCAGATCTACCCATACTGCTAGCGTTTGTTTTCCCTCTTGAAAAGCATCCTCTATCTCCTTGGCGATGTATGTCACTTGATCTTCTGTAGATCTGTGTTTTCGGAAGCCTGCTTGTTGGGGGAGTAGCAAGCCCTTTTCTTCCAAATGCCACATTAGTCTAGTGTTGATCATGCGCTCTAGCAATTTTCCTACGCAGCTCAGTAGGCTAATTGGTCTATAACTGCTAGGGTCTGTGGGATCCTTCCCCGGCTTTTTATCGGTATCAGTATAGCTTCCTTCCATTCTTTGGGTATAACGCCACTTTTCCAGCTACAGTCAAATATTTCTAGTAGCTTCTTTTTCGCTTGTCGTCCCATTTCTATTATCATTTCGTTAGTTATTCCATCATTGCCTGGTGATTTTCTTTTCTTTAGAGAGCGTAATGCTTTTCTAATTCATGTATTGTGAATTTAGTTGTCATGTGCTCCTCCGGGGACCTTGAATGAGGTCGTGAGCCATTAGTTCTTCTTTTATGGTTTCCTCCCTTTCTTCAGGAACATCTATATGATTTACTTGTGTAAAGTGCTCACTAAGGATATTGGCAGCTTGTTTCCGCTTAGCTGTTCATCATTCTGTTTGATGGTGATTGTGTGCTTGTATTTATTTTCTTGGTTTAGTGCCCTGGCTAGTTTTCACAACTTATTTCCATCTCTGTCTAGGTTAAGGCTTTGTGTTTTTCTATCCAGCTGTTTCTATCATTTTCGTTTAGTGTTCGTTTGTATCTTGCCGAGGTGGCTTTAAGTTTAATGTTTGCTTCTGTTGTTCTTTCTATTTCTGCAATGTCTCTTGCTTTCGTTAGTTCTACTTCTAGTTGTTCTAATTCGTCTGTCCAGAATGGGCTGTAGTTTGGTCTCGCACCTCGAGGGATGGACTCAGTGGCTGCTTTTTTGGAGGGCTTTGTTAAAGTCTGCAACCCCAGCTTTTAGCATACTCTTGCGTATGTTTAGGGTCCACGTATAGGTCTGTCAGGAGTGCAAATTTTCCCCAGTCTGCTCGTTTGTAGTTCCATCTTGGTAGCAGCTTTGGTTGCTGTGGGGAGTATGCAACATTTACGGCCAGCTTTACCGGTCTGTGATCACTTCCTGCGAGTTGGTCCAGCACCATTCTGTCAATTTTGTGGTGGATGTCACCTGTGCTAAAGGCCAGGTCTGGTGTGGAGGTGGTTTTCCAGGTTCTGGAGTAGTAACTAGGTTTATCCTCAGCATTGTTGATTAAGTGTAGGTTGCTGTCTATCTCCCAGTCCTCCACCTCATCACCTCTGTTATTTGTATCCTGGTAGCCCCACCGCTTGGAGTGACTATTAAAGTCTCCTACTACTATGCAGTTTGTTGGTATTATGTTCATGTTCTCCAGTACTAAGTCTTTGTTTGGAGGGCAGTAGATGTTATAGATCCGGGTGCTCCCAATTGGGGTTGTGGTCTATCCCTACAATTTCTGACTGTCTACTAGCACATACTGTTGTTTCTTGACATGCAATCTCATTTCGGGCGAGGATCAGGACTCCACCTTTGCGTCCTTCCCTGTCTAATCGGAAGGTCTGATATCCTCTAATGGAAAATATGTGGCTAGAGTTTAGGTGCGTCTCTTGTATGCATGCTATGTCTATCTGCTCCTGTTGTAGATATTTTGTTAATGGGACCTTCTTCTTTAGTACTCCCTCTGCATTCCACTGCATAATGTTGAATGTTCTATGATTTGCTTCACTAGTGTTTGTCCCTGCTAACTGTCCCCTGGCTCGGCGGCGTGGATCGATCACTCCTGCCGTCTGTCGAGACTCCGGTTGACCACTACTCTTTTTTGTATACCAGTCGATGTCGTCGTAAACGAATTGCGCTGCACATTGTGCACCCGTCTTCTGCGGCGTTTCTGTCAGGCTGCCCACCTTTAGCCTTAATTTATTAACCTACAAGGCAGCAGGTTGGACTCGCTTTAGTCCATGCCACGCGGTGCGCTACCTATCGATAATAGGTTACGCTATTCTCCGATACAGCGCCAGCACGCTCAGGGCCACAATGTACGGTCAGGCGTTTGCTCTGACCATACATACACAAACACGGACACTAATCAACACGTTTTATCCGCTTATAGTAGCCAGAAACCGCGTAAATCACACCGCAATCACAAGAAATCGCGCACAGTTTATCCGTTAGGAATTTTCACACCCGACATGTTGGCGACCGGAAATCGAGTCCACTTTTCATGACAATTTCGTTAAGTTAGTATTTAAGATATAACATCACACCAATAGTCCAGTTTTACAATTTTTACATCTTTCCAACTATGAAAGCTACCCTCTTGCAAATTTCAGGTTTGTAATATGTCCAGATATCTTCCATTAAAGTCAATATATATATTTGGAGGAATGGCTATGCCAGGGCATACAGCCATGTCCCCGGGCAGAGAGCCTCATACTGGACAAGTAGATAGGATAGTTAGTAGAAACGAGGTAGGTAGAGACTGTAGGGTATGCACACCAAAGCTGCACACTACCGAAGAATAACAGCACTAGAATAAGACTAGTTTGACGTAGATTAGTTAGCACTGCTTAGCGACGTAGGGACAACAAAGCAAGAACGATATAATCACCGAACTTTAATGGACATGTTTGTAAACACTGTCTTGGAATACCATCATTAAACATGATCTAATCACAAGAGATGTGTTTGAGTGTGTCATTAACATCTTACACCAAGATAATTACCATCTACCTATGCTGTATCAACTACCATTAGGCTCAGCATTCGCAAACTACTAATATCACCGCTGCATTAAACAACAGAATGGAATACCCATTCTACACATATATATATATATATATATATATATATATATTTTTTATATACTAATTCAATTATCTTATATAGTATATGTATGGATAGATAAGTACACACCTTAATGGGTGAAGTGATACAGAGACATCTCTCCAATGTTATTAATGCAGTTATCCAACTAGTTATCCGCGAAAAAGTCGTATGTGGCATCCCGCCTGTAAGATATTGGAATTCAATTGGATCAAATGGTAAATCTAACTCTGCAAACGCTGGGGTAAAGCAAACGTTAGACCACATTATCGTTATAAGACAACCGATGTCAGCAACTGCAAGACCTAAATGGGAGTGAAATGAAATAGATACAATTTAGTTGTCATTTCTATTCAACATCTACATATCAATGTTGACATGTAATAATTTAAACTACATGTACCAACATTTCTATACGTTTTGCTTATTTGATTTATTATTACATTCAAACATTTTAGGAATATGATGTTAATTAAACCAGTACATAAAAGTAACACAAAGTCTAGGAACATACATTTACAACACTAGGAAAACATATAAACAGGCTAACAACAGAAGCAACAAAACAGACTAACAGAAGCAACAAAACAAGCTAACAACAGAAGCAACAAAACCAACTAACAACAAAACAGACAATTTTGATTGAAGTCACCCAGGCTTAACTTATGTCCTCTCGATTGGCCCCGTCACAACATTTACTTCTGTAAGATGTTAGTATCTATAGTTGTATAAGAAAATTGAGACTCGTGGAGAATCATTTACAGTTATTTAGCTCTAATTACTTTTCTCACAAGATTTGTTAACCAAATACGTGTCCGGGTATGGTTTGATTTGCTTTGATTGATTAACCAAAAGGACAATTATCTTTGCACTTCGGTGAATAACCATGTGTGCTCCTATCTCTTTCTTACACGAGAGGTTCTCATGAGCAGTGCACAAAGACTGTAGCACCGGCCAGAACCTGGTAAATAAACCTTACAAAAGTACACATTATGTTTCTCCGGTCAAATCGACGAAACGAATTTTGTAAAATTGTTTACCTTTATTGTTGCACTATTTTATCTTTTATAAACGATAATTCGACATACAGCTTTAATATATTTGACACGCTCAGGATATTTTATTATCAGAGATGGATTGTATTTTTAGAGAAATTTTCCTTTGGTCACTACCAGTTTTTTGTATACTTACAATTTTTTTTCCTACAGCTCACAAATAAACACGTAATCACAAAGTACTGTAATTTTACAAATTACAAAAACAATGATAAAATACAACAACGTTTCGACCAACAAGGCCTTTATTTTTGTCATTGTTTTTGTAATTTGTAAAACTACAGTACTTTGTGATTACGTGTTTTGTCAATCAAATAGTTTGACTGCAGTCTCATCTATTTTGTGAATAGCTCACAAATAACACATCATTCGTGTGTAATCTAAACTATGAAATCTCTTCAATCATACATTTTCTTTATTATAGAAATATTTCTCTCTTACACATACAGTTTGACGCCGATTGAATGTCTCGAACCTTCAAAATCTTTTTTTTTTCATGTACATTGAATCTTCTTTGCTTTTCGACGACCTCTATAACACGCTATGCTTTTATACTGTCTTTTCAGTAACTTGTTTCTCCCGTTTTACTTGTACTAAAGATATACTACAATCCTAAATATAATTTTAACCTAGTTTTTTTTTATTTATATGATTGGTTATTGACAGCTTTATTAAGTGTTAAGAACTCAAAGATAAGTGTGGTGTAGCTCGACAAGAATGCTATGCTGGCAGACAAAGAAGAATTGTAAACCAACAAAGAACCAGTGTCGTTAGTCGCCACACGTTGATGGACATACTGAGGGAGAGATCGAGCACTTATGGACTAATTTGTTCGACGTGCAGTGATGGTGTTCCGGTGACTAAACTAAACTAAACTAAAACATTAAGTGTTAAATATAACAATATATTTCTCAAGTTAGTCCTATCTGTCATTGGAACCATCAATCTGCTATAGACATCGATGACTTGGTCGATCCACATGTCAGATTTACTTAAGAAATATAATATTGATCTATTGGAATTGGTTTGGTTATTGGTTAATGAACCGATGTCCTTACACTCCAGACAGGCCCATAGGTGCATACTCAAACAACATATGCCAAAGAGTATGCATACTGATAGTTCCTGTGTCTCGCTGGTTAAAAGCACTCACTCTGTTTCTCAGGCACCCAGTTCTACTTATGCAACGCGCAGCTCCAAACTCCTTAAATCTCTTGAAACGACCTAACATCTAACTTAGTGTCTACATTCAACAGGCAGTCGTGAAGAGAACGAAGAACATCCTCCTTAAATGCTGCTCCCGCTTTGACGTAAAATTCTGCATTTACCAGGACAGTAGATTCACGTAAGTCTCTGGGGGGTAGAAAGAAACTTTCAATACTATTTCATGTTTTAATTGAGCGTTCTTGTAAAAATAATAGACAAGTCATAAATCTCTTGTAACTGTAACCGAAAAGTTCAGAAGCTATTTGTAACGTGTCAAGTGCCACTCTCTGAGAGACATAAAACCCTTTCAACATGGCATATTCCAGATATACGAGGAAGTCAATAAGTAAGCCCACAAATGGCTGTAGAAAAATAACTAAACATGATAACAACTTGAAACCAGTTTATTTTTATACATACATTGTTCCTTTATTTCTCAACATAATTTCCACCAACATTGATGCACTTATCCCATCGTTTTATCAATCCTCCCAAACCAGCTGCATAGAACTGCGGCTCTGTTTTCTAAAACCCCGTTTCCCCTTCACATTCAACTTCGCGTCATTCGCAAAATGTCTCCCGCCAAGATGGGGTTTTTAGTGGATCATAAAGGTGGAAATCGTTAGGGCTAAGTCGGGGCTAAGGTTGATGTTCCAGAACTTTCCACCGTAGTTGGTTAATTTTCTCCTGAATTAATCAGCGTAGTGGTCTGGCATTGTCATGAAGAAGCAACACTCCTGTAGTCAGCAATCCTGGGCATTTTTTCCGATTGGATCATGAAGCATCGATAGAACTTCACAGTATGATTCAGAATTCACATTTTCACCTTTCTTCTTGAAATTGGTTAAAAGCACTCCTTGAAATCCAGAACACCGTCAGCATGACTTTCCCGCTGATGGCATAACCTTGAATTTTTGACACAAGGGAAGAAAGATGTTTCCACTGTATTGAAGCACGCTTGATTCGGCTGGGATTTATGCACCCCTGATTCATCCTCAGTAACAATCCTGTTCAGCATGTCTTTCCTTCATCTTCGTATCGACAGAGATGGCGCAGGACAGGCCAAATCGTTTCATTTTGTGTTCCTCTTTCAATTTTCTGGGTACCACATTGAGCACAATTGAAGAAAGGGACTATGTAGGTACCCAGGCTATGACAGGGGGACCCTAATCGTCTTGCTGTTCAGTTCTAGGGGTTCAGTTTGGAATATCTTCAGCCAATCCGGACAGTCCATGGTCTTTTCCGCCTTTGCAAAATGGGTCCAATCATGTTTTCCGGATTTTCCGTACCAGCAATTTGAAATGATGAAACTCTGTTACCTGTTGTATGTTCTTTCCTTTCAAAATCCAAACCAACTCGGAATGTATTTCGGGAAAAAAAATAGGCTGGGAAACGGGGAAAAAGGGGGGGTCCTTTTTAAAAACCTCAAAGATTGATTAAATTGGGCTAAAACGAACGCAAAGAAAGAACATTTAGTGACAACGGTACAATTCAGGGAAGGCAACGGTTGGAAGGCAGAAGATGTTGGACTGACCAATGATGGTCATAGTCGACAAAGATCAACGCCCGAACTAATTAACTGCACCAAGGAAAAAGAGTTGTGGAGAACATGATCGCCCCCCGCCGACAGGCAATGGCACTTGATTGAAGAACAAAGAGCTGTTTACTACAAACAACAAGTATATGCAATATGAAATAGACATGTTCAAAAGGGAGTGAAAGCTAGCAGAACCAGAGCTCATTCATCAGTACAGCATAACATATTCAAATACATTCAGCAGATAATATAGCAGATAGAAGCATTGTGAATTGCACACAATCTAACAACAAAAATTTAAAATAAATAAATCAATGCTAAAATGATAGCTACTTCTGAGTTTTGAATGCCCAGGAATTCTGGGATTTCCCCCTTTATCCTATATTTGAGCAGGGAAAAGTACCTGGCTTTCTTGTAGACCCAGAAAACTGCAACAACTCTTTTACCATGAGGCGCAGAGGTCAACCAGAGAAAACACCACCCAATCCTATAAGTTATCTCGTTTCTGGTTTGATTCAGAAAAAACCTTAGTATTCCTCAACCCATTGTTGTCCTTTCATTATACTCTGGGTCTTTCTGAAAGTTTAATCTCTTACTCTTCAACTCTCATAGATGTTGGAAGGAATTTCCCACCTGTTTTTTTTTATAAATTCAGGAAGTCATGTTCCTATGAATGATTTTGCGTGATGGATTGTTTCCCCTTCAAGCCTTACTCAATTTCAGAGGTACATGTAATTTAGATTAAGAAAAGGATCAGAGTTTCTTGTAGTTCAACTGTGCCTGTGTACACACACTGAAAATTTAGCTGGCATCAAACCTGGAATTTTGATGCATATGATCACTAGAACAAAGTGTTATCACCTCTATCAGCAATCCTATAGCTGTTGTAACAATGAGTACCATTTCAATTACAGATGGGTTTTCTTTTTAACAAAATAAATATTTGTTCAGATTTTGTAATATTATTATGTGATAGCATCTAAATGATTTGGGTGTCTACGTGGTACAGAGGTTAAGTGCTACGCCCCTCGTTTTAAAGATACTTGGTTAGCTCCCTCATGCAGCCATGGGATATCTTTCAGAGATTCATGATATCAGTATAGATGAGATCGAGTTCCTAGTACTATCGGAGACAGATGATAAAACATAGGTTAGGTGTTCAAGTTGAGCATGTAAAAATAAACATGGACAGTTAAAAATGAGAAGAGCAGACTAGAAAACCGCTATCTGGCAAATTAATTAGAAAGATAAAAAAATAAAATCCCTACACAATATTTTCATTATCTTTTAAATTACATTGGGGATCCTTGCCAGTGTTTTAGAGTTCAAGCACTACCGCTGAGATCTTTCTGTTGCCTTTCCATCAAAGGCACAAAACATAATTATTTTCACAGATTCAATGTCTGCCCTTCAAGCTCTAGAAGATGGTGGACATTGTAAATCTGAACTATCAATAGTCCTAGATATTGATAGACTTATTACATCACATGACATCAAAATAACCATGTAGTGGATCCCTGGACATTCAAACACTCCTGGAAATGACAAAGCAGATAGGCTACCCAAAGAAAGGGGTCAACACAGGAACAACCAATCACAGCAACAACTCTCCATACGGCAAAGCAAATCCTAATGACAACAAATAAAGAAATTTGGCTGAACAGATGGGCCATGGGAAACACAGGAAGAGAGGTGTACAGCCATATGGCCAGCCCTAACCTTAATGACAACATCAACCACCTTACAAGAAGAGATCAGAGTACCATTTTAGACCCCGAACCCAACACACTAACACTTAATAATCACTTGAACAGAATTCATCCACAACCACTCCAAGTACCAACTATCGCAATCATCATGAAACGTTCCACCACACCTTTTCAAGTGTCAGGAACTAGTGCATCAGAAAAGACCCTCCTTCCCCAAGGCCAAGATAAATGGAAAACATTATACAGAACAAAGAACAACTTACAAACACATGCAGATACCACTACATAGCATTGGGCGAAGGGCAAAAGCTCAAGTGCCACTGGATCATTGAAGAAGAAGATCTTTCTGTGTAAGAAAGAGATCGGAGCACACATGGTTACTCACTGAGGTGCAATGATGATGGTTCTATCAATCAATCAATCTAAAAAATCAGTGAATGATAGCAAAGACAGCAAAGTGTGCTACCTATCTTTCCTGACACTTCACATCATACATAAATATTATCCTACAATAAGTAACATTATGCAAATATAAAAATAACACACAAAATAACATGAAAACAAATAACATATGAAACTAATCAGGGAGTTACTGCACATAGATTATGAAACTGTATGTTGGTTGAGTAAGCTGTCTACCGACTAAGGTCACCAACTTCTCAAAACGACTACCCATGTGTCCAATCTTGTTTGTATACATGCTGATGTACTGAGGAACAGTAGTTATATCTAGGTCAATGCAGTAACATTTATTAAGTTTCTCTGTGACCATATTTTTAATGTCTTCTTCTTGACGTTCCACCCTGACCACTAGTTAACAACTCTGTGATTTGTATGTGATCTGAGCCAAAACAATTGTCATGTTGCCAGTTATGCACTTACAAGTAGTCCAGCACATCCGATTTCTGCGATGCTTTTATTTACTAGGGTAGCTTCCTAGGCCCTACCTTATCACCTCTTAAGACATGGCTTACAGGTAGCAGTTTTACTTTTTTGCTCCCTTGTGAGCCCTGGCTGTATTTTAATGTAAAAATATCATAGAAAGCAATGGAATGTACATTATACATATGTTTCCTGGATTGTGAAAAGGCAGTCTACATAGGGCAACAATATGTAAAATTATGGCAGCATATGGCATACCAATTAAAGAAATTAATGCATGCAAGGAACTATAGGAGGGATATAAATGAAATAGTTCAAACCGGACCTAAAGGAATCAAATACAAATAAACTCTGAAATAATGTATCATTTGCGCATTCGTCTCTTGCAAAAGACATTACCTGTTCAAGAAACTTTTAACATATTCAGGTTAAACTATATATGATATGGTTAAGGGTCTCTATGGCCAAGTGGTTAAGATGGTTGCCTGTCGTTCTGAAGGTTGTGGGTTTGAATCCAGGTTGAGTCATGTGTAATTTTCATGAGATACCTATGATTGTTACTGGAGCTATGGAGTTCGTGCAACATTCTCGGAAAGATGCGTGGAACCATGGAGAAATCAGTACCAATATAGTCAATACTTGCCATGAAGCCTTTTTCATATGCGACCATTAGTTGTATTTGATTCCTTTTCCATGCCAAAGCGCACATAGAGCAGATGTTTTAGATCTCCATGTATGCATTCGTTGCTAACAGTTGGATCTTGTGGTTTACATCCCATTAGTTTACTTTCTTGTTGGATGGTTCTTGAAAGTGGTCTTTGGCCTTCCACGTTTTCTGTTCCCAACTGGTGACCACATAAGGACTTGTCGATTTAGTCTCTGTTCATCTGATCTAAGAACATGACCTAAATATTTCCACCTTTGTTTCCTTATAATATTTGATATGAGTTGTTGGTGTGTTCAATCTCTCTGTATTGTTAGAAATGAAATCACTCATTTTACTTTTAATCATTTTGGAGACATTTATTCTTAAAGCTGTCAGTTTCTTATCAATTTTCTTTGTCGATTTCCAACTTTCACAACCGTAGGTCAGTTAGAATCATACATGACCTAAATAATTTAACTTTTGTGCATATACTAAGGTCTTGAGACTGCCAGATATTCGTTAATTTAGTGAAGGCACTAGCTGCTATAGCAATACAAGAGTTTATTTCTTTCATCGTGTCTCCGTTGTTTGACACTTTACTACCCAAATATGTAAAATGTTCAACTTTCTCAGTGTTTGGCCATTTATTACGATGTTGTCTGTCAAGTTTGTGAGGTCCATAATTTTGGTCCTGGCAGAATTAATCTGGAGACCTTTTTCATATGACCATATTTGTTCCAAAATATAACAGTAAGAACTTACATGTTTGGTCAAGGAAGTTAGGATGTTATACAGTTTTGTCAGAGCCTTGAGAAGTGCCTGTGAGCAGGGCTTTGTCTTCACTGCGGAGTGTGTTAGCTCAATGAAACTGTTGACCAGCATGCCTACCGAGGTACACATTGACCTGTCCATTGTCTCAACTTGTGTGGAACTAAAGGAATCTAACCAAAGGGAGATACAATAAACAGATATAGAACACACCTGCCTATCTCATGAGCTCTTATTTATAACAAGGACAGAGAATAAACAGTTGATGTAATTTTGCTAAAATTGTAGAAATGTGAGGTTGCTTAGCAAGAAAGCGTTACACACTGTTTTGAATTCTTCTTCAAACGCTCTATAATGACCATGTGTTAAACCACTCTTTGTGATTTGTATGCGATCTCAGCCTAGGAGCGATTGTACACTGTGTCAGTTATGTGCCTACAAGTAAGGCCAGCACTCCGATTTCTGCAGCGCTTTGTTTACCATGTAGCTCCCTAGACCCCTACCTTAAATGCCTCTTGACATGCCTTGTAGGTCGCAGTGTTACTATTCTTTGCCCTTCTTGGGGGACCCGGCAACACACAGGCGACTGTTGTGAACAATTTCGTTTTTTAAAAATTTGTAGTGCTTCATTTTGGAATATCATCTCTGCACTCAGTAAATGTTCATAGGTTCCTCGATCTCCTTACAACATCTTCAACAACGCCCAATGACTAACGTGCCAGTTTGAAGTAAATTGATGAGTCTACCCAAACGTCTGCTCCCCTCTGACCACTCCAATCTTTAATACAAGCTCTTACAATCCAGCTGTTGATGTGAATCAGTTTAGATGAAAGTCCTCTTAGCAGCCACACTCCATGAGGAAGCTCAATGTCAGAGCTATCCATTGGCCCACACTGCAACATAGTCAGCCAGCCCAGTCCACTCTCTCACTATCAGCCATGTGCCCTGGAACTAAGATGACTATAATTCTAAGTGTTCCCATGAAGAAAAGTAGTCCTGAAATTTCCAACAAGTTACTGAACCTGTGCTCAGTGATTCTGAAGATGAATTAGATTTAGACTGATTATTCTGAAAATTCCACAGAAATTAAATGAGGTGATCATTTGGACAGTGTGTTTGAATTGATTGATATTCAAGTTAGGTCTGTGGAGATCAGGTCTCAGTATGTGGGAGCGTTGGTTGGTCTCCTGTAAATAAATTCAGACAGTCTACAGTAGATACAAGATTTGTAGAACAAATAGGTCCTAAGCTTATTTTAAAATCTTTTTCTAGAATAAAGGCAGTGCATTTTTACAACATAATCTCAACAATAATTTCTGATAAACTTTGTGTGAGCAGACATGTTTGGGCAGTCAAAAGCAAAATGGCAACCTTCAACTTTGCTAAAAGCTATAAAGATGTTACAGTATCAACATTTAAAAAAATCTTTTGAACTGTGCTTTCAAATTGATTGCAGTGTTAGTAACCCATATTATGAAGATTACTGCTCTGGCTAACCTACACTCATAAGTTGTGTACTCTAAAAGAACATGACTGCTCTCTTGCTTTACAGACATTTCATTCTGTTGATGAAGTGGAGTTGTGCTTGGATAAAGCAGTTAAATTATACAAAATAAGATCCGTGTTAAATTGATTGCTTCCAAGGAAAGAAGAAATGAGCAGAGTTTTATCAGAATTTGTCTCAAATATAACAACTTTTACTATTGACAACAATACTTTCAAGTGCAGCTGTATTGTCAATAGCAAGTTTGCTGTTTCAATAAAACTCTCATTTGACAACTCATTGTGAAACACTTCATGTGGGTCAAAATTCAGAATGACATGGAGCAGATGAGTACGGTAATAATTCAGACTGACATCCGGAACCACTGTGCAAGTACATGCTGGCACTTTCAGAAAATTGAAGCTCTTTATACAAATAACTACGCAGAGAAATGCAATGCAGACAAAAGTTACCAAAAACATCAGAAAAACACCAAAATCAGCATAAGAAAGAAAGTTGGAAGAACCTGCTTGAATTACATTGAGGATTAAAGAATGAAGTGGTCTGGCCACTTAATAAGAATGCAACCATACTCCACTGTATACAGTCTTCTACAACAGAACACCAGGAAAGAAGGAGAGAGGAAGACCATGAAAAAGATGGCATATCAGAATTGTGTCAAAAGGCAAAAATAACTATCACCCAAGTCACTAAAGCAGAGCAAGACAAAAACAGAAAACCATGACACTGGGCAAGAAACCGGTAACAATGTGAAGACAAATGAAGAAGATGAGCACTTATAAGAACACTCTAAATATCTGAACATTGAATCTAACCAGTACTTTCCCATTATATTCAAATTTCAAAATATATATGTTACCTTCCGATGCTTTAGCCCCTGATGACATCATGTCTGCCTTGTGGTGTCTTATGACCCACTCCACATCATCCAGCTCATTTTCAATATGAGTTAAGACTAACAACAGAACACCAGATGTTGGACAATTGCAGCCACTTGTCACTGTCAAGTTGGTTTATCATCTACTTCACAATCCTGAAGATAAAGGAGATAATGTATAATTGAGAATACACATCTTATGAAAAGGAGTGAGAACAGGCTTGTGTGATGTCTCATTCCTGATTTAATATGAACATTTTAAAACATTACCAGAAGGATTGATTTGGACCATCATCACTGCATTTCGGTGAGTAAGCATGTGTGCTCCGACCACTTTCTTACACAGGAAGATCTAAAGCAAGTAAACCGAACTCCGTAGTTGGGAGGATCCCGATGTATTTTAGAAGATGTGACAATATTTTGTAGGAATTTTATTGGTAGAATTTTTAGAGACTTCCAGCCTGTTCTTCTCAGTTTTGAACTGTCAATGGTTCTTTTATGTCAACTAGAACACAGCAAATACGTTTTATCATCCGTCTCTGATAGGACTAGGAACTCGATCTCATCTACACTGATATCAGGAATCTCTGGAAAAATATCTTGATGGCTCCATGAGGAGCGGGCAAGTACCTCTGAGTAGAAGGAAAGCGCCTCACATTTAGGCCACAGAGACTCCTGAGGATCAAAGCAAAACAGATATCAGTTTTGGAATCACAGAACTTTCTAGAATGGTCAATCTTGGCTGAGGATGAAGATGACTGGGACACTTATCCTGAATGGATGACGGTTGGATTCACAAGGATATCCATGGAAGCTAGTTTCTGGCAAAAGAATTGTGGTGCAACCTTTCCTTTGCTACAAAAATGTGTGGACCTGATGGCTCTTGACATAAATACACAACAGGAAAAGAATTGACAGGGATAGGTCAAGCTGGAAGCAAGTTCCCTATGAAAACTGGAGAAACCATGCTCAGACAGACTTACTATAGTCTGTCCATTAATGTGTGAGCACGTTTGAAATTGATTTTCTGAAAACTACCTGTTGGATCTCAGTGATTTTTTGCAAGCAGCCTTAGAATATCCATGCGCTAAATATTTTTTCAAGAAAATTTGATGTAGTTTGAAATATTTCTTCTTCAGGTTATATTAAAATCAACCTCACCGGATTGTACACAATAGTAACAGATCCTACGGTACACAGACGCGTTGTTCTAAAAATACATTATGGTAACATTGAAATATCGTGAGTAAACAACAATTTCAAGGGAATTCCCGTGCACCTAACCCAGTCGACTTTGAAAGCGGAAAGCATATGACTTATAATTGGGATACCGTTGTATAGTTATAGGTGTATCTGCTATTTGTATGAGTTATTGTATCATATTTGTTGGCTTATCAGACTGACATTGATATCACATTCATAATGAGTCTGAAGTGCACATTTATAACAATGCAGAGGTTACAGTTTTACTATACCAACACTTCCGTAGGGAATCTAAGAGGTCATCTATATTCGATATTCATAGCCCGAAAGCGAAGCGCAACTGCGCTTGGTCTGAATAGAGAATCCTTTTCCGATGGATTAAACAGGACACAAAGTGCACTAATGTCAAGCAAGGAAGAAAAGAACAATTGACGACTTTGACATAGATGTCATAAGATGGGAGCTCTTGAAAATGTTTGCGACAAATCAACTTATTACTCTCAGGAAACTGAAATTAAAACTGCAATCAGATTGCAGCATAGACATTTCTAAAAGTACTCTTGGAAATTGTAGAGCCGTCGGCTTCACCTTCAGAAAAACTATAGGCGGCAGGAATATTATTTGTGAAAAGCCACATTTAATTGCTGCCGAGTAAATACATGAGGCAGATCCGTGGCGGCGGAGGCAAGGCTATGATATTGTATATTTGGACGAATCCTGTGTCAATGCTCACCACACCAATGCTAAAGAATGGCAATCAGTAGGCGGTGAACAGAAAAGAAAAATACCAAGCAGCAAAGGCCAGCGTTTTATACTAACACATGCAGGAAGCAGTGAAGAAGGTCTTGTCCATGGCGCTGGACTTATTTTCCAATCAAAAGTACCGGCGGTGGGACTACCACAGAAATGAATGGACATGTTTTCCAGGCACTGGATGGAGAAGATCTACTTCAATTCTAAACAGACCATCATGCTTGGTAATGGATAATGCATCCTATCACACGCAGTATCAGCGGAAGACAAAGTACCAACTGCATCAAATACAAAAGATCAAATTAGGACTTGCTGCTAAGGAAAATGTCAGCTTCAATGTCATATTTGAAACCGAGTTGTTGCACCTGGTGAGGATGACAAATAAGACAAAGGTGTTTCATATTGACAAAATCATTGCGGAATACGGCCCACGTCTTTGCGACTACCTCCATATCATGCTCACCTCAATCCGATAGAGCTTGTCTGGCTTAAAGTAAAAGGGCAGAGTTGCCAAACAGAACAGGGCGTTTAAAATGTGTGATGTTGAAGTTCTGACACGTGAGTCCCTCTCAATGATAGACATGCAGTTCTGGAAAAAGTGTGTTGAACATGTGCTCGAGAGGAAGGCAGTACTGGCACCGAGATGGATTACAATTTGTTCAGCCAGTAACAATTATCAACCTCATGGAATCGTCAGATTTGGGATGATACAAATCATATTTTGATTACAGACTGAGAAATAGCAACGTATACATTTCCATATCCAAATGCGTGTACCATCATACAATTTGTGGTGGTTAAGACACCCTGGGGTCTAATGGTGACCGAAGGGGGGAGGACTAACTGTTGCATATTGTATCCAAGTTCACGATTGCACATAAAGGGCAAACACACTTAATTACTTGACCTATCAAGTTAATATGGAGAAACACCTATGAATAGAATTGACATGGACAAATTCTAGGGTTACTGTAAAATCTAAAATTTGAGCCCCCTATTTGCAATTGTCATAAAAGATCAAAGGAATTTGCCGATGTGCAAAATCCGTAGCATCTATGGACTACTGGTTAGCTTTATTTTAGCGTCATGGATATTCTAAGGCTGCATGCAAAAAATCACTGAGATCAAACAGGTAGTTTTCGAGAAAATCAATTTCAAACGTGCTCATGAATTAATGGACAGACTATAACATAACATGTGCCAGGAGAAACTAAGGAAATTCTCTACAGGGAGCTAAATACATTCTCTCTTTACTAACAAGATGTCATCATCGTATGGACAGCATACATCAGTAAGTCACAAATACTTCAGAAGTCGAGATAATGCAAGCCTTCACGCAAAAAAATCAGTAAAATATCCAAATTACGCAGTATAACGTCTCAATTATAGCTGACAAACATAAGTGAAAAATATTGGATTTGTTTCAATAACATCTCCATATTAGAGGTCAGATCGCTCAACTACATCAGTTTCTATCTTGGTGGCTTGATTGTTAATCAATCAAGTGTCATGCCTGCCGGAGTAGGTGATCACATCTCTCCACAACTCACTCTCCTTGGTGCACTTAATCAGTTCTGACGATATTTTGTCAAACCACAATGACAGACCATCCAACATCTTCTTCCTTTGTCTTCCACGATCTCTCCTTCCTGAATTTTATCAGCTGTAGCAAATGTTTTAAACCTTCTCTTCGCATTATATGCACAAAGAACCTTGATTGTCTGTTTCTTATTCTTTTGATAAGGTTTCTTTATGTGCAAAGCTTAGTTGTACAATAAAGATGAATCTGTGCCCACATATGAATGTCTTCTACAACTTCATCATTCAGCTAATGAGGGATTCCATTATAATGGTTAACAAAGAGTTTCCACCAGTGTGGTGCGGGGCCCAAGGGAAGAAAAAGGATAGTACCACTCGACCTACAAAGCATGTTGTAAGGCGGACTGATGTGGGACCTAGGAAGCTACCCTAGTAAATAAAAAGTATTGCAGAAATCGGATGTGTTGGCCTACTTGTAGGCACATAGCAGGCGCAACGTACAATCTGCCTTTAGACTCAGATCACATAAAATCACAGTTTGGTTAACAAGTGGTCGATTTTGAAAGTTCTAAGAAGAATTTACGTAAAAAGAATCGATGCCCAAATATGAATGTTTTCTACAACTCTATCATTCGGCTGATTAGCATTCAATTACAATAGTTAACAAAAGAATGTTATATGAATGTAATACCTGGTCAATATCCTTAAACTGACTGTGAATATCTTGACAAATGTTTGAGAATCTGTGCATGGACTTGGTCTGCTTAGCAAGGTTCAACAAGAAGGAGAGAAGTTGCTTGCAGGTAGGGGCGTCATCTAAAGTCAATCAATACTTTCATATACAGGGTCTCCCATAAACAGTTAGACTATAAAAAATCAAAATAAATATGTAAATTATATAATCTATTACTATTTCTTGTTCCCAGTGACAAATAGGACTCCAACTGTTCTTCTTTGACCGCCCCATATCAATCACTTGTTAACCACTCTGTGTGATCTGAGCATTCTATGCTGTGCCAGTTATGTGCCTACAGTAGGACAGCATTCGATTTCTGCAGCACTTTTTATTACTAGGGCAGCTTCCTAGGCCCCTACCTCAGTCGCCTCTTACAGCATGCGTTGTAGGTCGCAGTGGTACTACTCTTTGCTTCCCTTGCGGACCCCTGGCACCACACGGGAGTAACTGTTCTTATTCACCCAATCCTATTCTGAACAATCTTCCTCAGCACTGCACAAGAGGATCCAATCTCTGATTCCTTCTTCTACTGTTCTCAGCTTAGTGTTCTTTGTCATTTGCCACTCTATTCTTCACTTCATTTGCAAATATCTCTTTATTTGTTCTGAATGAGTCATAAAGTTGAGAAGACATACTATCATTTTACCATCCGATGTACTAGAACAAATGTGGAAAGATGTATCAGAAGAGCGATATACACAAAACATACCCAAATGGTATATGGACAACCAGCTTTACTGCCCATTTTTGCCCAAGATTTACATTCTTGTATATATAAATTATATATTCCATTATATTTTATAGAAATTATCTAAAAGAAATTGATGCTTGCATAATAGAAAAATTTTGAAAAAAAATTAAGTAATCACAAATTACTTATTATTTGAGGGCAAGTCACTAGCTTGTGATAGTTTTCTAAACTACTGTCATTCACATTTGAATCTCTCAAGTGAATATTATCATCCGGGTTGCCTCTCAGAGACATCTTCTTATGGTGACTGCAAGACAACAGGTTGGTCTTTTCTATTCATGTTGTACCTCACAGCATCAGGATAAGAAGAGATTTCTAGAACTGGCTCTGGTGTGCGCTAGTAAATGGTGTCTTTCACAGTCTCTGTTATTTCTGTGGTCAACCTTTTGCATGGAAAGTCTTTTGAATTATATCCACAGTATCTGAGCAGCATTTCCATTGAAATGCACTGTCTGATGGTAATCTGCTTATATGACCGAACCATTTAATTTGTTGTTTCTTGATGAAGTTTAGTACCGATGTTGTACCATACTTTTCTTCCTGTCTTCATTTCGAAACCGGTCTCTTCTTAATACTCCCAGCACTCTGTGTAGACATTTCATGAAGTCGGAGAAGGCACACCTGTATCACAGGGGACAATGATATAAAGGAAAGCAAGACTTCATGCAAAAATCAGTCAGAAGCGCCATATCAGGTGCCCTGACTAAGTCTGAATTCACAGCGAGCGAACAAAATAAGAAGAAGAGTACTTAATTGAGAGAACCAGCGCTACTTTCTAACCCAATCAATCCTGTTGGGTCCTTGGTGCTTATTTATTCAGTACAAAATTGGCTTATATCACAGACAACACTCCATGTCTAAAAGTCACCTCATTTTGCATCAAATGTGGAGTGCCTGGTTGAGTGTCAAACATCACTTTCTACCAAGAAAATTGTATATATTTCATATTATTGCTTTAGTGATGTAATAACACAGTGGTTGATGCACTTGCTTTGTAGAGGAATGGTGCCAAGTTCGAAATCCCCAGCTGGAGTACGTTTAATTTCTATCACAATATGCTCTCAGGTCGACTCAACTTTAGTTGGTTTTCCCCAGAAACAATGGCAAGTAAAGGCACCTGGTGTGCTGTTCCCAACATCGCCCATCATGTGCCTGTGAAAAAATGAAAATTGTGGCATATCCTTTATAGGACTTTGCCATCACGTAGTGTAAATGAGTCATCAATTTTCTAGGCACACTTATACCTTTAGTAGTTTGACATTGCTTTTTCAACGGCAAGGTCTGTTTTTACCGTTTGTTAAAGTCCACGCAAACAAATTTACATCTAAACTGCTAGCCGTGGAGTTTGAAACATGTACTCTTGGGTTGTGATCGACCTCCTTACTGCTTAAGCTACAGACGCTCACTGGTCGGTGACTAAAGAAAAATAAGAGCCTAACACTGTATTTCCCAATATACCACATAGTACGAAGTTTCTTGACTTACTTTTACATAATATCCAAATTAATTACAATATAAATAAATAATTAAAAATAAAACTAACCTATATTTTGATCAGAAGCAACCTTCAGAGCCCATGTGTATACTTGCTGGTATTCCTGGCTTTCAGTGGGTAAGTAGGTACTTAAGCCAGCTATAATAGACAGAAGAGTGGATCCTTCTTTCCAGTTCTGATTTTCTTTATCCTCTCTCAGAAAAGTAGACATTAAATTCTACAGAAAAGATACAGCAAAAAGAAAGTAGTTACAGTTTGAAATTAAAACACATTCTGTAAATCTAAAAACAAAGGATTGACTTCATTGCACTGAGTTTCCTATATGCTCAAACTTGATCTCACATACAATGAGTTTATGGCTGAATCACTACACTGCAGAGATCTTCGTCCTGACTACAACAGAGATACCTTTAATGATTACATTTTTTAATGTAATGGTACTAAAGGGTCTAAAGGCAAGTAGTTACTTCATTGCGTGTATTTATCTCATATTACTCTGTCCCTCTCACAGAAATGACATGCCATCTGTGCAAGTGTTGCACAAAGCACAAACTCAATAGCTCAGCAACAATCCTAGATATTTCATAAAAATTGACAAGTGACTAGGTCCGGAATCAAACTCACAACCTTCAGAATGAAGGGAAAATGTCTTAATCACTTTGCCAGAGAGATCCCCACTCTGTAAATACACAAATTTAATTTACACTCATCTTAAATGGATGTTTTTGTCCAAGCCTTTTTAACTTTATGTCCAACATGAAGATCAACATTCAAAAGACAGAAGTCATGACTATAAACAGAGAACATAAAGATATCAACATACAAATAAATGACCAAATGCTAAAGCATGTGAGAGAATTAAAATACCTTGGAAGTATCTTCACATCTGATAGTAGACTGGACAGAGAGATTGAAACTAGAATTCAGCAACATTACATACCAACATACCCCAATCTTGAAACACCCAGCAATTCCAGGAGAGACTAAAAGACAGATTATAAATGTAATCTTCATACCAACACTGTGCTACCAGTGCCAAATATGGGCACTGACAAAAGAACAAGAATGGAAAATTACATGTGAAATAAGATGCTTGATTGGTTATTGAACTGACGTCATTGCACACCGGACAGACGCATAGGTGCTCAGTCTCCCCAACAGATATCGAAGAGTATGCATACTGATGGTTCCTGTGGCTCGCTGATTAAATGCACTCTCACTCTGCTTCTCAGGCATCAGTTTGACTTGAACAACGGTAACTCCAAATTGCCTAAATCGCTCAACATCGATTTTAGTGTACTCATCCAACAGACGGTCACGAAGAGACAGAAGAATATCCCCTGTATCCATCTTCAACTCCCCAACAATCGATGCTGTTGATGCAAGCCTGTCCACTCTCTCATTACCACACGTGAAATAAGATGCTTGAGGAAAGCAGTAAATAAAACAAGAGACTATATAAGAAATGAGAAATTAGAAGAACAGTCAGAACAATACCTGCTATTAGATTCTTTGAAAAACAGAGGCTCAAATGGTTTGGCCACTTGGTGAGAACGAATCCGAATACACCAGTTGCAATACCATACAACCTGAAAATGGAATCCTCAAGAGGAAGGACAGACCAAGAAAAAAAATGGGTTGATGGAGTTACAGAAATCTCAAAACTCCACAATACAACATCATATCAAGCGACCGAGTGTGCACTATCTCAGAAACCAATCATCAGTTAAACCTGCTACACCTAACGGCAAAAATGCAGAGGACAAAAGAAAGATTTTTAAGTAGGTCAAATTCAGTAATACAAACTGCTAAACTTCAAGTTACATTTGTAGACTAAATAAATTTGCATGAAACTATTTGATGTAGTCAACATTACTTGATATATAATAGCCGTCCATCGCATGCGATGATGACAACAATCTCAGACGTGTGCTCCCTCCAGATTAGCCTACCTTATCGTGGTTGGAGGGTTTGCGTGCCTTGGTGATCCTTCAGGCTATGTTGGCGGAGTCTAACTCCTGGCAGGTCTAACCAAGCCGAACAGACTGAAGGTGAAGGCCAGACCAAAGGCGGAGCAGGATGGGGCTTCATAAGGTGACAGCGCAGAACCCACCGGCGAGTGGAAAATGCTCTGGCTGCAACCAACCCATCCCCCAACCTTGAGTTAAATGGCAGCCCTCCTCTCTCTTGGAGGAGGCATCTTTTCTTGTCTTATCTCCTACTTCTTTTACAATTTTTCTATCCCTCGAGTTAGACCACAGTCTTCTCTAGCAGTAAGAGTGCTGAAGTCGGAGGCAACCAGCCAAGAGAGCCACTATAGCAATCAGGTTGCACGCATAAACGCATATGAATATGTCTATGTATTTAAAAGATATGGTGCTGCCCTGTGACGGACACTCAGGCAGGTGCAGTGCCGGGCCCTCTACCTCGAAAGGGCCCAACCCCAGCTACTGGATGTCCTTCTCATTTGCCCTGTGGAGCCAGGAGGCATGGGAATAGAGCAACTGGCCAATTTCTTAAAATAATGCACTGGAATGCTGAGGATGTGAACAGCAAAAAAGATGGCTACAGCAAAAAAGTAGAACTTGAAAACATCCTAAATGAAGAACAAGTACATGAATGCTGTTTGCAAGAGACCCACCTGAATGAAGATGTAGCCTTCAAAGTCAGAGGCTTCCAGTGCTACCGATCAGACCGAAAAAATAGAAGAAAGGTGGAGTACTGACACTTGTGAGAAACAACATCACCACATGTCAGTTTGAGGAGTACATGGAGGATGCAGAATATCAGATGCTGCATCTTAGGACGGCAAGTACAGAGTTTCACTTAATCATCTACTACTGTCCAAGTGACCGCCCACTGGCACTGGTCACCAATTCAACAAAGGAAAGACTCATAGTGTGCGGGGACTTCAATAGTCACTCACAGAGCTGGGGATATGACCACATGGACAGTAGGGGCGAGGAGCTTGAAAACTGGCAGGATGACAACAAACTAATCCTTGTCAATCAGCCCAAAGATCAGCCAACCTTCTACTCCAGATCATGGCACACCACCTCTACACCAGACTTGGCATTCCACTCCTCAGACCTGGAATGGAACATTACACGTGTTGTTGGGAAACAGCGACCATCGGCCAGTATTTCTCACTGTTGAAAATCAACCCATCAGGAAGAGCAGCACTCTATCTAGGTGGAATTACAAGAAGGCAGATTGGACAATGTATAAGCATCGCACCAGTATACTGACACTAGGTCTATCTTCTGACAAGGACATCAACAAGGTAGTTGATGAGTTCAGCCGATGCATAAAACAGGCTGCCTGCGAAACAATTCCTAGAGGGGCTCGAAAGCACTACACACCTTACTGGAGTAGTGAATTGGAACTACTGCACAATAATGTAGAAATTTCACGAAAGCAGGCAGAGACCACTCCATGCCAAGAACACCACAACAAATATCAGCATGCCAAGGCTATATTTCAAAGGGCCAAGCTGCAGGCCAGGCGGAGGAGCTGGAAGGAAAAACAGAGTCCTTAAACTTTGAAAGAGATACCAGGAAGCTGTGGAAGCTGGTAAAACAACTTAATGATGAAGGTACAGGGAGAAATCCAAAGATTGCATTAAACAAAGATGGAAACATCCTCACAGGAAAACAGGCAGCTGATCATTTTGCAGACTCCTTTGCTAAAGACAGCAATATTGAAATTAGCACAACGAAACAGCGAGAGATTCGTGAGAAAAAGCAAAATGTTGAGCAAGGCAGAAACAATACCTGAAGTGATGAAGACCCCAATCACATTTAAAGAACTGGAACTAGCAATATCCAAATTAAAATTGAAAAAATCACCAGGAGCTGATGGAGTGTCCAATGAGATGATTAAGAACTTAGGAACTGCAGCAAAAACAAAGTTACTGCAGATTTACAATAATTGTTGGATCTTAGGTCAAGTTCCACAGACCTGGAGAGAAGCAATCATGATACCGCTCTCGAAACCTGGAAAAGATAGTTCTTCTGCCTCCAGCTACCGACCGATCAGTCTTACAAGTTGTCTCTGCAAAACAATGGAGCATTATAATCAATCTCCGACTGCAGTGGTATCTTGAAGCGAAAACATTCTTGTGTCACAGCAGGCAGGTTTCAGGCAGTGCTACTCTACTGAAGACCAAGCAACGTACCTTTCTCAGGAGATTGAGGACGCGTTCCAAGATAAGAAACTGGTACTAGCGACATGGATAGACCTAAGGAAAGCCTTTGACAAGGTTTGGAAAGAAGGACTGCTGAAGAAACTGAGAAATAGTAGAATAAAGGGTAGGATGTACAGATGGATAAAGCATACTTACATAACAGAAAAGCCAGAGTGCATCTAGATGGACTCAAGAGTAAAAAAAGTTCTACTGCGTCATGGCGTCCCTCAAGGAGGAGTATTGTCCCCCACACTCTTCTTGATTTTCATCAACGACCTGGTTGCTGAGTTACCACAGGGAGTAAAAGTTGCAATGTGCGCTGATGATCTGGTAATATGGTGCACAAATGAGTATGCAACAGTGGCCACCAAATTGATACAAAGAGCTGTAGATGCCTTAACCTCATGGGCAAACAGATGGTGTGTCAGCATCAACACAGATAAGTGCAGCACTACACTCTTTACTCTCTCCCAAACAAAAAGCTGGCACCATTAAAATAAATGGAGAACTGCTAAGAGAAGACAAACAACCCACCTATCTCGGAGTTACATTCGATGATAGACTGACGTGGAAGCAGCACATCAACAAAGCAGCAGCAAAAGCCAGGAGGAAGTTAGCCATCCTGAGAAAATTAAGTGGAACCACATGGGCGCCAGTCAAAAATACTTAAAAATATTTATCAGCAGGGCATACGACCACACCTGGAATATGGGTCAACTGCATGGTGTCCAGCATCAAATACCACATTAGGAGAACTGGATAAGGTGCAAACCAGGCGCTTCGTGTCATCACAGGAACAATGAAAACAACACCAATAGTGGAGATGGAAAGAGTGGGGGAATACAAGCACTGAGAGAACGCAGAGACACAAAAGTGATGACTCAGGCAGAAAAGTTTCTGAGTATGCCAAGCCACCCAATGGAAAACAGATTAAAAAATCTAGCATTGGGGAGGCTGAAAAGAAGCAGCTTTATTCACCAGGCCAAAAGACTGAATAGGCAAACTTCAGACCTACCAAAGTTGGCATTCCCTAAAGTCTGTGCAGAGCAAACCCTTGGAGAGAGGAGACTGAACCAGAAGTATGTATCCAGACAGAAGTGAAAGGAATATTCGACAAGGATGAGCAGAACAGCATACAACGCAAGACAGTCACTCTCAGTTTACTTGATGAAGAATACCCACATGACCTCTGGGTCCGGGTATACACGGATGGGTCAGCAGAAAATGCAGTGAAGAATGGAGGAGCAGGAGTGTACATAGAATACCCAAACAACGCTAGAGATGCGATAAAAGTACAGGAAATTCTGTCACAACTATGATGAAATTCAGGCAATCAAGGTGGCAACTGAAAAACTGTTGAATACAGACCGATCCTCAACCTGTTGTATTTTTGACTGATGCAAAATCAGCACTCCAAGCACTTCAGTCCAGAAAATTGCCAGGTCTACAGACCCTACTGTCTAAATTGTCCAAGCATCGCAGGGTTGTCTTGCAGTGGATACCCTCTCACTGTGGAATACCAGGAAATGAAACAGCAGACCGATTGGCAAGGAAGGTGCTGCAGGAGAGCAGCCGGATGTGCCGTTACCTACCACCAAAAGAAAGGATGATTAAATCAATGAGAAAGCCACAAATACCAACACAAGACGATTACTATAATAGCAGATTGGAACAAGTTGTGATTCTGCCTTAGAACAGAGACACAATCGGCTCCACTGCCACATGTATACAAAAAATTCAAGATTGCAATTCAGCCATGTGTACATGTGGACAGGCAAACCAGACTGCAGAGCACATACTTCAAGACTGCCCCAATATGATACACTGAGGCAAACTCACTGGCCTAACGAAACAACACTCGACATAAAACTACGCGGACCTCTGTGTGAGCTACAAAAGACAGTGAAGTTCATACAAGAGACAACATTGAATATATGACATATTTCAGCGAGCGAAAGGAAGGAAGGAAGGAAGGAGACGTGTGCTGCTGCCTCTCTGGTGTGTGAGGAGGTGACTGTAGAGTCAATCCTAGAACAGAATCCCCTACCACAGGTGGGGCATACATGATCAAGGTTAGGCATGCATGTGTTGTGTGTTCTGTCTTTTCGTGCAGCTCGTTTTCTCTGTGCCTCAACAACACGATGATTCTCAGCTATACGGGTTCCTCTTTTGTTGGTACAGTGCCACATTTGGCGATCTTTGTCTGAAACTGTAGCCTGCGCTGTATTTGGATTACAGTGAGGAAAAGTTGTGCTATTATCAACCTCACTAAATTACTTGATATAGCTACATATGAACCACAAAAGGAACATAAACGTCATTGTTATATATAGTACATTACATAAGATAAGTGAAATATACTTTATTATATGTGTACCTTACACTACACAAGTAAAATACCTGGAACTTTTTATGCGACAATGAATTTTCTCACTGATTTCAGATTCTCTGATCTGTTCTTTTGTCTTATCTGGTTCCTTTTCTGGAAAAATGATTGAACGTCAAACTGAGGTGTAATTTAGTCAAAGTTGATGATAACTAAATTAGATATACTTGTATTCTGAGTTGACAGAACTGAAGTTTAACTTGGTCAAAGCTGACAAATGATTTCTTTCTTTCGTTCGCTTCAAATATTGTCTATATATTCAACGTTGTCTCTTGTATAAACTTCACTGTCTTTTGTGGCTCACACAGATGTCTGCAGTTTTATGTCAGTGTTGTTTCGTTGGCCAGTGAGTTTGTCTCAGTATATCATGTTCGGGGCAGTCTTAAAGTATGTGCTCTGCAGTCTGTCCACATGGTTGAATAGCCAATCTTGAATTTTGTATACATGTGACTACAGAAGTCGATTGTGTCATGTTCTAAGCGCAGAATGAAAACTTGTTCTAATCTACTCATATTATAGTAGTTGTCTTGTGTTGGTATTTGCAATAACTAAATTAGATATACTTGCATTCTGAGTTGACAGAACTGAAGTTTAACTTGGTCATAGTTGACAAATGATGGATAAAACAAGAATATATTTGCAAAATTTACAACAGCAATAACATTCGTTTGCAGCACTAGATAAAATTCTTTGTTCCTGAAAGTTCTGATGAATATATATGTTCAATTAGATTTCTTCCAACACTTATGTCCTGTACAATTCTGTCTGTTATTGGATTTAACTTATTTATGATGATATAAATTCACGGCATGAATATGAGATTCATTGATTATAACTTTCAAAGGTGTCTTCATAAAAACTTTTAAAGGTATCTTGATAATAACTTTTAAAAGTGTCTTGATTAATTTGATGAATGACTCTTCAAAACAACCCCTTCCTTGACATTGTATAATAAAAAAATATATTGTAACAAGATTTGTAACAAGATCATACTTTGAATTCTTCATCTTTGCTTTACATCAACCACGCTTTGTGGTCTGTATGTAATTCGTCTTTAAGCATGAGTTCATTACGCCAGTTAGGCGCCTGCAGACAAGCACATCTTGTTTCTGCATGCTTTTGAGTCACTGACAACAAACAACAACCTGGCGTGGGAAGTCCACTACCTATGTACCCAGAACTCTGTTACTTCAGACCTCACTTTCAAAGTTTCCCTGGTCTACAGAACCATTAGGTGGGAGGAGGGGCAGAATAAGGCTTGTGACCATACTTTTAATTGAATACTTACGTAAAAAACATAAGCACATGTAAATTAATATTCATGAAACAAATGCATTAACATATATCATACCAAAGTATACTAGACACTGAAGAACTGCAGATATGCCAGCAGAACTGGCAATGTTGACTACAAGTCCCAAACCCTCAAGGCATTGAATAGTCAGCTTTTTATTGTGGTCAGTATTTGTATTAGCCGTTTGGTTTTGTTCAAAGTATAAGTGGAACAATCTGGAAGAAAAATTAAAACAGCAAATATTTAATCTGAGAATCAAATTCAACAACAAAACAATGTTTCCTAAACCAATGATAGTAGGACATCTGGGGAGTCACATCTAGATGAGCAATATCTAGTGGGGTCATGGCTAGATGAAACCGAATATCTAGCGAGTCATAGCTAGATGAAACCCAATATTTAGCGAGTCACAGCTAAAATCAAACCCAATATCTTGTGGAGTCATAGCTAGATGAAACTCAATATCTAGCGGAGTCATAGCTATATAAAGCCAATATCTAGTGGAGCCATAGCTAGATGAAATCAATATAGATTTTGAGCAAACCACATTAATCAGGACTTTACTATCATTACTCTTAGGCAGCAATTTTAAAAAATGTTCTGGAGTATGAACTTGAGGACTACATTCTGCTTCTTTCTTTCTTTCTTTCTCGAATCCTGTATGCCTCACAGCGTCAGGTCAGGAAGAATTTCTAAAACGGGCCCTAGTATGCGCTTCGTAGATAGTCTCTTTCGTCGCCTCTGTTATCTCTGAGTCCATCTTTTGTGGCGGCCTTTTGCTTTACCCATTGTATCGGAGCAGCATTGCTCTTTGGGGTGCACTGTCTGATGGTAATCTGCTTCCGTGACCGAACCATTTAATTTGTTGTTTCTTGATGAAGTCTAGTACTGATGTTGTCCCCACTTTTTTCCTGATGTCTTCATTTCTCAACGGTCTCTTCTTGTTACACCCAGCATTCTGCTAGACACTTCATCTCTGTTGTGACTAGTTTTCTTCTGTCGTTTGTTGTCAGCGTCCAGGTTTGGCACTGGTAACATAATGTGGGGAAAGATTGTGTTGAACATTGCTCTTTTTGTGTTCATGGTGCGTGTTTGCATCTTAAATGGCGCCATTTGCCTATCATTTGATTTGCTTTGTTGCATCTGTGTTGAATTTCATTAGTTATTCTTCCATTTGCTGAAAAAATGCTCCCCAGGTATGTGAAATCTTTTGCTTGATTTAGTAGATGATTATCGATGGAGATGTTGGTAGTGTTTTCCTCTCTGGCGAATGTCATTACTTCTGTTTTGTCGATGTTAATTCTCATGTTGTATTGTTACATGCTAACTGGAGTCTGTTGATGTGTTGTTGTTGTAGCTGTTCTTCTGTTGTTGATATGATTGCCTGATCGTCTGCAAAAAGAATTCATTTAAGAGTTCTCGAGGTTGTTTCCTTCGCTGGTGTTAGCTATTTTACAAATGTGGTCAATGTCGTGATGAATAGCAGCGGGATAATGAACCTTGTCTTACTCCTGACCCTACGTGAAACTTTTCTGATAATCCTGTATTTGTTCTAATCGTACATTGGCTGTCAGTATAAATGTTCTTGCAAAGTTTGATTAGGTGTTCATTAACCCCATAGGTTGTTAGTATTTTCCACAACTTGTGCCTATCTCGCAGTCGAACGCCTTTTCTGATCTACAAATTCTGCTTCTTAGATCTAGAAAACACATTTGACAAGGCCCCTTGAAGACTAGAATGAAACACTGCTGAAACCACCTGTTGTAGCCATACAGTTCAGTACTTCAGATCGACATCTTCACACACAGGGCAAACCCATGCATGCTCCATTCACTAATGCAGTAGCCATCTTAGTCTTCCCAGACTCAATGTGCCAACAAGGTGTTGATTAGGACATCTCTCTTTACCCTGCAAACAAAACCAGAGTGCTTGTCCATGTTTAACTCCCCTTACAGGGCAGTTCAAAGTAGCTGATTTTGTCATATTTGGAAATAGAGATTTTTTATAATGTTTGTGCTCATCGTTTTCTTTGATGGATGCATAAGCTAGTTCGTCTGCTTTTTATTTTCCCCATCCCAGCATGTCCAAGCGTGTATAACCAAACCGTTTCTTATTGTTTCAGACTGTAATGTTGAATTCTGTTGAGTGCAAACCTTGAGTGCATCGATCCTTCTAAGCATTCTCATTGAGTCTGTTACTATCAATGCATCGTCCGTATCAGCTATCCCAGTGCCTCAAGTGGCAGCTAACTCCACTGTCATGCTTGAAATTATTGAATTGAATACATGACTTCTCTTCTTGCTGATCTACATCATATGTTTCAATTAAGTTTTCTCTATAAAAATTATCACAGTAGCAAAGAATAAAAATAAAACGCTACAAACATAAAAAACTTTGAAATAAAAACTGAACATAAGAAAGGAAGAAAACTTAAACTTACCTCCTAAACTCCAGCACTTCTGAAACAATTTCTCTTTATCTGGAAGTTCCCCATCACAACTTCCTTTGTGTGACACAAGACTGAGTTTCTGGACTGCCACAGATACCATGTGAAGAAAGAATTCCTTGTTTTCTTTGAGTTTGTTAATGCCAACCTCATTGTCTTCATCCTGGTTTCTATACAGAAAAGTTACATGACTAAGTTCAGTGTCAGAGTTTTAGAAATCTGTTTTTTGTTATAAGTTTAATTTAGGCACCAAAAAACCCAAGCTATTGTGTTACAGCTCTGATTTCTGGCAGTACAAGTAAGTTTGTACTATTGGTTCTAAACATGCTTCTTCTGGCAATTTTCTCTGACAAGATTAATTTAATAATATATTAAAATATGTATTAATAATAGTTTTATAATGAAATAAAATGAATATTTAATTAGTAGACGATGATACTCACTCAATCATGGTGCGTAGCACGTTGACCACACATTGCAAAGATAGAAGACTTATTGGAGTTTTGAAACTTGAAGATTTGCCTTTCTTGCCAGCAGAAGATGTAGTTCTGTCTTTGAGAACTGTGCTTAACTTGAGGTGATTAGCATAAAGCTGAAGGACTTCGGTACAGCTATCAGTACTGGAAATATATGAGATGAGTTTATGTTGGAAGTTATCTTGACAATCAAGATGACAATACATTCAATTTTTTGTTTTGTTAACTCTAGTATAATCTTTTACAAACCAGTTGTTTGTGTTTGTTCTTATCCACCAAGTTTTTTTTCAACTTTTTGTGATGGTGTGATTTGCATCGAGAATGTGAGTATATGGACCCATCTTGATGTTGACCACATTAACCCATTGTGTGCCGATGGTCAATGAAAAACATGGTCCTAACACCGTATTACCCTATATACCATGTGGTATAAGAATGGTTCCTGTACTTTAACATAAAAACATCCTAAAGTAATCAAATCAGAGGTCAAAACCTCGTGTGTTTTCCCGTTTCAAACTTGTATTCCAGTAGCACATCATACAGACCAAGCAGTAGAATAGCATAAATGTTGTTCTTTACTCCAACACTGTTACTGCATGAAAAATCAGCACTCTTATCCTAGGGAGGTATATTTAGAGAAACAAATGATGAATAAAGGAAATATAATATAAGCAATTCATATTTTAATAAACATACTACGCTTGGAATCACTATACATTCTCCAACAGAAGCATGGAATTCAATAAAGTTAATAGTCACGATTGGGCACAATTATATTTTGTTGTTTTCTACACCATGGTAGGGATCTCTGTGGTGTGGAGGCTAGGTGCTTGGCTCTCGTTCCAAAGGTACTAAGTTCGCTCCCTCGTTAGCCATCATATTTTCCCAGGGTCATTGATATCAGTTGAAGAGAACTCCAAATATTGTCAGCTCTAACCAAGAGGATTTGGAAGAAAGCCTAGGCGACGTACTTGTGCAGTTCAATGAACTTCTGAAAATTAATGTAGCTCCTGCTATTAACAACGAAAAGCATAAGGCTCTTGAACTGCAATTTTATAAACTTATAATGGAAAATTCATTAGTGTCGTGTTTCCCAAATGTAGAAATAGTCTTACGAATTTATTTGTCTTTAATGATTACTAACTGCAGCGGAGAACGTTCTTTTTCAACATTAAGTGTATAAAAAGTGAGTTAAGAAACATTATGGGACAAGATCGTCTAAATAACCTCACCTTAATGAACATAAAGTTAAATTATTTAGGTCATGTGTGATTCCTGTACTGACCTACGGTTGTGAAAGTTGGAAATCAACAAAGAAAATTGATAAGAAACTGGACAGCTTTGAGAATAAATGTCTACGAAAATTATTAAAAGTCAAATGGAGTGATTTCGTTTCTAACAACACAGTGAGAGATAGAACACACCAACAACCCGTATCAAATATTATAAGGAAACGAAGGTGGAAATATTTAGGTCATGTTCTTAGATCAGACGAAAGAGACTAAATCGACAAGTCCTTATGTGGTCACCAGTTGGGAAAAGAAAACGTGGAAGACCAAAGACCACTCTTCGAAGAACCATCCAACAAGAAAGTAAACTATTGGGATGTAAAACCATACAAGATCTGCAACTGCTAGCAAAGAACCGTATCACATATATGGAGATCTAAAACCTCTGCCCTATATGCCGCCTTTGGCACGAAAGGAACAAACTAACTAACTAACTAATGAACATTGAGTGTAATTTACTTAGAGAAGTTGATTTGTCTAGTGCTATCTCTAAATTTGCTTACATTAAATCGAGACAAGTTTGTTTGTAAAAGTTGTGTTTTATTTTATTATCATACAAAACCTAGGGCCCCGAGCTAAAATTTGCTACGGGCCCGCGCTAACCTAATCCGGCACTGCATATCATATATGTATGGCTCAGAAACATGGACAATGAACAAGCAGTTAGAAGACAGAATTGATGCATTTGAGATGTGGATATATAGAAGAATAGGCAGAGTTTCATGGACAGAAAAACAGATACATAAACAAGTTTTAGGAAAACTAGACATGAAGAAACAATTATTAAGAGAAATAAAATTCAGACAAGTAAAGTATTTTGGACACATAAAAGACATGACACCATGATAAAACATTTACTGGAGGGAAAGTTGAGGGGAAGAGGAAGACCGAGAGATAAGTGGGAGGGAAACTTTAAGAAATGAACAGGTTACAGTCTGGTAGTATGCAACACCAAGGCGAAAGACAGAGGATGCTGGAAATTTATTGCAGTCAACCTTCGATGTGGAGACGGCACCTGATGATGATGAGTATAGTTTTAAATTATTTAACTCTAATGTTAAAGCAGTTCTGCTGTATGGGTCAGAAACATGGAGAACTACTAAAAACAATAGCGTATAAATTGCAAACATTCATCAACTAGTGTCTGCGCAGAATAGAGGGACTGAGATGGTATGATAGGGTCACAAATGAGGAACTTATGGAGACAACAAGATAGATTGCAGTGAACCAAGAGTTTTAAAAAGACGCTGGCGCTGGATAGGACACACTTTGCGAAAACCTGAGGGAATATAACAAGAAAGGTATTTTCCTGGAACCCGCAGGGACAGCGAAAGAAGGAGAGGCCAAGAAATACATGGAGACGAGATTAGGAAGCAGAGATTAACAATATAAAGAAGAGCTGGAGAGAGCTGCAGGAGATAGCTAGAGATAGGAAGACTTGGCATGAATTGGTTGAGGCCTATGCCCCAATCCGGGTTTAAAAGGCGAGAGAAGAGAGAAAAGAGAGATAATTTTAAATAATGATTACCTTGTTGTAATACAGGATCTAGGAGTAATTGTGCTAGGTCAGAGGTTTATTTTAGAGTGATATAAAACGAATATATTAGATAGAGTTGGCTATTAAAGAGCATAACATCAAGGAAAATTAAATATTTCAAACACATCAAACGACAGGAGTTCCTAGAGAAGATAATTTTGGAGGGAATAGTGCCTGGAAGAAGAATGACAGAAAGACCTAGAAGACGATGGGTGCAAGATGTCATTGACGATCTAAGAATGACTGCTGCTGACGCCAGTCAACTTGCACAGAACAGAGAGTTTTTCAGGACTGCTGTTATGTGAGCTATGTTCCCGAAGGGACAAGCTACATGATGATATTACAAATTAGTGTTAAATAAAGCAAATTTTAAAAATGAAAAATTTAATGTCATATTATGACTCAGGTTGCGCTTGATTGCATACATATAAAATACAAGAACGGCGCCCTGGAATGATTACGTCGCTTGATTCCCATTTAATCTAACCTAATCGAAACGTTTTACAGTTGATCCCACTACTACGGAATTACGTTAAAATCGAAGATTTGCTTAAACGACCATCTTTTTATCTGCTGAAAGTGTTTCTTATTTAGTGTGTATATTTCTAAATATATTTAGATACATAAACTTTTGTAAAACTTTTCCAACGCACAGTTTAGTGTAGAACACCGTTCAGTTTGTCGTAGACAGACGTTACGATGGAAGATAACGTTTATTTCGGTTCTTTAAAAGTTTTGTTTTTCGTTCGCCCGCTATGAACTCAGACGTACACATGGCGCTTAATATGGCACATCTGACTGATTTTTGATCGAAAACTTGCTTTCCTTATCTCAAGTGTCTTGAGATAACAACTCATTTTGTAGGAAACAAACTGTTTTACAAATATCAATCTGTTTTATTAACGCATGCAAGTCTAAAATACAATCGTTTCCTTTCATCTGCATTACCCCACATGTGTTTATTTTGTTTTATAAAGAAGTCTAAACCATAAAACAATATAAAATGTATACAATAGTAATGAACATGCACAAGACTACATTGAAACCTGAAGTATACACAAAATGTAACTAATGACACTAATTCTGTTGTGAAATATTCATTTACTTAATTCGTAACCGTCAGAGTATCGTGAAAGATAAGCGGTGTTTTGTTTTTGTTTGTTAGCGTCCAATTTAGAATAATCACTTATTTTTTTACATGCAATTATATATATACTCTCCATATATATATATTAACTCTCCACATCGACCACTTGTTAAACCACTCTGTGATTTGTATGTGATCTGAGCCTAAGAGCGATTGTTCGTTGTGCCAGTTATGCGCCTACAAGTAGGCCAGCACATGCAATTTCTGCGACTCTTTTATTTACTATGGTAGCTTCCCTAGGCCCCTACCTCACTCGCCTCTTACGAAATTCCTTGTAGTTCGCAGTATTACTATTCTTTGCTCCACTTACGAGCTCCGGCAGCACACAGGTGATATAAGTATACTATAATAAATACAATATGAACAAGAATAAGTCAGGCACCATGGGAATTTCCTGAAGTCAACTAAATTGACATAAGTCAGATGTCGGAGATTTAGTTTACAAATGCCAATATGGCAATTCTAACGTAAGTCATTTGTTATATTATTAGTGAGAACATTATGCAAGCTACCAACTTGTAACTGAAACAAGTAACGATTAAACACTACATAACGAATACACTCATAGAAAATAATGAATGACGTCTATATACTATATGTATTGGAAATGTTGCAATTGCAACGAATACATTGCAAAGTAACCATATTGGCTATCTGTGCAGATTTTCAACATTCGCAAGAGAAACGAGCATTCGGCATAAAGTACAGATTCGCAAAAGTAACGAGTATTCTCCATAAGTTACCGATTCGAACAGACAGAGCGAAAGAGACAAACTGACAGGCAGACATATTTACATACGGGCAGACACACATTCAGGCAGGCAGACAGACAGACGATAGACAGACAGAGAAATAGAAAGATAGAAAGATATAAAGACAGAAAGACAGGCAGGCAGGCAGGCAGGCAGGCAGGCAGGCAGGCAGGCAGGCAGGCAGGCAGGCAGGCAGGCAGGCAGGCAGGCAGGCAGGCAGGCAGGCAGGCAGGCAGGCAGGCAGGCAGGCAGGCAGGCAGGCAGGCAGGCGGCAGGCAGGCAGGCAGGCAGGCAGGCAGGCAGGCAGGCAGGCAGGCAGGCAGGCAGGCAGGCAGGCAGGCAGGCAGGCAGGCAGACAGACAGACAGACAGACAGACAGACAGACAGACAGACAGACAGACAGACAGACAGACAGACAGACAGACAGACAGACAGACAGACAGACAGACAGACAGACAGACAGACAACAGACAGACAGACAGACAGACAGACAGACAGACAGACAGACAGACAGACAGACAGATAGATAGATAGATAGATAGATAGATAGATAGATAGATAGATAGATAGATAGATAGATAGATAGATAGATAGATAGATAGATAGATAGATAGATAGATAGATAGATAGATAGATAGATAGATAGATAGATAGATAGATAGATAGATAGATAGATAGATAGATAGATAGATAGATAGATAGATAGATAGATAGATAGATGAAAGAAAACAGCCTTATTAGTTTACAGATAGTTCCCTCTGTTGCTGTCATGTTCTAATTAAGACATCGATTATTTCCTCTTCTTCTTTATTCTTTACTTTAATCATGTTTTGCCTAACAGCGTCAGTATAAGAAGAAAGTTAAAGAATGGGTTTTGTGCTTTTTTCGTAGCTTCTGTTATCGCTGAGGTTCACAATTTTATCAATATACTGAAAGCAAAGCTATGTCAAATATCTACGATGAATTGGTTCAAAATTAATTTCTCGCTTGTTAGACTTATGTACACCACTTTTTGTGTAGCACCACACTTATGTAGCACAACACTTTTATGTAGAACCACACTTGTGTAGCACAACACTTATATAGTACAACACTTTTATGTAGCACCACACTTATGTAGCACAACACTTTTATGTAGCACCACATTATAGCACACTATGTGGCACCACATTATGTAGCACCACACTTATGTGACATCACTTATGTAGCACACCACTATGTAGCACCCCACTTGTGTGCACCACACTTTGTAGCACACCATTATGTAGCACCACATTATGTAGCACCACATATGTAGCACCACACTTTGTAGCACATCACTTATGTAGCACACCATATGTAGCACCCCCTTTGTAGCACCACTTATGTAGCACACCCTTATGTAGCACCACCCAATGTAGCACCACACTTATATGTAGCACAACACTTATGTAGCACACCCTATGTAGCACCACACTTATGTAGCACCACACTTATGTAGCACCGCACAATTTAAACTTTATAGAATCAGGTGCTAAGTATAATAAGCGAGTTACCATGTGACTTGCGGTTTGTATTTAAACGTGAACTTTGACTGCAGTGTCATATAGTACGATGAAATAGTCAATGCGTAGTAACCTTCATTAAACAGATGAGCTTGCAGCAGTATAATTCATATTTATACCCAGTCCGTATTCTGGACATGGGGATTGATTAGGCACTATGGTGAAGGGGTAAGGACTCTGGGAAGTTTTGTCATGACAATAGTTTAGATGCTTAGTAAAATACACGGTGTAGCCAGCAGCACGCACAGACACATTATAAAAAATCTAATCAAAGACTCCTAATTTAAAAGAATATAAACAACAAGTAAGTCCAATCAAGCAGCGATTGTTTTCTTTCAAAACAATCAAACAAAGATCGTTCCCCCGTTGAATCCATTCTTTCTTTCTTATCCCTATTCCTTTGTGCCTTTCTGGGTTTAGAATACACGAAGACTATGGCGAAATACCATACAGTGTGCGGCGTATGTTGTTTCATATTGCCTCATATATTTCTATGATTCATCATTTATTGGGCGACCTTCACCTTGAACAATTATATCCCCAACAGTGGTGCTCGTTTAGGTGTACTGTTGGGTGTAATCGTGTTACATGGCGAACCACTTGGTTTGTTGTTTCTAATGTTTTAGTTAGGGAAGGGGTTGCCCATACCAAGTCTCTAAAAGTCTTGCTTTTAATGGATTTAGAAACCCATTCACACTGTGGCATTTCAGAAAATACTTTGATTTAATGTGTTATATACTGACCAAAGCTCTTGACGTTGATGCATGCTGGTACTTACCCGTAGTCTGAAGAATAAAAGAAAAAAATACAAAAATAGTAAATATAAATTCGTAAAGATTGTACATAACAATTGATTACACCAACACCTGTCACCACTTTTACTAATGTTGGGTTTCTTATCAAGTTTTTATAATATCTTTTCCTTTTCAGCGATCTCTGGTCATGCGCTTAATTTACTGTGGACCACAAACTGGGCAGACAGCTTCCCGGTCTGTCGGGGTTTTTCCAAAGCTTAGTTTTCAGGTCACTGGGGGGGCCACATGTTGCTTCCAGCTCACACAGAAGAGGACAGTCTTGCAGGATATGCTCTGGTGTCTGTTCTGCCTGCTGACACTGGCAGAGAGCTGTTTGACTTATTCCTAGTCTGTATAAGTGTTTGTTGAGTCTGCAGTGTCGGTGCGTAGTCGAAATATAATGACCTGGTCTGTTCTGGTCTTTGAGGGAGTCTTTTCCATAATCATATCCAGTGTTTGTCTTCCAGTCTACTGCAGATTTTCTCTGTATGAGGTTTTGACCTCTTGAAAAGACAAGGGTTGGTAAATTTGCTCTTTGGCCCTGCCCTCCTTAGCTAAGACATCAGCACTCTCATTGCCTGCAATGCCACAGTGAAATGGAATCCACTGCAAGTGAATTTCTGCCTTTTCTGAAAGCTGGCAAGTTCTCTTTGTAGTTTTTGTACTGTGCTGTCAGTGGATTTAGCCTCCAGGGCTTGTATAGCTGACAATGAGTCTGTAAGAAATACCATCTTGCTTGCAGCTGCTTGCAGCTTATTCATGTGCTGTGCTGCCATCAGAAGGCTATGAGTTCTGCTTTAGTGGTTGGAACATATTCTTCAGTAGGAGCCGCTAGAGACACAGTGGTAGACATCTGGGTGCCTAATGTACACTCCTGCTCCACCATTCATGGTTGCCTCCATTGCCGATCCATCTGTGTAAATTCTTATCCAGCTGTCTTCTGGAAACATGTAATGGAGATGTTTCATTGTAATTGCTTTTTCACTAGATTGGCTCGGCATCTTTGCTTAATAATTTAGGGATGGAGGTTGAGAAGTTTAGTGGTACTGAGTCTGGTTCCCAGTGATCAAAAAGCAATTCTTCAGGTATGGAATTATGATTTAGTAGTTCAATATGACTCTCTATTTCTTTTGTTTTGTGGTTTAGACTTGTGCGCTTTAAGTCTGTTCTTTGTTCTAGCCGCCATTTTTTCATGCAGTGGATGGTGAGGCATTCTTTTGATCCTTTCAGTCTGTAGAATCACTTTTCTCCTTCTTCTGTCTTCAAGGGCTGGATGTTGGCTGCCTTTTCCATTTCTACAATTGGTGTAGATTTCATGGCTCCCAAAATAGTACGCAGACACCTGTTTTGTGTTTTCCAGTATCGATTTGTTTGAATGGGCTGCTGATATCCATGTCGATGATGCATATTCGAGGTCGGTCTAACTGACCAGTTACACCTGACTCAGGATTCGAATATCAGCTCCCCAGGTAGTTCCAGCCAGCTTCCGCATCACACTTTGTTTCCTCATAGCCTTTCTGTTTGTTTCCATTATGTGATGTTTCCATGTCAGACGACTGTCAAGTTCAACTCCCAAAAAGGTTGGAGTATGGGAACGGGGAACGATATCATCGTTAAATTTCAGTCTGAAGTGTTCTTCCTTTGTTGACAATGAGAAAAGCGTTGCTATAGTTTTGCTCCGGTTTATTTCTAGACCCCATTTACTTGCCCACATTATGACGCTGTTCAGGCTGGCCTGGAGTTTAAAGATGGCAGGACCAGAAACTCGGAGGTGTACCACACAGCTAGATCATCAGCATGGAGAGAGTGTGATACATGTCTGGGCAGAATTTGTGGCAGATCATTAATATATACCAGGAAAAGCAATGGGGACAGTACACTGCCCTGTGGGACTCCTGCTCTTAATTTGAATCTGGGACTGTGCACTCCATCCAATTTTACAGATGCTTGTCTATGGGTAAGAAAGTCTTTTATCCAATAGTACATTCTACCCGTATTCCACTGTGTAAGAGCTTGAGTAGCAAACCATCTTTCCAGACTTTGTCGAAGGCCTTAGACATGTCGAAGAACACTGTGAGGGTTTTCTTCTTTTCTTGGAAGCCATTTTCTATGTCCTGTGTCAGGTATGCCACTTGGTCATCAGTGCTTCTATGCTGCCTGTAGCCTGTCTGGGCTGGATCCAGTTTATGGTTGGATTCTAAAACCACTGGAGTCTAGTTGTTATCACTCTCTCCAGCAGTTTTGCAGTGCAACTTAGCAAACTTATAGGTCTGTAGCTCTGCGGATCCTTTTGTCTTTTCCACTTTTGAAAATTGGGTGGATTGTGGCATTTTCCAGATGTCTGGGACTCTCCCCTGTCTCCAACTATTGTTAAAAATCTGGAGTAGAAGATTCTGTGCTATTGGGCCTATTTGTTTGAGCATGTCGTTTGATACTCCATCTGGTCCCGGGGCCTTTTTACGATTGAGCTTTTCAGTGCTCTCTGCAGCTCAGTCAGTGTGATGTCTACCTCCATACAGGGTTCACTTGTTGCTTTTTGAATGTAGCATTTATCTCACTTCTGACTTCTTTCCTTGCTCTGACTTATGAGCATGAGCTTTCTTGCTTGAACACTGGGCCATCAGGGTGGCTGCTCGCTTTCCTGTGAGAAGTTGTTCTCTTTGCTGGAGAACTGTTTTCCCTCTAGATGGTTGTCATCGTTCGAGGGCTTTGTAAGTCTCCACAACTTTTGAGTATCTTTTCCATGTTCAAAGAGGCTGTCTTTTCTTTCCAGGATTTTCTACACTGCTGGTTTCTTTCTCTAACATAAAGGGCCCTTGCTCTATTGTGTTGCATTACATTTTGGTCCGTTGGTGCAAGTTCCATTGTATTTCTGGCACTGCAAAGCGAGCTATGGAGAACTTCCATCTCTGGTGTTCAATATGGCTTGTAGTTTTTTCTCCTCCCTCTGGGTATAGCCTTTTTGCAGCATCTAAAATGGCTTTATTGAATGAACGTGCATCTCTGTCCACTTTTCCTGATTGATTAATTTCTTTACAGTACTTGTCTGCTAGTTCTTGGAATAGCTTCCAGTCTGACTTTTTGTAATTCCAACTAGGGCAGAGTTTGTAAGTTCCTCCTGTTAATGTTATTTGAGGAGTTTCACTGGTCTATGGTCACTACCTCCAATCTGGTCGCAAACTTGCCTTTCGGTTATCCTGTGAATGTCGTCTGTGGCAAAAGCCAGATCTGGGGTGCTTGTTGTGCGCCACCGTCGTGAGTAACATGTGTGAGGATCATCTGGGTGGTTGAGAATGGTGAGACTGTTGGTGATCAGCCATTCTTCAAGGCTTTCACCTCGAGGATCTAGCGTGTCATAGCCACTTGGTGAGTGGCTGTTGAAGTCTCCTACTATAAGCAAGTTGTCATCTTGAACTTTGATAGCTTCCAGCTCAGTTTGAATGGAGGTGGTGGTATATATTGTATAGTGTCATCTTAGTGTTGTTGATAAGGAGTTGAACAGCTATGAATTCTGTGCTCATCTGATTGGACCTGTGAAGTTCAACTGCCGGTATGGAATTACGAACTAGTGTTACTACTCCACCCTTATGTCTATTTTCTCTATCCTGACTGAAGGTTTCAAATCCTCTAATGCTGAATCTATTTCCCGGATTAAGGTGCGTCTCTTGGATACAGCAGATGTCAATCTTTTCTGCTCGCAGACGTTCCTCTAGCTCTCGTTTTGTTGGTTACCCCTTCTGCATTCCATTGCATAATTGTGAGGAGTGAAAGTTTGTCCTTGCTGCCAGTAGTAATACCCTGTCCTCTCCTGGCTTTGCAAGAATCAACAGGGCCGCCAGTAGCTAAGGGTGGACCCCTTCGAGGCAGGGGGTCTCGTCCCACCACCACCTGGCTGTTTCCCATGGTGGTGGCACCACAGTTATATAAATATTTGCGCATGGCCATTTGAGTTGTTCGTATGTGTCGATTCCTCCCGCCAATAATGGCTGACACATTCCGTTTCTGAGGACATCTTTTTTTTGAGTGTTATAATGTTATATAATATGAATATACAATGAATATAATTACAATGAATATACAATGAATTTAATGACAATTTAGTTGATTCTCTCTCTCTCTCTCTCTCTGTCTGTCTGTCTGTCTATATCTCTCTCTCATGCCCTTTTAACTACGATTGAGGCAGAATCCCTTAGCCGACTAATGCCACGTCTTTCTATCTTTAGTTATCTCCTGCAGCTTCCTCCAACGCTTCTGTCTATTATTAATCTCTGCTTCCAAATCTCTTCTCCATGTATTTCTAGGACTCCTCTCTGTCGCTTTTTCTATGTGTTTCAGGAAAAGTCCCTGTTGTTATATTCAATTTGTTTTATTACTTTGCTATTATTATTCATGGATCTGTCTTTCGTGTAATTGGTTACATATTCAAAGAGCATCTATAATTGTGTTCTTCGAGACACGTCTGGACTGTGCCGCATGCGACACATTTTTTTTGCATTAATATTTCATCATTTTTTTTTATCAGATCACCGATAGAAAAGTTGATAGCGCGCTGCGCTAATGACCAGTCCCGGGGAAATTCCGGGGTTCAATGCCAGCTTGGCCAAAACAATATTTTTGGTGTGCACACATTAAACGGTTGGACTACATTAGAACCTGATTCTATACTTGGTGATCTCATTTACAAGTATCTGTGACGTCGGTGTAAGGTTGAGGAACACTGGTAATAGGGAAAGTAAGCCTCAGTCAAAAACAAATTTGGTAGAGGCGTCAATATTAGTAGTCATGACTACGCCTGAATTCGTAACGGTTAAACAAGAAAAAAAAGAACGTTTGTGCGCCTGTGTGCAACACTGCAGTCGTTTAAGCATGTCGGAAGAGGGGACTGTGATTAGGTCCAACTTGGGGCCTACTATCACATCCGGTAAACAAAATTTAAACTGCAAAATTCAACCAACCATGATTATACAGTCCTCCTATCTCATGCATGTTACTAGATGCATGATAAACTAAACACACTTGATCGGAGGTCACAACAACTAGGTAAGTCATCAGCAGTCGTTCTCAGATCCGCAATGACATCTTGCACCCATCGTCTTCTATATCTTCTGTAATACTTTTTCCAGGCACCATTCCCTTCAAAACTATCTTCTCTGTGCACTCGTGTCGTTGAATGTGTCCGAAATATTTAATTTTCCCTGTTTTATGCTCTTTAATAGCCAATATTCTTAATATCAAGATGTTGTTTATACTACTTAAATCAATATATTGACCCTAAACTTGCCCTTTATTTATAACAAAAATTATATCAATAAAATTCTACTAATATCGTAATGAAAGGTAAATTGTGCACAAGACAACATCATAATATACAATAAATGTTTAAAATCTACCTGCATATAGAAATAAACAGTTTTAATACCAGTCTTCCTACAAAAAATACGAACTGAGTGGTAATTCTGTACACATTTCATTGAATAAAAATGTAACGAGAATTATATTTCGTTAAAAAAGTATCGTAATCAAGCAATGACAGTTTAGAAGATCAATAAACTTACCTCATAACTGGTAGGAGTAGGCAATCCGGACGCCATCATCATAACAGTGAATGTTGTAATGCAGCAAAGAAGAACATTTGGTAGTACTGCCATTTTGTCTGAAAACAACAATGGAAGTTATTTTATAAGTATAATGTCGCCTGTAAGAAACACCAGCTAAGTTGACTGAACACTCTTAAGAACTTTCTGTTCCTCGAAGGACATAGGAAAACAACTTCATTCGACCCTAATTTTATTGTGTAACGTCCTCTTTAGCTTTGACTGCAACCATGGGTCATTGTTGCGTGACGTTGCCTTCTACAAATTTGCTTTAGACAGAGTAAGATAGAAAGATAAAATTTTTGGATAACCTGACGTCATGGCACGGAAGAGCGTCAAAATATGAGATAATAGCAAGCACGGAGATCTATGATTGTCTACGTCAGCCGGCAGGCACCTGATGATGATGTCACTTTCATATAAACTTTAACACATGTTAGCGCTTGTTTCTACTGACGACGTATGTAATGATATGGGATATACATAAATCAAGTAAAAGTGCAACAAATTTAAGTGGATGGATATTTGTTATGATTAGCAAATCTAGTTTGGTTTAATGTATATGTACAGGGTGGGCAAAAAAATGAGAACATCGCGTAACATACGCGTTATTTAGAAATGTTATTTAATTCAATTATATTGTTTCATGTAGTTTTGTTTGCCAAGTATTTAGCTAATCAGAAATCATATTCAATTTTTCTAAGCATCGACGCCACTCGTTTAATTAGAATACGGTCTTCCGCAGTAATTTTTGTCATTCTTAGTAACAAATTTAAACCTGCAGATGTAAACAATTGACATATTAAAAATCAAAGATTGTGCCCGCAACTTATCGAAATAAAATTTCGTAAGAGGCGACTAAGGAGGTTTGGCTGAAATCGGATGCATATGTCCTAAACGTGTAAGTCTATTCGTTTAGGTCTACAAACCAATGTGCAACGTAAACACGTTCTTGGCAAAGATCAGAGATATCACAAAGAGTGTTTATAATTGGTTGTAAAGAACGAACGCAAAGAAGAAGATCAAGCAGATATCAAAAGTATGCAAGCTTATTATTTCTAGATTCCTGTGGTTAAAACAATACTCGACAGGTCTTCTCTTCAAGTACAAGTTTTACTCTATTTAACTGTAAACAAATGTTATCATTGCTCTTGGAAGAGAATGTAGAGATTAGTGCAACATAAAGACTAAGTTCGAAATTAAGCAGCTTATAGAAGATAATGCAAGTAATGATGATGTTGTTGTTTATAACGATGAGTCTGTTCATCGCAGTAAGAAGTCAGGCTGGGGTTTTTCTGGCTAGCGCGAATAGTAGGGTCATTGTCGGTCAAAGCAGTGCTTACATGGTAACTACTTCCAGTATGAGAATGGAGGTTGAGGCCGTTATTGCAGCCCTCAAGTGGCTCTCCCGAGACTCCGTTTACAGAGGGAGAGCTACTCTGGTATAGGTAGAGATGCGGGGGTAGTCACGCTGGATGGGATCCACTCGACACAGACGAGCGGAATCCCACAATTTCTGAATTTTGTACAAATACAATGCTCGATTTCATGAAGGAAAAACTGAGAAACACACCAAGGCATGATATGGAAACATAATAAAGAAAGTCCTCAATACCGGCCAAAATATTTAGAGTTGAAGATAGGGCCCTGAGTTGAGTTGCACGCTGCGAAACTCGAGCCTGATGGGCGCAAACAAACAGATAGGATGAGAAGTGCATCCAGCAAGAGACGGGCCTCACATAGGTGAAACTCTGCCCCATCTCAGGGGTGGGGCCGAGTTAAGCCCAGATCCGGACAGCCTAGTGGCAAATATGAGCATGGTGAGAACTGACGGAGATGGGGAGGCAGGCGCCAGGGCAGAACGAGCACGCATGTGGACAATGAACGGGTGGGCCCACCTGTGGGCAAACATGCACGGCGCAGATGGTGTAGCGAAGAGAAGGTGAGGCAGGCATGAGGGTGAGCGGACAACCCAGGTGTGCAGAAGACTGGAAGGCCCAGTAGAGGTTAAAGCCAGTGCACATTTCCGCTCATAGGGAACTACTGCTGCCTTGTAGTTTGATTGGGGACAATCAAAGGCTAGCGAAGTAAACCATACACAAAACTGGACGGCAGGAAAACTAAGTAGTTAAAAAAAAGACAGGTTTTCTGGGCAGATAACGCTCATCAGCCTGGGAAGGTAGGTCATCTAAGGGTCTCTACCCTAAAAGAAAATAGCAACCTGCTGCCTTGTAGGTTAGTTGGGGTCAGCAAAAGGCTAACAGAGAGCGAACCCAGTAAACGTTGGTTGAAATCGGACACTTCACCGAAGGATAAGCACTAGAGCTCCAAATGGTAGTGAACAATGTGACGTAAAATTGCTTTCTTGGCAAAAGCTGTGTATAAATCACAATTAGAATGATAAACATGGCCGAAAAGAACGATTAGTAGAGAGAGAAAATAAGAAACAGTAGTGCATAACAATTATTATTTTCAAGAAGTCAGCAAATTAATATTTCTTTTTTTTACGACATATTTATAATGGCACATACACAACAAATGGTTGAAGTAGTAAAAGAATGGATCTATTTGTTTGTGAGTTGATTGTTCTCTCTCTCTCCAACAAACTACCAATATCCCAGTCTTAAAATACGTAAAATGTAGGCATATTAGGTGTCTCTGTGGCTAAGTGGTCAAAAAATTGTCTTGTGGGTAAAAGGTTGTGGGTTTCGAATCCTGACAATGCCAGTCTGTTCACAAGTGCATTTTTTCCAGAGACCCCTAAGGTTGTTACTATGGCTATGGAGTTCATGCAGTACTCTCGGCAAGTGGCGTGCCATTTCTGCAGAGAGGGACTGAATCATATGGGGTAAAACCCAGTGCAATAAAGTCCATCCGTCAGCTTAAAAAATACCCTTAGTATAAAGTAGGCAGCTTTTGAGTCTTCAACTGCAGCTATCATTAATTTTATTGACATATTTCTCAATGATAGTTCAGCATACAACAATATGTCTGTGAAATCAAAACTTTTGAATGATCATGAGTTTGGTCTCTGAGATTTCATTGTCCCATCATGAGCCTTCTGATTCCTACAAAACCCAAGTCTTGAGGTCCACCATCTAATGGTGAATAACATTTGGACTATTTGACTAGCTTAGTGTATCCATAGACAAATTGCTGTGTTACTCTTTATGATTTCTCTCTCTCGCGATCGTTCTAATGTCATTTTTATCATTCTATTGTGATATATAAATAGCCAATAACATCAGAACGTAATGTACGTGCAACAACCTTCAGCACCTATTGGAGCACAGTTGCTTATCCTTCGGTGGGGTGTTCGATTTCAGCCAGCTATTGTGTGTGGTTCGCTCTTCGCTAGCCTTTGACTGTCCCCAGCTGTAACCCACAAGGCAGTGGGTTGCCATTTTCTTTCAGGGCAGCGACCCTTAGACGGCCTGCCCTCCCGGCTTATGAACGCCATCTTTTAACGTTTTAATGAACATCTTGGTTTGCTCTGCTAGCCTTTGATTGTCCCCAATCAAAACTACAAGGCAGCAGTAGTTCCCTGCAAGCAGAAATGCGCACTGGCTTTACCTCTGCTGGGCTTTCCAGTTGTTCTGTACATTTGGGTGGGACGCACACCCTGCTTGCCGCTGCCGCGCTTGCACTAGTTTTGCCTCTGCTGGGCTTTCCAGTTCTACTCATGTGGGTGGGACGCTCACCCTCTTGCCGTGCCGGCCTGCCCCTCGATGGGGCCCACTATGACTTTGCCAGCATGCGTGCTAGCTCTGCCCTGATACCCTATCACCATCGACTTTTTCCGTGCTCACACTTTTCGTGCCTTCCATGTCGTGCACACATTTGCCTGGGCTGTCACCTTCTGTGACTCAACCCGGTCCCCATCCATAAGATGGGATCACGGGCTTCGCCCACGTGGTGCCCCCTTGCAACGTCCGTATGAGCACTCGCTCTGACCTGGTGCCTACCTCACCATTTCCGTCAATTCCCTCTGGGCTGTCTGACTTCGAGGGGACAAAATCCGAGTTTCGCCCCATGATGCCCACATGCAACTCAACTCGGCGTCCAGCATACTCATCAGTTCTAGAGAGGCGGATCAAGAGAGAGCATGCTTGGGCTCCGGTTCGCCACACGCGGTCAGCGCCCTTCGATGGTTTTTATTCGTTTTGATAGGGCTAGACTTTTGACCTATGTAGACCATCTTGCGGACATGTAGGCGGAACTCATCAGCCGGCATGCTCATCGGCTCAAGAGAAGTGCATCAAGAGAGAGAATGCGCGGGCTCCAACCCGAAAGGTTCCACATGTATCATCGTCCTAGCTTTTCCCATCGTCCGGGAGAGGCGATCATTAATAATCACTCTGGAAGTTTGCCCGTCTGTGTTGCGAGCGGATCCCATCAAGCATGACTACCTTTGCATCTCTACTTGCCCCAGAGTAGCTCTCCCACAGCACCTGCCCTCTTAGCCAGACCAGAACTACCGTCTGTTACCAGGGACACCACTTGGAGGTGAAAGCAGGGTATTAGAGCCACCTCCTAATCCTGGCGTGCCACTTCCTTGCGCCTTTGACCCTCTTTTATGATTTATGGGTCCCAAAACAAATAATACATTATTTATATTACATTTTCTCTTATTAAAACAGTGATATAGGTTAAATGTACACAAACAAAAACTGCAGCATATATCCAGAATTTTATATATTTTTAAAAAAAATGTCCCATAGCATTCTCTGGCTGTCTCCAAGAAACAGGAAACCCCAAAATGCAATATCAAAATAAATAAATAACAACACTGAAACAAGTCCATCGATTCAAGTATCTGGGAACATTTCTAACATCAGATGGAAGATGTAAAACAGAGATTAGAAGTAGAATAGCTCATACGAAAGCAGCTTTTATGAAAATGAAGAATACACTATGCATGAACTCACTACCAATGGCTTTGCAAAAATGAGTACTCCAGTGCTATATTGAACCAATACTTATGTATGGCAATGAATCATGGACAATGAACAATCAATAAGATCATTGGAAGCCACAGAGATGAGGTTTTACAGACGAATGCTGAAAATTCCATGGACAGCTAAGAAAACAAATGAGGTTTTAAATCAGGCCTGCACACAAAGAAACCTTATCGAAAGAATAAGAATCAGATAATAAAGGTTCTTCTGGCATATAATGCGAAGAGAAGGTTTAGAACATTTGTTGACTACAGGTAAAATTCAGGGAAGGAGAGATTGTGGAAGACAGAGAATGGATGTTGGATGGCCTGACATCATGGTTCGACAAAAGATCAACGTCAGAACTGATTACATACACCAAGCAAAGAGAGTTGTGGAGAGACATGATCGCCTACGCCGGCAGGCATGGGACTTGATTGATAGCATTTTCAGAGCTTAGGGAATTAAGTGCCTGTCACTTCACATTCTTAAACTGAAATGTCATCATCATCAAGGTGTGTATCCTTTATAGGACGTTGTTTTCTTTGCAGCACATCTGAAATTCACTGTCTCTTGCCAGTTCACCCACTTCGTCGATGGTCATGTTCATGGTTTCTTTAATATCTTGTAGTCATCTTCTTCTTGGTCTGCCTCTGCGTCCTGGGACCCTGCCCTATAGTATTGTTCTTTCCAGGCCATCGTGACGCTTGATGTGACCAAAGAATGTAATTTTTCTGTATAGTATGTTGTTTATCAGTCAATTCTCTTTAACATTTTGTTCTTTCAGGACATCAGTGTTCTTTCTTTTTCTGTCCATGGTATTCGTAGGATCTTTCTGTAGCATTTAGTTTCGAAGGACTGGATTTTCGTCTTAATTTTTGTGTAATAGTCCATGATTCACAACCATAAGTAGCCACTGGGAAAATGCATGCTCTCAATATTTTTAATTTTAGTATTTTGCTGGTGCTTTGCCACATGTTCTTCATTGTGTTTAACTTCTTGATTGCTATTGCCAATCTTTTGAGATCTCTTTGGAGCAGTCACCGTTATTGTTAATTATTGAGCCCAGATATTCGTAGCTCTCTACACATTGGAGTTCTTCGTTGTTTACTTGGATGTTAGGTGAGCCTTTTGCTTTGTCAGTTGACATGATTTTTGTTTTTGTGTATTCAAATATAGATGTTGGTCTTCACTATGTTTCTTGGTCGTCATGATTAGGTTTTCCAAACCTTCTTTGCTGGTGGATAATAATACTGTATCGTCTGCATATCTAAGCTCTGGTATGCATTTGCCGCCTATAGAGAGAGGGTCGTAATTTACATTGTTGACATCGTCTTTTACATTCCTCATATGTTCTCCGCATATATGTTGAATAAGTATGGTGACAAAATACATCCCTGTCGTACCCCCTTTTGATTCTCGAACCATTCAGATATTTCACCTTCTATTTTAATGGTTGCCTGTTGTTTGTGGTATAGAGATTCTAAGAGTTGTATTATGTGTGCTGGAAAATGCATCTTCTTCTTTGCGTCGTTTTTTACGACCAATTTTTAATCACTCTTTGTGAAATGTTTGATCATTGTCAGGAACGTGTATACGTTGCACATTGGTTTGTAGGCCCCTAAACGCATAGACTTCTGCACGTTTAGGACATGTGTATCCGATTTCAGTCAAAACTCCTTAGTCGCCTCTTATGACATGAAGGGCAAGTAACAGTGGTTCTATTCTTTACACCCCAAATTTGGGCCCGGTAACCACTCGGGCGGGAAAGTGCATGTCTTTCATGATGTTCCACATTTTCTGGTGTTGTATATGGTCGAAAGCCTTGCTAGTCTATGAAACATGCATGCAGGTCTATGTTGTATTCTCTGCATTTCTCGATGAGTCTCATGCTACAAATATGATCTCTAGTGCCTCTACCTCTTCTGAAACCTGCTTGTGTTTCGTGTATTTCATATAATTTTTGTTCCATCCTTTTCATTATGATTTTTAATAGGATTTTGCTGGCGTGACTTATAAGGGCAATAGTTCTGTAGTTGGTTCATAGTTTCATGTTTCCTTCTTTGGAATAGGTATAAATACTGATCTTTTCCATTCCTTTCGCCAGGAGGAGCTATTCCATATCTTTGTGCACAATTTATGATATACCCAAACACTGGCCTCCCCACCTGCTTGAATCAATTCCGCTGGTATATCATTGCACCCTGGTGACTTCCCTCTCTTCAGGCTTTTGATGGCCAGGCGCACTTCATTCAACATGGGCTCTGGTTTTGTCTATTCACTTTCTGTTATTATCTTATGTGGATTTTTAGATGTGTGATTTTTAAACTGAAATGTGCATGGAATAAATCAATCAAGTATGCTATGCCTGTCACTTCACATTCCTAAACTGAAATGTACAGGGAATCAATCAAGTATGCTATGCCTGTCGACGTAGGCGATCATGCTTCTTCACAACACTCTGTCTTGTGCAATTAATCAGTTTTGACATTGATATTTTGTCGAACCACGATGTCAGACCACCCAACATTTTCTACCTCTGCCTTCCTTCTTCTTCTTCTGCGATCAACTTTTGCTATGCGACTACTCCGGTATGTGTCATAAACAGGGCGGTGCGCTTGAGGTCTTCACCGGTTCCCCATAGTTTGTCTTGTAGTGTTGTTTCTGTTGGCCAGATCTCCAATCTCTCACTACTCAGACTAGGGCAGTCTTGCAGGATGTGCTCTGGGGACTGCTTTGGTGCTCCACAGGTGCAGGCTGCCGAGTCCCTGAGACCCATTCTGTGGAGGTGTGCTCTGAGACTGCAATGTCCCATTCTAAGTCTGAAGACTGTGGTCTGTGCTTTTCTGTTTAGTGTATTTATACTGTCGTGCTCTGGGTTGTATCCTCCATTTGTTTTTCTCCAGATCATTTTCCTGGATTGTTTCAGGAGAGTCTTTGCTTCTGTAAAACTTTGTGTTGGGTGGTGTTGTGTTAGGCTCCCCAGCCCTTGCGAGTTTGTCAGCCTTTTTTGGTTTCCTGGCTATCCACTGTAAGACCAGTTGGGATTTTTTTGACAACAAGCTGATATTTTGCCGTATGTCCTGAATGAGCTTGTTTTGTCTGGGACATGAGATAGCCTGGAGAACGGATCTTGAATCGCTAAAGACTGCAATTTTTTTGCTGACACTTGCTTTTCGTTGAGAATCTGTATGGCTGCAAGAAGGGCTGTTGCCTCTGCTCTAAAGTTGGTGCATGTTTCTCCTGCTGTCAGAGAGTGTGTTTCTGTGTTTCCTTGAGGGTGAGTGATGTAGATTCCGATGCCTCCCTTTCTGGTAGCATCTGTAGCTGAGTCATCTGTGAACACATGTGTCCATGTGCTGGTGGGATATTGCTCTCGTAGCATTTGGAGTGAAATGGCTCTTTGCTCTGTTTGTATTTTTTGGAGATTATTCCTGAGACTTCTAGGTGTATTTGGGCCATGTTTTGGTAGCGTGTCCATGGCTCTGGTATTATGGGTTCCCACATTTCTGGGTCAGTTTCTAGGATGTCTGTATGTTGCATATGAAATTCTTTGGTCAGATGGTTGGGACTTTTCCTTGCAAGTCTGTTTTTGTTTTCTCTTGGAATTTTGTGTGTAGAGGGTGTTCTTTTAGTCGTTTTAGTTTTTCAAACTGGCCTCTGCCTTTCACAATTTCTCTTTTGCTGTCACCAAATGTTCTAAACCTCTCCGCAATATATGCCTGAAGAAGCTTGATTGCCTGATTAAAATTTGTTTAAAGGTTTCTTGTGTGCAGGCCTGTTTTAAAACATCATGTTTTCTTCGCTGTCCATGGAATTGTCAGCATTCTTCTGTAAACCATGTCTCTGTGACTTCCAGCAATCTTATTGATTGCTTGTTCATTGTACTGCTATACATAAGTCTTGGTTCACTGGAGTGCAGGGGGTCCAATTCCTTTCCTCACAATTTGAATATGCTAATCCGTCCAAGTGAACACTCTATGCTAATCTGTCCCAGTGACCGCTATATGTTAATCTGTCCCAGTGAACACTATATGTTAATCTGTCCCAGTGAACACTCTATGCAATATGCTAATCCGTCCCAGTGAACACTCTATGCAATATGCTAATCTGTCCCAGTGAACATTCTATGCAATATGCTAATCTGTCCCAGTGAACACTCTATGCAATATGCTAATCCGTCCCAGTAAACACTCTATGCAATATGCTAATCTGTCCCACTCTCATCCAAACTCCAACTGTATATTTCAAAAGTAATATTTTAGGTATAATTTTACCACCAGTGTCTCTATATGCTATGAGAAACCTAGGGCGGAGGTAACATAATAAACTGACAATATCTACAATCTGGACAAGCTCAAACTGTATATTCATTTTTTTTGCTAGAAAATTGTAATTGTTTTGCCAATTATAATCAATATTTAACCATTGTATTGACCAAACATAACTATCAAGAGTCTGTAAATGTACAGTGTGAAGCACATGTAATGAGTTTCAATTTGAGATGCTAAAGGTCAAGGACTACATCTCAACCATTTCATCATAATCTCTTTTCTAGATTAAATTCTTACGACTGTCGTTAGGCTAATAGTTAGAAGACAATATCCTGAACAAAGTGTACAATGTCCAAATATGCTCTACACAGTTACCAAGCTGACCAATTTCATTTGGGTGTATTTTCACAAATTCGTTGGTTCCTTTACGCCCCAGTCCAGCAGAAATTGCCCCCTACCAATTCGGCCAGTGCAAATATATTTTTTAATGAATTTTTCATTACCTTTCCTTGCGAATAGACACGCTAAATGCAGCCCATGTCACAACAAGTAATAGTTTCCGGTTATGTTGTTTAGCGGGAGTACTCAACGTGTAGTTTAGTTGCTACTGAATGTTTAGTAAGACCTTCAATGTTTTGCAAAACTTGTGAATATGGTGCTAATTATGGTTCAGAAGAGGAATAATTTTTGGCAGAGATTGGGGATGAATCAGATATTGATGAACAATTTAATTTCAGATTTGTGTGAGGAAATATGTGATACTAGTTCTAATACTTATGTAACTAGAGTTAACATGAATAATGATTATCGACGAATTGGGACAATGCTGCTTCCCTACAGCAAGGTCGTAATGGTGATATAGACTAGTCACAGCAGCTAAGCGGTATACATATCACATAATTTATCCAGAATATTCTCCATTTGTGATAATTTACCCGTGTGGTGCCGGGCTCTAAGGAAAGCAAAGAATAGTACCACTGTGACCTACAAGGGTGACTGGTCCATCTCGGGTCTTCTGCAACAGGGTGTTGGCGCTTGGGATCTTTGCTCTTATGAGGACATCTGAAATTTTGTCCTGCCAGTTTATTTTTAGTAGTTTGCGTAGATAATTTTTGTGGAAGTGATTTAGTTTTCTTGTGTGTCTGCTATACACTATCCATGTCTTGCTGGCGTATAACAGCATGGTTAGCACTATGGCGTGGTGAACTTTCAGCTTTGTTGCTACACTTATCCCTTTCACTCCCACACAGGAACACATCTTTTGTCTCACACTGCTACCGGGTTGTTGCCCAGTGTCGTGGTTTTCTGTTTTTGTCTTGCGCAGTTCTGGTGGCTTGTGTGATTGTTATTTTTGCTCTTTCACAGGATTCTGCTATGCCATCTAACTCTCTTTTTGTGGTCTTCCTCTTTCCTTCTTTCCCGATGTTCTGTTGTAGAAGACTCTGTATACTGTGGAGTTTGGATGCATTCTTTTGGAAGCATTTGGACACCCACACAGGAACACATAGCCTTCCGAATGCAGCACTGGCTTTGGATATCCTATTGTTGACCACTATTGTTTGCCAATCTGGATAGGATGCTGCCAAGATAGACAAAGCTGTCTGCTGGTATTTAATATTTATGACTGGATCATGGTACTACCTTCCTAGTAACGGGCTGAAACATTACCTCAGTTTTCCTGGTGTTGATGGTAAGGCCACACATATCACAGACCATGGAAAACCTGTCTATGTAGGTATGTATGTCTTCATTAGAGTTGATAGCGAAGGCAGATGTTTCCAGAAGTAGCAGTTAAATGAAGAAAATCCATGTGTGAACATATTCTATAAGTTTCATCTAACTAGGTGCAGTAGTTTTTATAATATTCACTTTTTAGTTGGACACGTCAATAAATGGAATTTGGAACGCCCATTCTTTAGATGCAATTATTACATTAGACTTACAACTATCAATACTGCATTTCATATACAATCAAATGTCATTATTACCATCAATTAAATCTTCTTCATTACTATCACAAGTTATAATTTGATCTAACAGTACTCAAGATTACACTGTATATTTCGTTGGAATCATTAACGTATAAAACAAAATATCTCGACTTGAACACAATAATACACATGTACTTTCCGTTTCTAAAGATTTTTTTTAACTTTAGTATAGGGGTTGTGAAGTTACATTCGTTTCCATGAACAGACATCTAAAAGCCGATATATTGGTTGTGCGACATCATGAACATTACTCTGAACCGATATATCGGCTCTGCAGTCCCGTTGGGTTAAATGGCATTTACAACGTACATGTCCACATATTAGTACCTCATTAATTTAACTGTCAATTGAACATTAACACTTTCGCTGCCACCGACGACAAAAGTCGGCGAAATACCAACTCCCTTTTCATGCCGGCGACAACTTTTGTCGGCCGACATACGCCGTAAGTGATGTCTTTTTTAAATGGGGAGTATCACTTGACGAAAACGGTGTCCCGTGACGTACTACTGCGTATTGTTCGCGAGCTCTCCAAAATGGCGGATCTAACACACCGCGTAACGTCCATTTTTCACGATTTTCGTAAGTAAACAAAAATTTTCAAAATGGACGACATAGCTGATGAATAGTGATGTCCAAAATGACTCTTTTTCTGACTTTTAGCCAGTGATAGTGTTAAAACGAACTCTGAATGTGATATGAATTTGAACTGTGATTCAGTGACGATGTTTATAGATCGATGGCAGACATTTCCAGGGGTACAGGAGTAGATGACGGACACCCAACTCGAAAACCACGGCATATCATACTGTGGATAGGTATGGGCATATCAGTTACTACAATAGCTTGTGGATTATAAAGAATATATACAAGTGTCTCCAAAACAGTTGTACTATGTCAGGGAGGTAACACAAATATCACTTTACATGGTAACCCTCTAACACCAGTTCCAAAATTTTGCTATCTCGGGTCCAAGGTCACTGCCAGCCTTTCTCTTGATGAAGAAATCAACGCTCGTGTAGGGAGTGCGGCTACTACATTTGGCAAACTATCAAAGCGAGCATGGGACAACACAAAACTGACATTGCAGACGAAGATTCAAATATATCGAGCCTGTCTAATTAGTTCTTTACTATATGGCTCAGAAACATGGACAGTCTACTCAAGACACGAGAGGAGACTTAACATCTTTCACCTTCGATGTCTCCACAAGATTATGAACATCAAGTGGTACGACAAGATAACCAACTCTGAAGTACTGCAACATGCACACCTGTCTTCCATCATGGGCATGCTCAGCAGTAGACAACTAAGATGGTTGGGGCATGTGAGAAGAATGGAAACTTATCGCATACCAAAACAAATGTTCTGTGAACTTGAGGAGGGAAGAGGCACCAGGGCAGACCACTGCTCAGATATAAAGATGTCTGCAAAGCTTCAATGAAAAACTCGTCTATAGGTCCCAGCACATGGGAAAGACTAGCTGATGACAAGAGTTGTGTGGAAAGTCAAATTACGAAAGGGTGCAGTCTTTTGAGAAGAAACTTATGTATGAGCTGAACGACAAGAGAGAAAAGCGAAAACTCAGAAGTTGTCACAGTAAAACACTTGCCAATTGATCGTCTGTAAAGACGAAAAAGGCCATATATTCCACATATAGACAGATTAGTAGCTCATTAATATATGAACACTATTCCATAGTTTAAAAGTCCTAAGTTTATTAGTTTATTTTTTACGATTTTTTTAAATTGTCACTTTGAAAACTGAGCATGCCGATAAATAGCGTTGAAAAATGGATGGCAGCGAAAGTGTTAAATCACAAATATTGATTGGAAATTGTATTTGTTACGAATTTTATTTCACAAACACATCCCATTGTTACAGGGTTATTTTCCTTGCCCTGGTATTTCAGTAGGGACTTTAATGTACAAGTTACAGTTAAATGAATGAAGTACTAATTTGTGAACAGGTATGTTGTTAATGCCATCTAAGTTAAAGTTAAATGGTTGAGGTAACTAATTTCTGAACAGGTATGTTGTTAATGCCATCTAAGTTAAAGTTAAATGGTTGAGGTAACTAATTTGTGAACAGGTATGTTGTTAATGCCATCTAAGTTACAGTTAAATGGTTGAGGTAACTAATTTGTGAACAGTTATGTTGTTAATGCCAACAAAGTTACAGTTAAATGAATGAGGTACTAATTTGTGAACAGGTATGTTGTTAACCCTTAGAACCAGGGCTCCGATATTTGAATTGAATGTAAGTGGTGTATACCCTGAGCTTCCAATATATCGGCCTGGGAATATTTGTTCATTATTTTTTGGTATTTTAAAATATATTGTGTACAAATGTGACGTCAAACACAGCCCACATGTTCTACATGGTGTTGTGAGATGACGGACGCTGTTGTGTGATTCTTTTGTACTGATAAGGTAATTAGTTAAGTATGTTCATGTTGAAAAGATATTCTAAATTTTTCGGAAATGGTCATTCTAAAAGTATAATAACAGAGTAAGCTGTTGAACTTGTGAATGAATCTGAAGATGAATTAGGCTTAGAATGTGATTATTTTCATAAGGATATAGAAAGTGAGATAGATGATCATTTCTTCTTCTTCTGCATTCTCACTAGATTGGGATTTGGATTCTCTAATAAAGGCAGCTGTCTGTCTCAGATTATCAGCCACGCCATACATTTTGTCTTGGACACTAGTGTAAGTGGGGCCATCTCTTTCTTCTCAAGTCTGCATACTGGGGCAGTTCTGTAGGATATAATTCCTATGATTTCTGCTTCCCATTTGTGCCGACCTCTTCCTGCAGTAAGTTTTGGCCACCCTCGTGATGGTGGGTCTGACATTCTTACCGCGTGGCTAAATCTCAGAGGCAGATTGACGACCGTAGAATCCGTTATCCCATTCCTCATTGTGAGGTCGTTGCACCATGTTTGGCGCCTTACGGCCCGGTGCATCCGTTTTCTGCAAGCATTTGTTTCGGGTTAGCATTCCCTAAGATGATTATTTAGAAGACAAAGAATTGTTTTAATCGATTTATAGTCAAGCTATATGTTCAATCTGAAGAAAAATCTACATATGCGGGAGCATTCGCAGCTGTACCCACAAATTATATCTAATAAATTTTTGTTATTTTTCTACAAATAGATAATAAGCAGGAGTAACGGAGCTGATGCGGCAAGTCAATAACAAATTATAGAGCGCTTAAGTGTGCTAAATTATTGAGTTTTAATATAACTCTGATATGGACTGTTTTTGCTCAAGAGCCCCGGGGAAGGGATTTTTAAGCTACAGGTGGCCAGGGTTCAAAGGGTTAATGCCATCTAAGTTACAGTTAAATAAAAGTACTAATTAGTGAACAGGTATGTTGTTAATGCCATCTAAGTTACATGTGAAAAATTATACAAGTGAAGAAATAAAAAATGTATGACAATATTGAAAGTATGTTTCACTCAAAAGTTGTCAGTTTTATTGATGATAAATGTTGAAGGGCAAGACTGGAAAGCAGTCTTCCTTACTGAGGTTGACCAAAACTTCCTGATGCTATCATCATTTTAAATCACTAACTGCGTCTGCTTTCTACCAAACATCAGAGTCTGTCTATGGTTAGTCTAAATGGGATTTGTCAGTCTTGTAATTGCTGGGTGTTGTCTTGCCCTTTCATTTAAAGCCTGCATGTTTGACTGAGCATGAGGGCTCTCATAGAATCAAGACGTTCAGAGGTCCAACCTTGCACATGTCCATATTGTCCTTGTGGAATTAATTTATAATTATCATCGAGATACAAATATTTGCTGATACTCTCAAATCTTTTTCGTGACATTACATTTGACATGCCAAGCACATTCATCTGTAGACAAAAATACTCTGTAGTAAGGTAACTGGTGAGTTCCAAACATATAGTTTACATAAAGAAATATCGTGATGTAATCAGGAGAAACAGGTTTCCATGAAGGATCTAGCTTTTTCTATAAATTTCATACAGGCATAAGCATTGGTTTGCTCGGCCCTGTTCTAAAAATGCTGTGTGTAAATATTAGGTCAATGTTTTCCCTAGTAAGTTGCTTGATATTGATACTGTTCAGTTGTTGCGACTACTCTCTATCCCCATTGGAGCCTGGCTGAAGGGAGAGTGGTGTTGTCTCCATCCATCGATAATCACAATTCATCATAATTACTAGTTATGTTAAGTACTTGTACTGGTGTCTCCAATTTTCTCATGCAAATCTTGCATTAATTGTTCATCAATATCTGATTCATTCTTGATCTCGTAAAAATGTATTAATTATCTGAATGTTCAGGGATTAAATGGTTAAAGATTTATGATCTTTAAATCTGTTGCATATTGGAAACCCATTCAGTAATTGTTTACCTCCCTAAATATATCTTCTGTGATTAAGCAGAATACAATCAAATAACAAACATAATTCTTAACTGACTTTTCCATGTTCAATGCTGTGATACAATGACATTTCATCTGTGCACCAGCAGAGGTTGACTTTGTTGTTTCCAATGTCATCCTTCCACAGTTCTAGTGTGTTCAGCTGGTAGGCTAGAAATGAAAACTTCTCACCATCTGTCATGATGGTCTGACTTGTGAGAGGATAGGTCAAATCAATGACATGACTAAATCCTGGAGAAAATAAACCATCCTCATTAAGACCCCAGCAACAATAATAAAATAACATTTGTGTGAGCACTCAATCTTTCAAGTCACAAAATTTTTACAGTGTAATAAGCATGACAGTACTGTCTTTACATGGCACAAACCAAAACAAGATATCTATTACAGCATATCTGGTGACAACGTAAATAGTTGATGTAGTTCTTTGCTAGTCTTTTCCATTTCTATTTTATACTGAAAAAATATATAAATGATTGAAAGTCCAAGTTTCAGCTTGGAATATCTTCAATGCACTCTGGACGTGTCCATAGATGCTCAGATCTCCTTCACAATATCTCCAACAGGGTCCAGTTACTAAATGTAACAGTTCAGGTTTACATGCAGGTTACAAGCATTAACAGTACGATTATCAAGGGAGAACCATGTTGCTGCCGCTTTTGTAGGTTTGAATACCTTCAGAGGCATCACAGTGGACACAAATTCTATTTGTTGCATGTTTGATAATTGTGGATACATCATTGGCTTCCTTAATACACATGTATCGAAAAGGGTGGAGTCTGCAGTAAAACTTGGAAAAAATAGGTAAACACGTAAAAACAAAGTACTACAGTTTTACAAAATACATAAACAGTGACGATAAACAGCAACGTTTCGACCAAAAGGCCTTTATCAAGCAAACAATACAACAAGAATGACGAATTTCGAGGAACACTACAAATGGACGATTACATGTGGAAACATAAACCTATCTGATGAAAATCTGGGAATAAAACGAACAACGAAATGAGTGCAACACAAAAACCGAAAGTGGAAAAGGAGAGGAACAATAAACAATATAGTGGATAAATGACACATATATGGAGCAAACACACATATAGATAACAAGGCACGAGATAAGACAGTACTAAGAAGCATAGGAATGTAATGCGTTGAGTCCAAGAGGTCGCAAAGTGCCATAGAATGAAATAAAACGGTTCTCCAGGGCGATCGACTGCGATCATCGGAGGAACATGATCGGATGGCTGTGACCTGGACATCGTCAACTCCTGAATGGCCAGTATCATTGAAATGAGTGGCCACAGGAGTCACAGAGCATTGGCGAATATCGCGTATGTGTTGGGCGAATCGGTCACTGAGCCTCTTACCGGTTTCACCAATATAGGCCTTATGGCATCGTTTGCAGGTGATAGCATAGATGATATTGCGGGACTCACACGTGAAACTGTCTTGAATGGTATAGGTAGCTAGTTGTTTGGGCAAACCCGCATTCTATATGCTCCCCAAAATTCATAAACTTCACAATCCTGGTAGGCCTATTGTTTCTGCTTGCTCTTGTCCTACGGAACATATCTCCGCATTCCTTGACAGTATCTTCAACCCTATAGTCACCACACTACCTTCATTCTTGAAAGATAACCACACTTTGTCTGTTTTTTCTTCTATTAAGTTGTTGCCTGGCAGGACTTATCGCCTCTTCCTCCTTGATGTCTGCTCACTGTATACCTCTATACCTCATTCTGACGGACTTCAAGCTCTCCAGTTTTTCTCGACAGGAGAACTAACCCTCTTGTCTCCACCTCGACTCTCCTTCGTCTTGCAGAACTAGTTCTCACTCTCAACTCCTTTCAGTTCAATGACCAGTTCTTGAACAGATTAGTGGGTCGCCATGGGTACTAAAATGGGACCCAGCTATGCTTGTCTATTCATGGGTCATCTTGAACATTTAGTATGGAACACCTATGATGGCCTTCTTCCGTCCGTGTATCATAGATACATCGATGATTGTATTTGAGTTACCGATATGTCTGAAGCCGATTTGTCACGCTTCATTACCTTCATCAATGCCTTCAATCCTGCTATTCGGTTCACCTCTCACATCTCTACCTCCTGTGTCAATTTTCTTGACATCACTATCACCATCAGCCTATCCACTATCACTACATCAGTATACTACAAGCCTACTGATACACATAGCTTTCTTCTGTATACCTCTTCCCATCCCCAGGCTTGTCGTGACTCTTTACCTTTCTCTCAACTCTTACGCCTTCGTCGCCTCTGCAGCGAGGACGACGATTTTCTTGATAGAGCTCATGAGATGCTTGATTTCTTCCGCCAGCGCCTATACCCGGAGAATGTGCTTACATCTGCCATGCATCGGGTTCAGCTAATTGCTCGCCAGGAGGCCCTCTCTCACATACTTAGAACCCCGAAGTCTGACAGGGTTAAACTTATCTTAACTTTCCACCCTCATAGTTCCCTGGTGAAAAGGTCTTATTCCATCATCTCCCTATTCTTCAGTCTGATCCTGAGACACGTTCAGTCTTCCAACACTATCCTTTGGTGGCGTACAGACGGGACAGAAGCCTCAAGGATTTGTTGGTACACAGTCGCCTCAGGCCTAACACCCTGAGTCACTTTGGCACCATCCAATGTGGCCGTCGGCGCTGTAATACATGTGCATATGTAATACAGACCCGTACTGTCTCTTTTCCAAAAGCTACCTATACCATTCAAGACAGTTTCACGTGTGAGTTCCGCAATATCATCTATGCTATCACCTGCAAACGATGCCATAAGGCCTATATTGGTGAAACCGGTAAGAGGGTCAGTGACCGATTCGCCCAACACTTACGCGATATTCGCCCATGCTCTGTGACTCCTGTGGCCACTCATTTCAATGATACTGGCCATTCAGGAGTTGACGATGTCCAGGTCACAGCCATCCGATCATGTTCCTCCGATGATCACAGTCGATTCGCCCTGGAGAACCGTTTTATTTCATTCTATGGCACTTTGCGACCTCTTGGACTCAACGCATTACATTCCTATGCTTCTTAGTACTGTCTTATCTCGTGCCTTGTTATCTATATGTGTGTTTGCTCCATATATGTGTCATTTATCCACTATATTGTTTATTGTTCCTCTCCTTTTCCACTTTCGGTTTTTGTGTTGCACTCATTTCGTTGTTCGTTTTATTCCCAGATTTTCATCAGATAGGTTTATGTTTCCACATGTAATCGTCCATTTGTAGTGTTCTCGAAATTCGTCATTCTTGTTGTATTGTTTGCTTGATAAAGGCCTTTTGGTCGAAACGTTGCTGTTTATCGTCACTGTTTATGTATTTTGTAAAACTGTAGTACTTTGTTTTTACGTGTTTACCTATTAATACACATGTAACAGCACAAATGATTTGGGCAGCAATGAGTAAATATTACATGTTTAAAATGCAATGACAATTTGTGTTCACTATCTGATACTCCTCATGCATACCACAATCTAATAAGATTGTCTCCTCCCTCATGTGTGTATACAAACTATATTGATGGTCCTTACATTGTGTACAAATGATAAGACAATCTAAAGAAGTCACGAGGTCTTATGAACTTTAAAGCAAGTCAGCATTTTAAAAATATATGATATATTAGCAGTTTACCCGTTCTTTGCAGGGAAATTTAGTTTAAATCTATTTATAAAGTCCCTTAAAGACACATGCCACGTTGCTTCAAAATCGGCTTCTTCCCCATTAAAAATAATACATTTTCTCTCCATGCATCAGCCAGTAAAACCTGATACAACAGAATTCCCATTCCTGTGAAAGTTGACAAATAACAATTTAAAATGTCCCTCATTTTGATTGCCAGTAAAACCTGATACAATTGAATTCCAGTGAAGGTTGAATTTAGTTTCTTCTTCTTCTTTGCGTTCGTTCTTTACGACCAATTTTAATCACTTTTTGTGATATGTTTGATCTTTGCCAAGAACGTGTATCGTTGCACATTGGTTTGGTAGGCCCCTAAACGCATAGACTTCTACACGTTTAGGACACATGCATCGATTTCAGCCAAACCTTCTTAGTCGCCTCTTACGACATGCATGGCAGGTAACAGTGGTTCTATTCTTTACACCCCAAATTTGGGCCCGGTAACCACTCAGGCGGAATTTAGTTTAATCTGGTTGTAATATTTCACCACTTTTAAAGTTACATTTGTTATCCTTTACGCTGATCTTCCGAGCCCACATAAACTGTCCATCATTTCGAATTTATTCAGTACTAACTTATCGACAAGTCTAAAAAAAAAAACGACCCGTACGTGAATCGAGCGCATGTCTACTGCAATGTAGGCAGGTGCGTTATCAACTACCTCACAGAAACTTATAAATAAATGTGTTTAAAATACGTTATAATAATAGTGACATTATCATAGCATTATATGACCAGAACTTGGCGAAAGTAATAATTTGGTTGTAATATCTTTGTCAAAGTCTGTATGTAGTGTGCTGTGACATTCATCACTTTGTTGTATTGTTTGCTTGATAAAGGCCTTGTTGGTCGAAACGTTGCTGTGTATTGTCATTGTTTTTGTATAACTATAGTACTTTGTGATTACGTGTTTCGCCAAAAGTAACATGATCACGTGACCGGAAGCGTCCGAAAACATGGATATACATTTTCTGCGATTTATCTGCAGAATGACATGTGCGTTAAGTTGGAATATGGTTATAGAAAGGAACAAATAGTTCAGTTTGATAATTTTTCCCTCTTCGTATCTCTGAAGGCTACCTTCTTGCCAAATTTCAAGTCCATAGGATGTCCAGATATCTCTAAACAATTGAGACAGACATACAATGTAATTCAACTGATTCTTATATATATAGATATGATGCACATTTCCATGAATGTTGTATTACCAAAAAAAAGTATTCAAACAAATGAAATGTTATTCTATTTGTAGAAATTCTGTTTCAAGTAAGTTTGATAGATATTTCAACTATGCCCAATTTGATATGCACAAAATATTGCTCTGTTTAAAAGCTGATACATTTTTAGGGAAAACCTTTTCTAGGAAATGCTCCTCAATCACTGTGTCCAGGATGTTAGTAAGTCCATACTAATGCTTGTTTGTCGACATTTATCTATACTCAGAACACATTTATTGTTTCTTTGTTTTGTTGTTTGTTTCTTAATAGTATCTAGACTCAGATCACATTTATTGTTTCTTTGTTTTGTTGTTTGTTTCTTAATAGTATCTATACTCAGATCACATTTATTGTTTCTTTGTTTTGTTTGTTTCTTAATAGTATTTATACACAAATCACATTTATTGTTTCTTTGTTTTGTTGTTTGTTTCTTAATAGTATCTATACACAGATCACATTTATTGTTTCTTTTGTTTGTTAATAGTATTTATACACAAATCACATTTATTGTTTCTTTGTTTTGTTTGTTTCTTAATAGTATCTATACACAGATCACATTTATTGTTTCTTTGTTTTGTTCTTTGTTTCTTAATAGTATCTATACACAAATCACATTTATTGTTTCTTTGTTTTGTTGTTTGTTTCTTAATAGTATCTATACACAAATCACATTTATTGTTTCTTTGTTTTGTTGTTTGTTTCTTAATAGTATCTATACACAGATCACATTTATTGTTTCTTTGTTTTGTTGTTTGTTTCTTAATAGTATCTATACACAAATCACATTTATTGTTTCTTTGTTTTGTTTGTTTCTTAATAGTATCTATACACAAGTCACATTTATTGTTTCTTTTGTTTGTTAATAGTATTTATACACAAATCACATTTATTGTTTCTTTGTTTTGTTTGTTTCTTAATAGTATCTATACACAGATCACATTTATTGTTTCTTTTGTTTGTTAATAGTATTTATACACAAATCACATTTATTGTTTCTTTGTTTTGTTTGTTTCTTAATAGTATCTATACACAGATCACATTTATTGTTTCTTTTGTTCTTAATAGTATCTATACACAGATCATTTTGTTTCTTTGTTTTGTTGTTCTTAATAGTATCTATACTCAGATCACATTTATTGTTTCTTTGTCTTGTTGTTTGTTTCTTAATAGTATCTATACACAAATCACATTTATTGTTTCTTTGTCTTGTTTCTTAATAGTATCTATACTCAGATCACATTTATTGTTTCTTTGTTTTGTTTGTTCGTTTCTTAATCGTATCTATACACCCCATGTCTATACAAACTAATATGTTCCTTCATGACTGAAAAACAGAGCTTTCATTTGTGACATATATCCCTCTATGTAAGACATTAATACTCACTCTAAACTCATTTGAGTTTAGTGAGTAAATTATGCATTAAATTTGTGCAATAGTCGTGAATGGAGTCCCAGTTTGAGAACATTTTCCGCTCTCTCTCTCTCTATTTTTCTAATGGTGTTGTTCGAACCTTGCACAATGGTCTTGTTTTTTTTTTATTATCTCTTCTTATGTTCTTTATTATTTCTGTTGTTATATTTTTGTATGCTATTCTATTTTCTTCCTATGTTGCTTGAGGACAGTAGAGAGTAAATTTCTATCTATTCTGTCAAAAGTCTTCGCTTGGTCTACAAATACAATATTCTGTTTCTCGCTATACTCAATGGTTTTCTCTCACAGATGCAAATGGAACATCTATGCTTCCGTTACCTTTCCTGAAACCAAGTTATATTCTGCTTAACTGTTGTTCTCCTATGGGACAAACTGTTGTTCTCATATGGGACAAACTGTTGTTCTCCTATGGGACAAACTGTTGTTCTCCTATGGGACAAACTGTTCGCCTATGGGAAAAACTGTTCTCCTATGGGAAAAACTGGTGTTCTCCTATGGGACAAACTTTTGCTCCAATAGCTTTGCGTAAATTTTTCCTGTAACGGCTGAAGAGTGAAATGTCTCTGAGTTTCACAATCTCTCATATCCCTTTCTTTGTCTATATTGGTATTACCAGTGCCTGCTTCCAATTGTCTGGGCTTTTTCTTTCAGTATCTGCTTCAGCGGATATAAAGTTTACGTTTTCCACTTGGCGTGTGGGGCTAAGAGTTCTTGACAATATTATCTCCTCCACAATATTATCATCTTGCTATTCTTTGTTTCTAGATTAAATAAAGGTAAACCCTACCTGTCATTAAAAATGCTAGTAGGCTCTATTTCTCATGTTTCTAGTATGTCTATAAAAACTAAAGGCCAATCTTTGCTGAGAGTTACCATCTTTGGTACATACGTTTTTCAGGACTCTTTGATTTCATTCAGCATCTCTTCTTGTTATTCTATACATACCATAGTTTCGTTCTGACTTTGATTTCATCAACTTTTTAAACAGTTCTTTATTTTTTAGCTATGCCATCTTTAACTTTGTTGTTCCACCATGCAGTTCTTAATATTTTGTCTTTTCCGATGCCACAATTTTTTGTTAGGTGTCAATCATGGTCGCCTTAAAGTTAGTTTGTTCAATGTGTATGATTGAGTGTTCTTCAGCTGTTGTGTACTTTTATTATTGTCTGAATTTTACTGAGATTATAACAACAACTTCCCAGTACAAAAAGGGGAGAATGATTGACAGCCTTGAGGTGGTTTTCTGACTTGTCAACTATGACAGTTATTGTGTAAGACCTTTCCATACTTGAGTTCAAAAAGAAGGCGTTTTTAAGTGGACTAAATTTTTTGCTTCCACTATATAAATAATTTGGCTAACATAAGTAAATTTCTTCTTCTTTAGCAATCTCTGGTCATGCGCAATTTCCCGTGGACCTAAAACTGGGCTGTCAGATTCAGCTGTCAGGTTTCCCAAAGTTAGTTTTCAGGTTGACTGAGTGTGGCCACATGTTGCTCTCAGCTCACCCAGGAGGGACAATCTTGCAGGATATGCTCGGTGTCTGTTCCCTGACACTGGGACTGTTTGACTTATTCTAGTCCATGCCTGAATTCTGATTTTTTTTTGGCTGAGTTAATTGATTATGATGTTTTACGGTATTCTCCATCTCGAAATTTTTTACCAATCTTACTGTACTCACATCAACACCTAATCATCATAAATGGCTTGCATTTGTCTGGGAAATTTCAATTGCGGGAACATGTTATGCAATCCAATTCAATAACTGCATGCTGTTTAAACTGATGACTGACACTCCATTTCAATGTGAATTTGGTGGGAAAACTGTTATTGTCTTTGCTAAGTAGGTCAAAAATGGTGGAGGGCAGATGCCATGGGACTGTAGATAATTGATTTATTCAGACCAATGTTATTAAAATATAACAATGGGGGCAAAACTTTTTGAGCTTTATTACTCAACTTTTTTTATATGAGGTAATCCATTTTGAAAATGTTAAAGGGTTTCACTAAAAGTATCTATTCTTACTATTCCATTATACTGCACTTATTTTCCCAAAATGTTTTATTTTAAAAGGAAGTGTATATATCTCACTGAAAAGCAACAACAGATGATCAACAACATTTTCATGCCTTTTTTTGTGTTACAGATCCAAACATGGACAATGAGTAAAGCTAGTTCAAAAAATAAGTACATGTAAAATGTGATGCCTATGAAAATAACCAACAATACCATAGAAGACAGAAAAAGGGATTTACTCAGTTAAGGGGAGCTAACCGAAATCTCATTCTTAAACTCAGTCAATTTTCAGTTACTACCTAAGACTTAATACCAGTCAACATTCAGTCACTATTTAATAAAATGCTGGTCTATTTACTAAGGACAATATTATGAGACACTAGCTGATTAACGGCTTCCTGCGGATGAGAGTTATTAGTAATCCTTGATGAGGAATTGGTGCCCGTTCAGAGATGTCATCTTCTTCTTCAGCGATCTCTGGTTATCGCTTAATTTACTGTGGACCACAAACTGGGCAGTCAGCTTCAGGTTTACCCAAAGCTTAGTTTTCAGGTTGACGGGGTGTGGTCACATGTGCTTCTCAGCTCACATAGAGAGGAAGTCTTGCAGGATATGCTCTGGTGTCTGTTCCACCTCCCTGACACTGGCAGAAACTGTTTGATTTTTCCTAGTCTATATAAGTGCTTTTGCGTCTGCAATGTCTGTGCTATAAATATAATGACCTGATCTTTCGGGCTTGGGTCCCTGGGTAGTCTTTTCCATAATCATAATCAATGTTTGTCTTCCAGTCTACTGCCGATTTTCTCTGTATAAGGGTTTTGACCTCTTGAAAAGACAGGGTTGGATAAGACATATCAGTTTGGGTTTTATTCATTTTTAAATGAATATTGCCCGATTTTAGTCAATATTTTAAATTATAGTTTTAAAACGCAATTTTATAGCATGATGAAACACCAAATTAAGAGATGCAATCCATGCCTATTTGTATCTAGCAATTTGTGGATTATCCCCTTTAATTCCAAAGTGGTCGAAATATGTAGGTTTAAAACATCGAAATTGTATTTAATTTAAAATCTAATATTGATCCGATTTGAAACTTTGCTTTAACTGATCTAAACTTTCAAGAAAAGTGTGCAGAAAAAATGATGAATTTCGGATGTAAACTGGCGTCGTCTATACCCGGACTGCACACCCAGACAATAAAAATATATAGATAAGTAAAAATATTTGAATTACTTAAGCAAAGGTAATCATGCCCAAAAACAAACCTTGATTCAGGCGGGCAGTCAACCAGGTGAATTGTTGGTCAGACCCATTGACAGTGGGCAATCACGGAACCCTTGCCCCATATATTTTTCTGTTCCGTGTATTGCATGTTGAAGGAATCCTATCAGACCATACTCCCATGGATCACCAAATCTTGGCCTATTATTTTTAATGCAACATAAAAACGTTTGTTTACAACACACAGGCATCATATTCTATCTCCACAAAATTATGGGACTTGAGGCTAAAAGATATCATTATGATTATAAATGAAGATATTCTATGTCTTGAATTCTGCATACCTAACAGAAACACCTCACTCATACAGAGATTGGTTCTGTGCCCCCGCCATGAAACAAATTAGTAACAGACCATTCAAAATATCTGTCTAGATTCTAGATAATAAATAAACACATATTCTCTTCTTCGTATTGCACTTTGAACAATCTGATCAACCCCTGACCAGGAAACATTGTGAAAGTCAAAGTTGACTTTCTTGAATCATGTGTTGCTTTGATTGTTGTGAGCTCATGTTCATGTAGGAGTTCTACAATGTTGCACATCCACTTGCATCCTAGTCTTTTTTATACCTTATAATCTCTAAGTAATTTCTCATTTAAAATATCTGAAAATTTTTTTTCAATCCTAATAGTCTTAGGTGTGCATTTTTGCTGTTGGTACAAGTGTCAGATGCATAATTACAAAGCTAGTTATAATATTAAAGAAATTCATGCTAAATATGCCATCCACATTTCATCATAAATGATTTTGGTTGATTAAAGCTCAAATTTTTTCCCACATTATCATTATCAATGGTGTAAACTTTATAAAGTATTTAAACGGGAAAAAAAAATCTAATATTTAAAATTGTTTACCTGCATAGTTGTATCAATGAAGATGGTAATTCCCAATAGGATGTATTGTAATATTTCGTCTTCCTTCCTTCCTTTGTCCGCTTGAAATATTGTCTATATATTCAATTTTTTCTTTTATAAACTTCACTGTCTTTTTTAGCTCACAGAGGTCCGTGTAGCTTTCTGTCCAGTGTTTGTTAGGCCAGTGAGTTTGCCTCAGTGATCATATTCGGGGCAGTCTTAAGTATGCTCTTGCAGTCTGGTGTTTGTGCCCACATGTACACATGGCTAAATTTCCCAATCTTGAATTTTTATACATGGGGTTGAAGTCAATTGTCCTGTTCCAGGCGCCAATGACAACTTGTTCCAATCTGCTCTTTTATTAGTAATGGTCCTGTGTTTGGATTTGTGGCTCTGATTGAGTCTTTGAGATTTGTTATCTGTGTTCATTTTTTTGAATTGACAAACTGCTTTTTAAAATTGTCATTTTTTTCATTGTCAAATCTTCAATTTTAGTTTACCCGTTGTTTAAAATACTTTTAGAAAAATTCTGAAAGCATTGTCCCTGCTTTCATTTTCAGGTTAGTTCTTTGTAAGTCAATAAGCTCCTTTTAGAGCATAGGTTCCCACAGGCAGTATCGCCACGGCGTTTGAAATGGAAGGGCACTGGGTTAAAATAAATTTTGGGGGATTGAGGACCCCGCCCTAAGCTGAAAATTCAAAGTCACGAGTCCTGCCAATAGCGATTAATAGTGCAATAGACAGAATCTATGCATATTGTACCAGGTTATGTTGGAATCAAAGAAGAAATCCAGACACTATGATGTTGAGTATTTGAAATGGGTTTTTATTAAATCACCCACAGACATTACCAATGTGTCTGAATTTTCCACAAGATGTTTTCTCATTAGTTTAAACCATCGGATTAAAAAACGTGAGCAAATGCATCCTGGCAGAAAAGATGAAAATGTATCTTATGTTCAAGATTAGAGATCAACATTCAGATGTCAACTTTGGCTAGTATGGTTTGAGGCAGCAAAACAAGAAAAATGATGGGTTACCTCTGCATGCAACTTTTTCTATTTATTACTAAATCTGAAAAACCGTCGCTATTGAAATTGATACCAAAGGGGTGAGTGTGGTTCGGGTTCTGTACTGCATCCGCGGTCTGAAATTATTTTGTCTCATTGAAAATAACACAGTGTAGAGATAGATCTCGAAATGATGTTTGTGACTACTTTTAAGTTTTTATAACCTGTCGTCTTCTTTACCAGCAAATGAGTCTTTACATCTGGCCTTTCTTATAAAGATGGAAACATTTGTCAATAACTATTATTTAAGAACATTAGAACGGACAATAAAGAAAAATCTATATTTGATGTTGGAATACTTAAAGGAAAAAATTCAGCTGAATAATATCTGTCTGCTGCCGGTGGTGCTCTGGAATGGTTGAGCCTACAGCTAATTGAATTAAATTTGAAAAAACTTGTCCAAAGTAGTGGCCGTGTGTTGCAAATAAGCTGCAGGGAAAATCTATGATCAAAATCCCAGACTCAGGATATTCAACATAATCCGCGGGGCGCTGAGACATTTACACCAAAAAAGCAGGCCTAGCAGTGAAAAATAGGCCTTGTTTCAGGGAAACAACAAACCCCCCACACAGATTCTCTGGCAGGTTATTAGTTATACAGATCGGCCACACGGAGGAGGGCCTCTCTGAGGTTGACAACAAACACCATGAAACAGATAAAGTCAACAAATGAGAAGCAGAAATCAAGGAATTTGGGATCTTGTAGATATCTAACAGATTCGAACTAACAGAGCCTTTATGCTAGAAACCATGACACTGACCAATACAAATTCTCCCAGTAGTGGGAATTTTAACAGTCACTCGAAGGTGGGGATACAAGACACCAATGTAAAGAGGGGGTGTGAACAGTGGAAAATAGATAACAACCTGCAGCTCAGGAATGGTTTGATGACCACCCAAATTCTACTCCCGAAGACAGAAAATAATCCCCCAGACTTGTCTTTACAGGTGACTGCCATAACTGAATCGCATTCTGGAACAGCTAGGAGACAGTGATCACAAACCTGTCAAGTCTCCTTTAAGATTGATATTTCTCCCAAGTTAAAAAAATAATGACCCAGTGGAACTACAAAAGGAGTTAACTGGGCACAGTTTCACCGAGCTAGCATCTACTGTGATCCCTAAATACACACCAAAAGATAGGGAAAATGACATACCAACTAACATATCCATTTTTAAGGGAGCAAGAAATCAATTCCTAGAGGTGCAGAAGAGACTACAAATCTTATTGGTCAGAAGAGGTCCAAAATGTTGAGAGAAAGTGAGTCAGCAGAAAGATTAGAAACTATCAGGCATAGACAGCTACATAGCACTCAAAAGGGAGCCTCTCAAAATATAGGAGCAGTCAAGAAAGTTGCAAGGCAGAGATGAAGAGACAAGACGTCTCAACATAGACAGAGGTGAGTTGAAGAAGCACTCCAGGGTCTTAACCAGAAGTCACAGGAAAGGATGGCATCACAAATGAGATGCTCAATAATCCAGGCAAAAAAGTCAAGAAAAAGCTCAAAGTTTTGAATGCAGCTGGAAAATCGCAGAAATACCCAGTGAATGGAAATAAGCTATCACAGTGCCCAAGTTAAAACAAGGAAAAAACAGATTCGATTCAAGCAATCGGGAGCCAATAAACCTCTTTAGGTGTGTTTGAAAAGAGATGGAGAGGCTTCTCAATAGTAGACTCATGTTGCAACTGGAGCAAAAAAAATTGATACTACTACGAGAGTGGATTTAGTCAGCATGGATCAACAGAAGACAATAACACATTGCACAGGAGATCGAAGTGGATTTCAAGAAAAAATATACTACGTTGGGGTTTACATAGAAGGATTTGACAGGGTCTGGAGAGGAACTGAAAATCAAACTGCTCAAACTCGGGAAACAAAAGGCGCATGGATATCTGGATATGTTACTACCTGTAAATAGAACAGCCGAAGTATAGGACCAAATAAAACATAGCAGGGAAATCAATCATCAGCAAGATGTTTTTCCCGAGGGGGTCCTGTCTCCCACGCTTTCTTCTAATTTTTATAAATGATTATGGAAACATCCCCAACAGAGTGCATGGTAATCGCTGATAATCTGCATGATGGACACAAGAAGAATCAATAGCAGTAGCCACCTCAAGGATCAAGATGTAATTTTTTAAATAGAAAAATAGAACAGGTCTTGACTGCCTTTTACAAATGAAAGCTCTTCAGTCTATCCGAGAAGAAACAAATGCTCAAACTCAAGTTCAATGACCACCTACTCTCCCAAAGGACGAATATCCAAATATATGGGGAAACATGATAGACCGGCGGATGTGGAAAACACAGATAAATCTAGGGAAAGAAAAGCTGGGGGTCATGAACAAATTGCAGGCACCAACAGGAGTGCGGGTTGTAGCATTCGAAAGGGTTTCTCTGGGAGAGTTTGACCATTACGTTAAGTATGGCAAACAGTCTGGGGCATAATCTCCCAAAACAAACTTCAAGCTAAGGTGAGTGTTAGTCAGGCCGGTCATCACTGAAACCATAAGTCTACCCCCATAAAAAAACGAAACTGCCATAGGACTTCAGCCAATGGAGACAGGCGGAACATGAAGGTACTTCAATGAGGAGAAAAAATGAGAGACTGATGAACCATCCAATGCACCCCAAATAAACAGCTACGATAGGGTTAGATTGAAAGGTAGCTTCATTGCAAACTCCAAAGAGCTCCCTTTAGATCCAATATTGGCACTGGCTCACAATACACATACAACCAGCCAGTACACTCCTCCCTGTCATACAGGCTTCCAGAGCTGGATGTCCTCATGCAACTCAAAATGGCACTACAACATATGAAACAAATACATGGAAAATGGTGCTTTTTGCCTGCAATCTCAGCACTGAATCAGAGGAACACAGAACTAGTGATCTCAGATCCCCAACGTGGGTCAGTTGGCCCATTATTCCGAGTGTGGTTTCCCAAAGGATACCCCCACACTGCAAGATCAATGGGAATGAAGATGCTGACAGACTGGCTAAAGAGAGGGGATACATCAAGATGACAACCTGGTCAGCTAGGAAGAAGCAAGCCATGCCAGAGGAAATACAACAAAGTGGGAAAATAACACAAAAACACAAGCATGATGGATATTCGAACTGCCCAGAAGAGACCATATCAGAACTGCCCCAGTATGCAGACCTAGAAGAAAGAAGTTTCCCACCACCAGCGTCCAAGAAAAAATCTGAGGCGTGGCTGATAGATACCTTTGATAGGAAAACCGAAAACCCAGTCTGGGGAGTATGCGGGGGAAGAAGAAACAGAAATGTACAAATAACAAATTATTTCTGGAGGAAGAGTTGATAAATTGTCAAAGATTAAGAGATAAAATGGAAAATTGAATAATGGATATCAAGAATTGTGTCTACAAAGTTAAATTCCAATATTATATCACCTAATGGGCTGCAGGGAAGAAGTTGTTTATTGTATTCTCATCCATATTTAGCTGAAGAGGATTTATCATGGTCACAGACTATTTATAAAAACGAAACAGATTGTCAATAGGAATTGGCGATTTAAATTATTGATGACAAAAGTTCACCAAACATTGAAAAATTAGTTTCATCACATCTAGTTTTAGCTCCCAAAAAATACATTATAACATAAATTGTGTCAATGATACAGTGAGGAATACAGTAATATTGGTATTAACTTCTAATAAAGTAACTGAAAAATATGTCCTTGTTTTCCCAAATTTTTAGTATGTACATATAGTTTACGAAAGGGTGGGGCAATTTTTCACTGAAAAGGCGCTCATTCAAAAGGTTGGAACCTATGATTTAGAGTTATAATGGGACTGTACCATGACATCACGGGAGATGCAAATATCTTTAGACTAATCTTCTTTGATTGAAAATCTGCAAATCTGTATTGAATTCAGTTCTTAAATCTTAAACTAGAATCCTAACCTGGGAAAACCCAAAGCTTTCAGAAATTGGATCACCAGGCCATAAGGCAGAACATGGTGCAAGGACCCTCACAATGAGATAACAGATTCTCCGGTCACGCTCTGCCTCAAGATTAACCATCAGAAAGAATGTCGGACTAACCATACCAGCGTCCCAAAACAAACAGTGTGGCATGTCTCACAATCTAAGGTGACGGCGGCCTTTATAAAAATTGAATCTAGTGAGCGTAGAAGAAAACTTTAACTCATCATGTATTGAGTCATTGTATTTATTGATTACTCCCACCCAAAAATGGCTGATACATTCCATTTCTGGGGTCATATTTTTTTTGGGGGTTTGTTCTCTTACAGTTGCAGTCCTGCTAATAGATCTGTCTTCCTGGGTTTTTTTGAGTCGTACTCTCTGGTGACTTCAGCCTTATGTCCTGGGCTCACTAATCCAGGGTTTTTTTCAGGGTGTGCTCCTGGACACTATAGTTTAATCCCTATACTTGGGAAGTGTCATAGATGTAGAAGACAGAAAAAAGATCTCCCCTTTAAGGGGGAGGATAACACTTTTGTCCTATAGCAAACTCTTTCATTTATCAGAAGACAGCTGGACAAAAATTTACAGATGGATTGGCAATAGAGGGAACCATGAATGGTGGGTAAAGGGGTTTATTAAGCCCCAGATGCCACTACTGTGTCTCTAGCTGCGCCTACTGGACAAATATTTTCCAACTACAAAACAGAACTCTTAGCCCTCCTGTGGCCACACACCACAAAGAATAAACTCAAACACCTGGGCAAGATGGTATTTCTTAATTTACTTTCCCGATCCAGCAGTGCCTTCGACTTGAGGCCATGGCAGTGATTTCAGTTCTGTCTGGTTGTGGTGTGTTAGCATAGAGATGATTTTCAACATCTGGATATGGGGGTAGGTATTTGTAGCGTAGGTCACGCGGGCACTGGAAGAGATTTTTGACAGTTTCTTTTGAATAGTCACAAATGACAATTGGCAATATTTGGTGGGTCTGGTTAAGTTTGCATTCAGGGAATGCTTGTCCTAAGTCGACAATAATGACTTTTTCTGTGAGGTGATTTATGGCATCTTTTGTTTGAAGTGGTCGTGATTAAAAGGGTTCTCAGTTTGCTTATTGATTCACCACTCTTTTTGTTACTTATTATTTGTTTGAGTCTGAGTGTTATTGGGCTGTCATGCTGTTACTTCACTGCCTTTTAAAGGGTGTCTGCTCTTTCATTTCCCCTATATTGATGTGTCCTGTTATCCACTGTAATGTAAGCTTGATGGCAAGGGCATTGATGAATGAACTGATGGATAGTGCCAGGGACTGGCATGCAGTGTTCTCATGGTTTGCATTTTCTAATGCCTGTAGTAATAACTTGTCATCCGTAAAGATAACTGTGTGCTGGATTTTTTTCAGGATGGAGCTAGAATATGTTTGTAAGATGATGCACTGAGGCTTCATTGGCACTGGTTTCAGCCTTGAAATTAGAATAGTACTTCTAACATGCATTTTGCAATTTTCTCGCATGTTTTGTCTGGGTATTCTATTAGTACATCGTATCCAGCATTAATATTCCACGTGAAGGCTGACCAATCTGTATATAGATGTACCCATTCATCTGGGAAAGATGGGAAGGTATCTTGAAACGCCATCCAGATATCTACAGGGTTCGAGCTCTTCTTGGTGAAGTCTTTCTTCTTCTTTTGCGTTCGTTCTTTACAACCAATTTTAATCACTTTTTGTGATATGTTTGTTCTTTGCCAAGAACGTGTATATGTTGCACATTGGTTTGGTAGGCACCTAAACGCATAGACTTCTACACGTTTAGGACACATGCATCCGATTTCAGCCAAACCTCCTTAGTCGCCTCTTACGACATGCATGGCAGATAACAGTGGTTCTATTCTTTACACCCCAAATTTGGGCCCTGGTAACCCACTCGGGCGATGTGATGTCTTTCATAAGTCTTGTGTTTATTTTAGGATAAACAAGACTACAATTTGGAGGAACTTCTGGGTGCACAATTTGTATCTCTTCTCTGGCATGTTATATTTTCCTTGCCGGCCTAATGCTATGCCCAGAATTGATTTTTGCTTCGATCTGTGCTGTGGTCACCAGTTGTCTACTATTTGTCTGTCAGGATGGTTTCTACTAAGTTTGTTATATCTTTCCACTGTCTCTGCTACTGCTGCCCCTCTCTGCATTCGCAAGTGCTCGATGTCTGTCCTCCACATTAGCCTACCTTACTGGGGTTGGAGGGTATGTGTGTCTGATGATCCTTCTAGGCTTAACCACAAAATCTCAAGTCCACAAGAAGTGTTTCTATTCATACCAGAGATATTGTGTTTTAGTTTAGTTTAGTCCTCGGATCACCATCACTGCACGTCGAACAAATTAGTCCATAAGTGCTCCGATCTCTCCTCAGTATGTCCACTAGTGTGGCGACTAACAACACCGGTTCTTTGTTGGTTTACAATTCTTCTTTGTCTGCCAGCATAGCATTCTTGTTGAGCTACACCACACTTAACTTTGAGTTCTTGCAGTCTGGTTAGTGTTGTAGATTCACCGCTATTACGTGAATCATGTACACGTCCTCTCTCCCTTAAGAAATTTATAATAAAGATATTGTGTATTTCATATTAATAGTGACAAGGTTTATGTCATAAAAATCTACATGATCACATACTACCAATCAACCATATTGGTTTAAAGTTACACCAAGGATACTTCATTTTATTTTGATGGAATTATGAGTAGCAAAATACTATACTGTCCTAGTTTTTTCCCCATGAAATTACCAACGGTAAGCATAGATTTCAGTGACATCATCCAGCAGTTGAAGTAGTTAGACAGATAACTACAGCGCCAGAAATGTATAAACCCTAATGTGTTCTGCAGTCATAAACCATCTTAACAATCCCGATAAAATTATGTTTTAAATTGTGAAATTTACTTTGTTTTATTTTTTTAATATTCTGCTGAAGCCAGCTTTTTTCCTCGGTCTGAAGCTTTCCAACATATGCTGGCTCAAATATATAAAGTATTTATCTCCTCAAATTAGCCCACCTTTTTGTGGCAGAGTTTTACTAGAAATACACATGAAAGTCATAAGTACATTCTTACCTGCAGATATGGACTTGAGTAAACTGTGACCAGGTTTATCTTCTCCAAAAGCTGATGGTTTGTACTTGAACTGTGAAGACTCACAGTCAACTATATCTTTGCTCAATCCTGACTGGAACTGAAAATATTAGACCAGAAGAAATTTGAGACTATATTTTACACTCAATACAATTTATAACCTACACCCCCTCCCCAAGACAGTAAGGTGCATCTTAATATTCAATGTCTTCAGGTTTGGTGAGATAACATAAGAGCTGTGTGCCTAATTTGTCTCACAGATTCAGAGCCTATTTTCTGGCAGTAAACCAAATAGTGAATAGGTCACTGTTAGAAGGAGATTGCTATGTAATAGGAAATAGTTAATAGTTAACAATCAACTCAAAGAAGACTACTGTGTACACCGGGAATTCAGTGTCTTACATAGCATATTTTAATAAAGCATTTTGATGAAATATTGAGTTGAGTTCATTAGGTAAAGCAACAAAAATGTTACTTTCATTTTTGTTGGAGAAATTCAATTATGGTTGACAATATTTTCAATGCATTTCAGTGAAGAACCATGCATATCTCTTAGGGAGGCGTTATTCACAGTCGACTGTGAATAACTGAGTGTTATTCAGATGTCTCTGTATAGTAGTATAGTCTAAAACAAAGCATTATTGACAGATGTTAATACAAAAAGATATATCTCATGTTATACACGATGTCTATGACATATGCCTATAAAATATAATAACAAAAAGATCGCATAATATAGAGCGTTTTACACAGAAATGAAAAGTTTAATAATCTTCTACAAACTATAAGCCTAACTAATAATTTATCTGATCTAACTATTACTATAGGCCTATAATGACATATTACACGAATTCGTTGTAAAATATATTAGATTAGACCTAGGCCTACATAGACCTGCCTATAAGATATAAACGATGTTGATATGTCATATATTATGTTACCGACGTTCTTTATATTAAAAGAGAAATTATTAGGCTATGCTGATGTCACTGTACAGACGTCTGTGAATAACGTTCAGAGTTATTCACGGTCACTGTGAATAACTCTGAACGTTATTCACAGAAGTCTCTGTATAATCACTCTGTATCTCTTTATTGAATTCTGCCTAGAAAATAATCTCTCAATTCCGAACACCAAGCAGGCAACATCCAAGAAGACTATACACCTGGACCTCACCAGAAACCAAACAGATTACATCTTCGCTCAAAGAAAATGGATAACAGGTATTCTATCAGTAAAGACACTACCCGGAGCAGACTGTGACCATGAACTGCTGGTGGCAGATTATAAATTAAGACTGAAGACAACAAAGAAAGGAGCTGGCCCTATACGTTTTTATACAAATGCCATTCCAATAGAATACAACATAGAAATACAAAACAAATTTGACATACTTATGGCGGCTCAAGAAGACATGACACCTGACGAAATGGCAACACAGACAAGAGATATATTAATCTCCACAGCACAAAACATCATACCCAGAAAAGTACACAAGAAACAGGTCTACATAACTGAAGAAACAGGTCTACATAACTGAAAAAACACTGAAGCTTTGAATATAAAAACTGCTCAAGACAAGTCAAGAAAGAACCAAAAGACAAGAAACAACACATGCAATAAAATTGATAAATTAAGAAAACAAGGGAAAGAGAGAGAAATGTACAACGAAATTAATATAATGACACGTGACTTCAGCCCATCAATACAAGTCATAAACGATAACAATGGCAAAAAATTAACAGAAAAGAAAGATGTACTAGAAAGATGGCGTGAGTACTGCAGAAACATTATTGAAGTCACATCTAAAACTCCACATATGATAATAACAGAAAGCGAAGAGACAGAACCAGAGCCCATGTTGGATGAAGTGCGCCTGGTCATCAAAAGTCTGAAGAGAGGGAAGTCACCAGGGTGTGCGATATACCAGCAGAATTGATTCAAGCAGGCGGCAGGCCAGTGTTTGGGTATATCATAAATTGTGCACAAAGATATGGAATAGCTCCTCCTGGCCAAAGGAATGGAAAAGATCAGTATTTATCATCATCATCAGGTGCCGTGCGGCTGGCGTAGGCAATCATGGATCTCCACAAATCTCTGTCGTTGGTGTTTGCTATCAACTCAGATGTTGATGCTCTACCGTGCCATGAAGTCAGGCCATCCAACATTTTCCCCTCTGTCTTCCCGCCTCGTCCACCCTCAATTTTAACGTTGTCACGATGTGTTCTAAACTTCCCTCCTCATCACATGCCCGAAAATGATGACTGCCTCTTTCTTATATTGATGATAAGCTTTCTCTGTGTCTTGATCTCATTCAGCACCTCAACATTAGTCATTTTAGCAGTCCATGGGATTCTCATCATTCTTCTATAAAACCACATTTCTGTGGCCCTCAAGAGATTTTTCGATCTGTGTGTTCATTGTCCATGACTTGCATCCATATGTCAGTATTGGTTCTATGTAGCACTGAATAACTCAGTATTTATACCTATTCCAAAGAAGGGAAACCTGAAATTATGCACCAACTACAGAACTATTGCCCTTATACGTCATGCCAGCAAAATCCTATTAAGAATCATCATGAAGAGGATGGAACAAAAATTAGAAGACAAAATACACGAAACACAAGCAGGTTTCAGAAGAGGTAGAGGCACTAGAGACCATATTTGTAGCATGAGACTCACTATCGAGAAATGCAGAGAATGCATGCATGTTTCATAGACTTATAACAAGGCTTTCGACCATATACCACTTCTTCTCTTCCACCATTTACTCCTTTATAGAAGTGTTGGGGTGAAACGTAGTGATCTTGTGTGTGCTTGTTTTAAGGCACTTTGTAAGCTGATATTCATGTTCGTAAGGCTGTTCTTGATGCCGTCGCTCCATCTTTGCGTGGTCTTCCTCTTGCCTTGTACTCATACTTTTTCTGTGTGGCTCTCTGAGGCGATACCAGGGCATTCTTGTCAGGTGTCCAAACCATTTAATCTGTTGTTCTTTTATGAATTGCATGACTGGTTTCACATCCAGTCTTCTTGTGATTTCTTCATTTCTAATTTTGGCTCTTATTGTCACACCTGCAGCTCTTCTAAGACACCTCATCTCTGTCGTTATGATTTTCGCTCATTAGCTGCTGTTATGGCCATGTTTGGCACTGGTAACATAGTGTTGGCCAGAAAATTGTTCTTATGAGATTGCTTTTAGTTGTTAGGCATCTCTTAATGACAACAGTGGTGTTAACTGTCCCAGTACTTGGTTAGTTTTTTGTGCAACAATTGCTGATATCGCTATCGATACTTCCATCTGCTGTGAAAAATTGCTCCTAAGTATTTGGCCTCAATTGTTTGTTTTATGTCTACGTTCTGGAGTTTTATTGAAAGGCTTTCGGGTTGTCTACTTATTGCCATTGTCTCTGTCTTTATTATATTTTTTTTCATGTTGTACTCTCACCCTTGATGTTAACTAAGCCCCAAATGGTTCTGGAGAGATTCTTCGTTTTCTGCAATCAGTACTTGGTCATCTGCAATAAAAGTCTGAAATATTATTTTCTTTCTTTATTCCTGCTTCTCTACTTATGTTGTCCATGTATGTTATAAACAGCAGTGGGGAGAGCAACATCACTGTCTAACTCCTGAGTTTACTGTGAATGTTTTTGATGTTCCGGTTTTTGTTCTTATGTAACTTTTATTTGAAATGTATGAACTCTTGCAGACCTTGATGAGATGCTTGCTGATTCCTTATTTTCTTAAAAATCCTATAGTTTGTTTTTTTATCGATTGTCAACATATAAACACCAGAAAATGTGAACATCATGAAAGACTTGCATTTTCTAACATAAAAATACAACTATAGTATCTCTATACACGAACAAACAGGAAAACCATTAAAATATGAGGTGAAATAGCTGAATGGTTCGAGATCCAAAAGGGGTAAGACGGGGATGTATTTTCCTAAACTTACTCAACATATAGTGGAGAACGTCATGAGGAATGTAAAAAGACAATGCCAACTATGTGAATTACAACCCTTTCAATATCTCGGCACATCCATAACCAGTTTCTTAGATGCAAAGGTGATACAGTATTATTATCCACCAGCAAGAGGGTTTTGGGAAAACCAATCATGACGACCAAGAAACATAGTGAAGACCAACATCTATATTTGAATACACAAAACAAAAATCATGTCAACTGACAAAGCAAAAGGCTCACCTAACATCCAAGTAAAACGAAGAACTCAATGTGTAGAGAGCTACAATACCTGGGCTCAATAATTACAATAACGGTGACTGCTCCAAAGAGATTCAAGAAGATTGGCAATAGAATCAAGAAGCAATCAAGAACACAATGAAGAACTTTGGCAAAGCACCGCAAAATATAAAAATATTGAGAACATGCATTTTCCAGTGGCTACTTTGGTTGTGAATCATGGACCATTACGTAAAAACAAGAATGAACATTTGGTCCTTCGAAACTAAATGCTACAGAAAGATCCTATGAATACTATGGACAGAAAAAAGAAAGAACACTGATGTCCTGAAAGAACTAAATGTTAAAGAGAATTGGCTGATAAACAACGTACTATATAGAAATATTAGATATTTGGTCACATTAAGCGTCAGGATGGCCTGGAAAAAACAATATTAGAGGGCAGGGTCCCAGGATGCAGAGACAGACCAAGAAGAAGATGGCTACAAGATATTAAAGAAACCATGAATATGACCATCGACAAAGTGGGTGAACTGGCTAGAGACAGAGTGAATTTCAGATGCGCTGCAAAGTGAGCAACGTCCTATAAAGGATACACACCTTGATGATGATCTCTTTATTACTCAGGACAATCTCAGCTGCAGGGCACAAACCATATCATCAGTGTGAGTAAAGTAAGAAAAGGAACCCTTTCATACCTAGTGGTATATAGGTCAATAGTGTTTGGCCTGTATTTTTCATTGACCGTGGCACACAATGGTTGATGTGGTCAGCATCACGCCGGGCCCCTTTACTTTTCCCAGAGCATGTCTGGTACCCAGTTGGGGGCTGGGTCGACCTGAGAGCCGTCGTCGGGAAAATTCCACGCGCATTCGGGAGCTGAACCCAGACCACCAGCCTTGCAGGCAGTTCACTAACAACTACGCCACAGCGCTCTCCTCATCATGGGTGGAGTTCTGGTCATAATTTGTGGATGGTAAAAAATATTATAAATATATTTCAACGGGAATTTATGCCGGCACCCAAAGCTGTTTGGAGGCCTTGATGAACTAACAAACACAACAACATACATCGAGAAAACCCGGAATTATTGTGAGACATTGAACATCAGAAAATGAGAAGATCATATGAAAATAAAATAAAAACAAAATCATGGCAATAGACAAAACAGAAAAACCAACTTAGATCCAAATTGGAAACCAAACCCTAAAACAAGTGTATAACTTCCAAGTACCTAGGAAGAATTAAAATCATCAGCTGGCAAATCTAAAGTCATAATTAAAACAGAAGTAAAAAAGCAAACCAACTTATTGGGCAGATGCAATACTGAACAATTACATGTCTGTGTCAATGACATAAATGAGCACTATATAACATAATCTACCCCTCAGCTGTGCTACCAATGTCAGTCAAGTACAATGACGGGATAAAGTAATGAGAAACTTGAGAATACTCAATAAATGTATCGAGAGAAAATCAGAAATTATACAATCAGGTCCAAAGTGTGGTCAAAGCAAAAACAGATAATTTATTCATAGACAACAGGTCAAATGGTTCAGCCATATAAAATGATTGCCTTCAAATAGTGTGCCACAACAGGTAAAATGCAAGAGTAAACAGAAATAAGGATGCCTATGCAAGTGCTGGAATAGCAGTCTCTGAACACTACATGAAGAACATAAAAAGCCTCTCCTATACACTATTTTCCTCTCAACCCTGAAAGGATACAGGAGGAATAGGATAAGATGATCGACTTAAAAATCTTCATCGATTTTCAACCGCTAAATCTTTTTTTCATGCTCAGCTTACATTTTACCATATCTGTCTAGGCATTCAACTCACCAATCCTAAGATCAACAAAATAGCTAGAACATGATTCTTTTGAGAATAAGGACCATGATGCCTTCACCACCAAGCTCAATAAATGTGACATACATAGCTAATTTTAGCATTCTTTTCACCCACCAATTACGTTTTTACACTCAACTAACAATGATTTTGTTTTACTTTTGTGAAACTTGATTTGAATAATACAAAGAAATTGATTTAATTTTTATGAATGTCAGCAATTAACTCAAGTCAACGTTTTTAAAAAAATTACTAAAATGCTTGTATGTTAAAGGATTTACCTCAGGTAAAGGTAAATGACTTCGCACCATGCCATCAAACAATCCCTCTGATATAATGGGTTGATCCTCAACAGTTATAAACTTTTATCAAGGTCATATGTATACAGTTTTTTCTTCCTCTCATCCCATGTCTACTCCACAGTGCCTAACAATGACATCCTCATCATAGTGACAAGTTCGAGATGGTTAAAGGGCTTACCAAGTTCTAATACTAAAGTGCCCATATACACGAATCAGTGATTTCACAAATAAATCCCGCTTGAAGGACATGTCTACTCGTTCAATTATATCATATTCCATATGCATGTGGTCACAGATATGTTTTTCAAATTTTTTTTTCATCCACAATGGCAGTATCCATACTGTCAAATACTTTGGCTTTGTTTGTTCCATTTTAAATTGCAGTTTTTGTGACATATTTTAAAACTGCAATACAGAAGGATGATTGTTGAGCGGATCCAACTTCAAAACAGGTGATGCCTCATCAATAAGTGCATTAACTCTTTCTTAAAATCATGGACCCTGTGATCCATTTTAGGAAAAGTTCTAACATAGCTAAAGTATGTTTTTCCAACAACTGTTTTTGTCTCTCTGGTACATTTAATTTCAACAGTTGTTCTTTCAATTCGTGCCATTGCCAAGCGTACTCGTGTTTCATATTTCCCATGCCCCGATTGGATATTTTGGTTTGATTTTCAGGATATTTCGTGAAAATTAGTCTGTTCTACGAGATTTCAATTATATAGAACAGCACTACTTGAGTTACGGGCTGATCTTACTAGAACTAAAATTTTTTGTCTTCCCAAAACCCGGGAAGGACACACAAAGGTGCCATCTTGAGAAGGAAGTTAGGCAGAATTGCCAGTTTTTTTAAGCCAGACAAAACTAGAAAACAGGGACAAACAAAAGCCAAACAAGATAAGAAACATTTTTAAAACGTACATCATCATCAAGCTGAGGCCAACGGTAACTAGCGCTGATAATTACCGATGGCCGTGATAGTAACAGCCAAAACTTTGCCACGTGCTGACTGCAACTTGACCACCAGCTACCTGCTGCAGTATTGAAAAACTGACTTAAAAGGCTGCCTAAATGACCAAGGCATGTAAGGGAAATTTATGCCACCGAAATAACAGAAGAATCAAGGGGAGATCAAGAATAGATTTGAAATTCTAATGACAATTCAAGAAGAGAACACCAGACGAGTTAGCTTACGAATGCAAAAACATCTTCATGCCAGCAGCCAGAAAACTAATCCCACAGAAGAAGATCATAAAAATAAATGGATAGCAGATGACAAATTGAATTGATACGACTGGGGAGAGTTAAACTAAAAAATAGAACGACTGACTTAGATAATAAGAATACAAAAGCATGTCAAGACAAATAAGAAAAAACACAAGAAGAGATAAGAAACAATACTTAATAGACAGCTGTAAGAAGATAGAGAAACTATAGAAACAAGGGGAAAAAACAGAAATGTTCAGAGAGATGAGATCTCTGACTAGCAAATTTAAACCAAGCTCGAAGATAATCAACGCCAAACTGTGACAGAAAATGCTGATAATTAAACGCTTGAAGGAATACTGCAGCGAAATGTATGGGAAACCGATTTGCTTGACAACGAAGATGACAGCAACACAGAAGAAATAGAACCAGAGCCAACACTAAGTAAAGTAGAGGGACATCAAAATCTGAAGATGGGAGAGCACCTGGGTGCGATGAAATAACAGCAGAGTTAATCAAGGCAGGAGGAGAACAGAGTGCAAAAATATATCAGCACTTTGCAAAAGATAGGAACAGCGGCATATGGTCAAGTAGTGGAAAGAACTATAATTATCCCTTTTTACTGAAAAAAAAGGCAATCAGAAGGAGTGCAAATTTTAGAACAATGGTAAGATCTTGCTTTAAATCATCATGGAAGAATCACAATAAATTGGAAGAGGAGATCAACATTGTGAGGCTGGTTTCAGAAAAGGAGGGAACTAGGGGGCACATATTAAATATGAGAATCATCATTGAAAAAAGTGAGAGTATAACATAGATCTATTTGCTTGCTTTCTTGACTATTCAAAGGCCTTTGATTGTGTAATACATCACAAGTTATGGAACATAATGTCAGGGGATAGGGTTCTCACTTCTATAGTGCATATGTAAAAAAGCTTTTAAAGATCAAAACAGGGTGAGAATAGAAGAGGGAACACCAGAGTGGTTTGGCATATGCCAAGGAGTTAGAAAGGGCTGCATTTGTCACCGTACATATTCAACATATATTCTGAAAAATCATGAGGAATGTCAGAGAATCTACAGAGATGGAGAAATACGACGCTCTGGGGATCGGAGGTCAGGAACTACCTGAATTAAGATATGCGGACGATAGAGACATTATCTACATCACAAATTGGTATGGGGAACTTTATACGGTCACTTCAAGAAACCAACGACATCATCATCATCAAGGTGCGTATCCTTTATAGGACGTTGCCCCTTTGCATCGCATCTGAAATTAACTGTCTCTAGCCAGTTCATCCATTTCGTCGATGGTCATCTCATTTTCGACCGAAAGTATTGACCAAAGACTGATACAATAATTTTCTAGAGTTTTGTCATCTAATATACTCTAGTTTTAAAATGTAGTTTTGTCATCTAATATACTCTAGTTTTAAAATGTAGTTTTGTCATCTATATCTCTAGTTTTAAAAAGTAGTTTGTCATCTATATACTCTAGTTTTAAAATGTAGTTTTGTCATCTAATATACTCTAGTTTTAAAATGTAGTTTTGTCATCTAATATACTCTAGTTTTAAAATGTAGTTTTATCATCTATATACTCTAGTTTTAAAATGTAGTTTTGTCGTCTATATACTCTATTTTTAAAATGTAGTTTTATCATCTATATACTCTAGTTTTAAAAAGTAGTTTGTCATCTAATATACTCTAGTTTTAAAATGTAGTTTTGTCATCTAATATACTCTAGTTTTAAAAAGTAGTTTTGTCATCTAATATACTTTTAGTTTTAAATGTAGTTTTGTCATCTAATATACTCTAGTTTTAAAATATAGTTTTATTATCTTATACTTAGTTTTAAATGTCATAAAACTGAACATTTTGCTATGGGTTTCGAAGGTAAAACGTTTATTCGGGGAATTCGGGTAATCTCCGGAATATAAATGAAAACGTTTATTTAATATTAATTCTTTGTTAATGGTTCATCGTCAGCTTCTTCATATTCAAACTAACGCTTTTTCCTTCTAGCTCTATCTTCAGTTTTGGCAGGAAAATCCATATCTCAATCTGGGAAAAACAAAAAAAATAAAACGGATAAAACAAGCATGCAAAGACATTTTTAGAACAAACATAACCCTTAAAAAAAGAACAGCTAAAAACAGCAAGGAATGGAACTGATAAGAAAACATAGATCAGAACGAATCAGTATACTGTCTATCTATTCTCTAATCCTGTTTTGTCTTTCAGCGTCAGGTCGAAAAGGAGACACATGGAGCGAGCCCTCTTATGCACATTGTCTTACTTTCTCTTCTCCAATTCTTAATTGCCTCACAGCTTCAGGGTAAGAAGAGGTTTCTAGCAAGGGCTTTTGTGTTGCTTCATAAATAAAATGTCTTTCATCACCTCTGTTATCCTAAGGTTCAACTTTGCGTGCGGTCTTTTGCTTTGTATCCACTGTATCGGAGCAGTGCCTGTTGATAATCTGCTTATGTAACCGAACCATTTAATTTGTTGCTTTTTGATAAAGTTAAGCACTTGTGTTGTACCACTTTTTTCCTGATGTTTTTATTTTAAACTGGTTCTTCTTGTTACTACCATCATTCTTCGTAGACACTTCATCTCTGTTGTGACTAGTTTTCTGGGGTGTCATTTAAGTCATTGTTCAGGTTTGACACTAGTAGCATAATGTGGGGAGAAATATTGTGTTGAACAATGCTCTTTTGTGTTCATGGTGACCTGTTTGCCTTTAAATGGCGCATTTGTCCTAGTGTTTCCCCTTTTCTCTCTCTCTCTCTCTCTCTCTCTCTCTCTCTCTCTCCCACGACCGTTCTTACGGCTGTTTTTATCATTCTAATGTGATATATAAACAGCCAAACACCAAGAACAGATGAGTTCCAACCTTCAGTACCACTTGGAGCTCTGTGCTTATCCTTTGGGGGTTGTTCGGTTTCAACCAGCGTTTACTGGGTTTGCTCTCCATTAGCCTTTTGCTGTCCCCAGCCAAACCTGCAAGGCAGTAGGTCGCTATTTTTTTAGGCAAGACCCTAGACGATCCGCCCTCCCGGGTTTTTGAGCGTCATCTGCCCAGCTAACCGGATTTTTGTGGACTACTTGGTTTGCCACCTGTCCAGTTTTGTGTACCGTTTTCTCCGCAGCCTTTGATTGTCCCCAATCAGAATACAAGGCAGTAGTAGTTCCCTGCGAGCGGAAACACGCACTGGCTTCACCTCTACTGGTTTTCCAGTTTTCTGCCCATTCGGGTGGTCCGCACACCCTCTCGTTTGCCGTGCCTGTCGCGCCTGCCGTGCCATGCACTTTGCCCACCGGGGGGCCACTTGCATCGTCCGCTTGCGTGCTTGCTCTACCCTGGTGCCTGCCTCATCATCACGGCGTTTTCGCCGTACTACATTTGCCTGACTTCCGATCCTGGGCTTAAAACGTCCCTATCCCTGTGATGGGGGCGAGGTCCAGCATATGCATCTGCCTTCTATTTACCGTACCTAGGACAGAGGCCCGCAGAAAATTTTCTAGGGGGCAAATATTTTTTAGTAATGTTTTAATGTAGTTTTAATTTACTGTAGCGTATTTGTATGGTGAACGAACAGACAGGACATTGTAGTAATGAAGGGCATACTGTAGCAACAAAATTTTTATGAAACAATATATGTATATAACAAAATATTACAACATAAATTTAAAATAAAATGATTTTTAAACAAGAACTGAGTCGTCTGTTATCGCTACAAACCATTCTACAATTTTGTCCATAAGTCTTTTTTGTTGCAGTTCACTTTTTCTGTGTAAGCTTAACATGCACAATCCAGACAGACGTTCATCTGACATTGTAGATCTAAAGCGTACATGTTGTTGCTGGTATGTTAGAAAAATAGTAAGGCATACCTGACACTCGGGTAAAAATTTGTAAAGGTAACAAGTCGATGAAATCTTGGCTACTTTTGTATTCTCGCTTTCCAAAACAAACCAACAAAGGCTTCAGTTTCAAAATTACCAATGTGGTATACCTGATTAATAGTAGACATTATATCCTTAAACTGTTTGACGATTCAGTTTGCACAATTTCGAAGGATGTAGCAACGCTAAGTTAAATTGTGCACTGTTGGCTTCACAAAATCGACTCTCCATTGAGTTAATTAGAGAATCTAAGTATGGAATGTAAACTGTTTGTCTGAAGTACTCTTCAACACTTATGGTTCCCGGATTATTTCGATGCTTATGTCTTCCACAATGTCTTGGGATAATCAGTTCAATATCCACTTTCTGTGCGAGTTGTACTGTTTTCTCAAAAATATCCCTGAAATAGTTATCGGAATCACCTCGGTGAAGTTTTACTACACTGAGCAGGTTTTGAACTTGCAGTTGGACTTCTGGAAGATCAACTTGAACAGGTCTTGTTGAGACCCACGATGCCATGCTGAGCTGGTATGGTTTCTGGCACATTCATTAAATTCTTTGTACTTTGTACAAGGAGTAGTAATGAAAGTAACATTATTTGACTATTTTCAAGCAATCCAGGGGGCAAGTGCCCCTGCTCCCCTGCGGGCGCCCATGCCTAGGGACTGCTCTGACACGCAGCTCTACTAGTGCACAGGGCTCCGAGTTTAGCTCCGAGTGGGCCCTCTTCTCCGTTCGGGATGTACCTCTCATTTCTTCGCATGTAGCCTTTCCATCGGCCGGGAAGCTGCTACAGCCTTTGTGTTCACATATATGCCATCACATTTGCCGTACCTCGAGACTGCTCTGACACTCAGCTTGACTCGTATACAGGGCTCCGAGTTTCGCCACACATCTCTGCTTTGAGATGCACCTCTCATCCGTTCATGTTTATTTTCGTGCTTATGATCTCTTGCCCTGTAGGCGGCAGTCTGGTTGGGTCATTTACTCTGGGGAAGTTTTCATTCGTTCGCTGTCGTCTCGTACTCTGCTGTTTTCTTACGTTTCTGAAAAACTTGGACTTTGATTTTACTGACATCGACCAGGAGATGCATGCATTTTGTTTAGCGATTTCTGGGTAAGCCTTGCTTTTCCGTGCTTGCACTGCTACAACTACCTGTGGTTCTCCCGATCCCTGCCCCCTTGGTCAGACCGGAACTAAAGTCTATTTCTAGGGTCACCACGTGGAGGGGGCAGGGTCTTGATTAGTGCCCCATCACTAACCCTGGCGCAGCGTTGTTCCCATGCGCCTTTGACTCCGTCCTTGTGTTTCTTCTTCTTCTGCGTTCTCACTAGATTGGGATTTCGGATTCTCTAATAAAGGCAGTCGTCTGCCTCAGATTATCAGCAACGCCATACAGTTTGTCTTGGACGCTGGTGTAAGTCGGCCACCTCTTTCTTCTCAGGTCTGCATACTGGGGCAGTTCTGTAGGATATAATTCCTATGATTTCTGCTTCCCCGTTTGTGCCAACCTCTTCCCGCAGTAAGTTTTGGCCACTCTCGTGATGGTAGGTCTGATATTCTTACTGCGTGGCTAAGTCTCCAAGGCAGATTAACGACCGTAGAATCCGTTATCCCATACCTCATTGTGAGGGGTCGTTGCACCATGTTATGCGCCTTACGGTGTGGTGCATCCGTTTTCTGCAAGCATTTGTTTCGGGTTGTCCTTGTGTTTGATTTGCTTTGTTGCATCTATGTTGGATTTCGTTAGTTATTCTTCTGTTTGCTGAAAAGATGCCTTCTAGGTATGTAAAGTCTTTGACTTGTTTTAATGGGCATTTGTCGATGTAGATATTGGTGTTGTTTTCCTTTCTAGCGAATGTCATTACTTCAGTTTTGTCGATGTTTATTATCAAATTGTATTCGTTGCATGCTAACTGAGTCTGTTAATGTGTTGCTGTAGCTGTTCCTCTGTTGTTGATACGATTGCTTGGTCGTCTGCAAACAGATTTTTGTTTAAGAGTTTCCCAATGTTGTTCTCTTCACTAGTGTTAGCAGTTTTACAGATTTGATCTATATATGTGATGAACAGCAGCGGTGATAGTACGCATCATTGTCTTACTCCTGACCCAACGTGGAACGTTTCTGATAGACCTGTATTTGTTCTAACTGTGCACTGGTTGTTAATATATATGCTCTTGCATAGGTTAATTCATAAACAAATAGCTTGTCCTGAGCAGAACTTTGCCACCCCAACAGTCCTCCGGAATTTCTCTCTCTCATAGGCCAGATGTCCTGCCTCTGCAGCCGTTATGTGCAAACCACTAGTTACATCCTGATTTCATCTTCTCCGTGGTCTTCCTCTTCTTCTCTTTGTCGGTGTACCTCCTTCCTTGATGGTCTTCTCCAGCCCTTCATGTCTTTTTATATGTCCAAAATATCGCAGTTTTCTCTTTCTTATTTGTAGTACCAGCCAGTTTTCTTTAATTTTGAGTTCTTTTTGGATAGATTTATTTGTTCTCTTCTCTGTCCAAGATATACGTAGGACTCTTCTGTAACACTTATATTAAAAAACACATGTGTTTTTCCACTTGCTTATTAAATGTCCATGCTTCACACCCATACGTTGCCACTGGGAATATGCATGCTCTTAGTATTCTAATCTTAATTTTCTTATCAGTTCCGTTTCTTACTGTTTTAATTGTTTAATTTTTTGTAAATTCATGTTTGCTATTTTAATTTCCTTTATCCCATTTCCATCTGTTGTTAGCAGTGAACCAAGATATTCAAAACTGTTCACATTTTCTACTTTCTCTCCGTTGATAAAAATATATTTTGTCATGTTCGTTTTATCTGTTGTCATTATTTTTGTTTTTGCCACATTGAGATATAGATTTTGTTTTTCGCTTTTATCTTGCATTTCCCTAATAATTTCTCAATCCCTTTTTGTGATGTTGACAGTAACACTGTATCGTCAGCGTATCGTAGTTCAGAATAACAGAGCTGTTCACATATTTAGGCAGCAATTTATCATTCCTAACATATGAGAGCGAGAGTTGGAAAATGACTAAAGATATTGAAAGCAAGTTGAATGCATTTGAAAATAGATGTCTGCGAAAAATAATGAATATAAAATAGAACGAATTCAGGAGTAGTGATGAAATCAGAGAAATGTCTGGTCAACCACTAGTGACAACTGTTATAAGAAAGAGAAGATGGAGATATGTTGGACACACCTTGAGAAGAAATGATCAACGAATATCAAAGCAGGCATTGAAGTGGGATGCAAAGGGTTCAAGAAAGAGAGGACGACCTAAAGAGACCCTGAAACGAACTTTGCTAAGAGAAGAAAGAAATATTGGTATCAGTTCCATGGAGGAGATTGAGCGAGTTTCCCAGGATAGAGTGGTATGGATAAATTACTTGCAAGCCCTATGTAACGTATAACGGTATGAGAGGAATTATTATCATAGTTCATGTATTTCTCTTCCTCCGATTATAAAAGGATCGTATTGTTCTTTTACCACTATCTTCTGTAACATTCCTCATGATGTTTTCTGCATATATGTTAAACAGACAAGGCGACATAATGCAGCCTTGTCTGACTCCTTATGTCAAACCAGTCTGATGTATCATCACATGTTCTTACAGCCGCCATTTGATCACTATAAAGTTCTCTTATGATCTGTATCAAATGTAATGGGAATCACATTTCTCCCATAATCTTCCACAATTCCTGATGTTCTACACAATCAAATGCCTTTGAGTAGTCAATAAAGCATGAGTATAGATCTATATTATACTGTCTAGAGTTTTCTATGATTGTTCTCATGTTAAATATATGCCCACGTGTACCTCTGTTCCGTCTAAACCCAGCGTGTGATATGTTGATATGTTCTTCCATTTTCCTATACAGTCTTCCCATAACAATTTTTAATAAGATTTTACTTAGGTGGCTAATCAATGCCCCTGTTCTATAGTTGGTACATAACTTGGTGTCTCCCTTTTTAGGTATTGGAATAAATATTGATCTTTTCCATTCCTTTGGCCATATTCTTGTTTCCTATACTTTTTGCATATTGCATGATATATTTTATGCTTTGTTCTCCTCCTGCTTTGATAAACTCTGCTGAAATATGATCACATCCTGGTGATTTTCCCTCTTCAAGCTTTTAATTGCCCATTCAACTTCCTCTAGTAATGGTTCTGGTTCTTTCTCTGTGATTATTTCAGTGTTTGCTCTGTTGTCCTTTTCGCCTCTGTTCATATACATTTCACTTCAATATTCTTTCCATCCGTTGAGAATTTCTGCTTGTTCTGTTAGGGTTCTTCACACACTATATTTTATTGCGTTTCGTTTTGGTTTAAATGTTATGGTCATTGATTTTATTTCCTTGAACATTTCCTGCTCTCTCCCTTTCTGCTGGTGTTCTTCTAACCTTGCACAACAATTTTATAGGTATTGCTTTTTATCTCTTCTTATGTTCTTCTTTATTGTTTTGTTATATTTTTGTAGGCTTACCAATTTTCTTCCTTCATTATTCCCTGTGCCTTTTTCTCTCTTCTCTCTTGTATTAACTCTAGTGTAATATAGGTTAATTAGGTGGTCATTAACCCCATAGTCTGACAATACTTTTCACAACTTGTTTCTGTCTTCGCGATCGAACGCTTTTCCCTGGTTTTACACACATAACGTATCTCTACAGCGTATGCGTTGTATTGCTGCTAATAATACACATCTTCTGTCTGACTTAGACTCCTCCCAGTCCAACTTCTTCAGCGTCTACGACTTCTCACTTCTAACAATATGCTCCTTTACTCTCTTATTCGTTTCATTATCCATGTTCTTAACAGATAACTGTATGAATTTCTTTGCACCCATCACCAACAGAAACTTAACCTTCTTCGCCCTGTACCTTTTACCACTCCTTCCAATTGTCCACTACGATCTTCTCCTCCCACACAGGTGGTTTGCATTCCTCCAGACCTTCCATTATCCAACAACGAGAGATCTGTTTTAAGTAAGGGTCTTAAGTTTGTTCCTCTCCGACCCACCATTGACCTCTACTCAACTCTTTAAGATGTGAATCGTTTTCACCGTGGCTTGCGATTGAAATTTCACTTTCAGAACCAGGTTGACACTGACCAATGTCCTGACACGAGTATGTTTTCAAAGTTTTCTACTCGTAAACATGACTGGACACCCACACCTGGTGCCTCTAACGCTCTTGATCTCTACATCAATAGTACTATACATGATATTATACTGCTCCACCCCAAACGCATATGGCAGTCTAACATGTCATCGTCGGAGTTTCGTGTTCTATCACACTCCGTCGACGTGATGACATTGTTATCAAACCCGCCGACAAAGGCGGAGCTATTGTCGTCTTTCAGCAAAGATCTTTACCTTCAGGAAGGTCAGAACCAACTGCGTGACACTCAGTTTTATAAACCAGCCCTACTGATGTCACTCTGTCTAATAATAATAAGGTTCGTGAAGTCATTAAGAACTTAATTACCACGAACGACCTTCCTACTAGTGCATCATCACTCTGTGTGATCGATAGCTGTTTGGGTATACCCGCCTTTTATATGCTCCCCAAAATTCATAAAAACAATCCCGGTAGGCCTATCGTTTCTGCTTGCTCTTGCCCTACGGAACACATCTCCGAATTCCTTGATAGTATCTTTAATCCCATAGTCACCACACTCCCGTCATTTTTGAAAGATACGAACCACGCTTTGTCTGTCTTTTCTTCCATTGAGTTGCTACCGAGAGAACCTACCGTCTCTTCCTCCTTGATGTGTGCTCATTGTATACTTCTATACCTCATCTTGACGGCCTTAAAGATCTCCAGTTTCTTCTCAATAGGCGAACTAATCCACTTGTGTCAACTTCTGCTCTCCTTCGTCTTGCGGAACTAGTTCTCACTCTTAACTCCTTTCAGTTTAATGACCAATTCTTTGAGCAGATCAGTGGGTTGCCATGGGTACTAAAATGGGACCTAGTTATGCTTGTCTATTCATGGGTTATCTTGAACACCTAGTATGGACTACATATGATGGCCACCTTCCGTCTGTCTATCACAGATACATTGATGACTGTATTTGCATTACTGATATGCCTGAAGCCGATTTGTCACGCTTCATTAATTTCATTAATATTTTCAACCCTTCTATTCGTTTTACTTCTTACATCTCCACTACTTGTGTCAACTTTCTTGACATTACTATCTCCATACGCCTATCCACTATCACTACATCAGTATATTACAAGCCTACTGATGCACATAGTTTTCTCCTTTATACTTCTTCCCATCCCCGGGCTTGTCGTGACTTTGCCATTCCCGCAGCTCTTGCGCCTTCGTCGCCTTTGTAGCGAGGACGATGATTTTCTTGAGAGAGCTCGCGAGATGCTTGATTTCTTTCGTAGGCGCCTATACCCGGAGAGGGTGCTTGTCTCGGCTATGCACCGAGTTCAGAAAATCACTCGCCAGCAGGCCCTCACCAGCCAGCATAGGACTACTAACTCTGACAGAGTAAAACTTATTTTAACTTTCTGCCCTCATAGTTCACTGGTGAAAAATGTTTTATTCCGTCATTTGTCTATCCTTAAGTCAGATCCTGAGACCCGTTCTGTCTTCCCCAACTATCCTTTGGTGACTTACAGACGGGACAGAAGTCTTAAGGATATGTTGGTACACAGTCGCCTTAAGTCCAATATCCAGACTCATTTTGGCACTGTTCAGTGTGGCCGTCGGCGTTGTAACACGTGTGCTTATGTGATACAGATGCGTACTGTATCTTTTCCTTTAGCCACGTTTCTTATTAACGATGGTTTCACATGCGAGTCCCGTAATCTTATCTATGCCATTATCTGTAAGCGGTGTAACAAGGCTTATATCGGTGAGACAGGCAAGAGGTTCAGTGACCGATTCGCCCAACACTTGCGCGACATACGCCAATGCTCTGTGATCCCTGTAGCCACCAATTTCAATGATACTGGCCATTTAGAAGCTCACGATGTCCAGGTCACAGCCATCCGATCATGTTCCTCGGGTGATCGCAGTCGATTTGTTCTGGTGAATCGGTTGATTTCTTTGTATGGTACCTTGCGACCACGTGGGCTCAACGTATTACATTCCTATGCTTCTTAGTACTTTCTCTTCCCATGTCTTGTAATCTATATGGGTATATGTTGCATGTATTCAAGTTATATATTTACTAGATTTTTCATTGTTTCTCTTCCGTTCTATTTCTAGTTTTTATGTGTGTTTTTGTGTTACATTTATTTCGTTATTCGTTTTTATTCCCATATTTTCATTAGAAACGTTTGTGTTTTATCGTCCATTTGTTTTTTAAATTTGTCACTCCTGTTGTTCGTTTGCTTGATAAAGGCCTTGTTGGTCGAAACGTTGCTGTATTTTGTCATTGTTTTTGTAATTTGTAAAACTACAGTACTTTGTGATTACGTGTTTTGCCAATCAAATAGTTTTACTGCAGTCTCATCTATTTTGTGAATATTCACACACAACGTGCATGTGTTTGTCAGATTCGACGGTCCTAACCACTAACTGTCTGAGTGAGAATATTGCATCGGTACAGTTCCTTTTCCTCCGAAATCCCATTTGTGAGGCGCTTAGCTGTGGTTCGATGGTATGGTGCAGATTTTTTTCAAGAATTTTACGAAATATGTTTCCGATGTTGCTCAGTAGCTATATTCCTCTATATTTTGTACAGTCCCTTTTGCTACCTTTCTTCTTCCAGTTGAGAACTATTACAGCATTTCTTCAGTCTTCTGGTGTTTCCTGTGTGACTCAGACTAGTTTGAACAGTCTGTATAGCCACTCTACTCCAGCTTCTTGTGCGGTCTTAATCAATTCAGCTGGAATGTCATCAGGTCCAGAAGATTTGTTTTACGGGCGTACCGTATTGCTTCCCTAATTTCTATCTTCGATATAGGGGGAGTTGCTGTGTATTGTCATTGTTTTTGCATTTTGTAAAACCACAATACTTTGTTATTACGTGTTTCACTAATTTCTGACTTAAGTATTAGTTCAGTTATTTCTGTTATGTTGGTAGGTTGTGGATCTTCATTTCCTGTTGGTGTGATATTGAGGAGTTGATTGAAGTATTCTTGCCATCTCTTAAGAATGAGTTGTGTGTCGCTTAATTCTTTTCCATTTTCGTCATTTATAATTTCTGATGGGTCATAGTTCACTTCTCTATTTCTCATAGTTTGTATTTTCTTTTGGAATGTCCTTCTTGATTCTGTGTAGTCTGCGTTAAGACTTTCTCCATATGTTTTCTTGCATCTATTTTGGAGTTTTCTTCTATTATTTTTGCTTGCTTTCTTGTCGTTCTGTAATCCATATAGTCTTGCTCATGTTTGCTTCTAGCCCATTCTTTATATTTTTCTTTCTTTGACAGCATCTTTTACTTGTTCATTCCACCATGGTGTTGTCTTCTTCCATTTTCCGCTTGACTCTATGGTGCCACATGTTTCCTTGGCAGATTCTGTAATGTTTTCTTTGAATGTGTTCCATTCTTCTTGTACTGATTGTGCTTCACCTGATAAGTTCTTAAAGCACTCTGCTACTTTTCGTATATATTTGTTTTGAGTGTCCTCTTCTTTAAGTTTGCTAATGTTGACTCTTTCTCTTGTTGGTCGTCTTTACTTCCTTTGTTTCTTCCTACCATCGTTGCGTATATTTACAATTACTGCTTTACGGTCTGTGTCTATGAACATGTTAGGTATGCCTCTTGAGTCTGTTATTTGTCTTTTCTCTTTGGTTCTCGCTAGTATGAAGTCAATTTGACTTCGTTGATTTAGGTTGTGCCACATGTACCATGTGTAGGTGTGTACTTCTTTATGCCACTTGTACCATGTGTAGGTGTGTACTTCTTTGTGCTTGAAGAATGTGTTCGTTATAAATAGGTAATGCTGGTTGTAGAGTTCAAGCAACCTGACCCCATTTTCTTTTTGGCAACTGTATTGGTCGTCGAACGCCCCCAGACAATGTTCTACCCCCGTTCTATTGTCGTCCAGGTTTGGCATTGAAATCGCCCATAAAGTCGTTCGTCTTGTGTAATGTTGTTTATGTTATCACTGATTGTTTCGTAAAATTCTTCATTTTCCTCTTCGTATTCTGTTGTGTTACTCTTGTCTTCGCAGAATCTTGGGAATCTTTGGCCAGTAAAAATATCCAATAACCAATTACTCTAAGATACAAGACAAGAGGCAATGAATGACATACTCAAAAGAGAAGATGGAAATGGCTCGGACATGTTATGAGAATGAGACAAGAAATGCCTGCAAGGATAGCCTCACTTGGACACCAGAAGGAAAGAGAAAGAAAGGCAGACCACGGACAACATGGAGGCGCATGATGGAAGAGGAACTGGACACCGCATCTCTGACGCGGGGCTCTGCGCTGAAGGTTGCACGGGACAGGAGAGCATGGAAAGTCCTTTCTGAAGCCCCATGTGTCACTAGGCATGACGGGATTAAGTAAGTAAGTAATTCTGTTGTGTTGCAAGGTGTATATATTTGTATGTCATTTACGTTTTCTGTATTTTGTTTTTGTTATGTTCTTTGCTGTTTCGGGATCTATTATGAATCCCACTCCATGCTATGCTCTTTCTTGTTTGTTCACTCCTGAATAGAAACACACATAGCTATTGTGAATAAGTTGACATCCTGTTTCTTTGATTCGAGTGTCTGCTACTCCCATAATAGTTATTTTTCTTTATAGTTCTACTTGCTTATTTGCGATGCAGCATATCTTGATGGTACTTATTTTAGTTGTTGTTTTGTCTCGAGGTCTTGTCTGTCTATGAACTCGATCCTAGTTCTCGCTTTTCACATTCTTTGAGCAAATACTGTGAACATGCATATTCTCAGTGGCACAGAATGGGTGTGAAGCATGGACATTTAACAAGCTAGTGGAATATATGTGCTTTTAAATATAGGTGTTATAGAAGAGTCCTCCGTATATCATGGACCGCGAAGAGAACAAATAGATCTCTCCAGAAAGAACTCAAAATCAATTAAAACTGGCTGATGATACAAATAAGAATGGGATTGAAGTATTTTGGACATATAAAGAGACACAAAGGGTTAGAGATAATCATCGCGGAAGGAGGAATCCCGACAAAGGGGAGAAGAGGAAACTTCGGGGAAGATGGATTCATGATGTAACTGATGGTTTGAGCATGACGGTTGCAGAGGTGGGCATCCAGTATATGAGAGAGAAATAGAGAGAGAGAGAGAGAGAGAGAAAGAAATTCCGAAGGACTGTTAGAATGGCAAAGTTCTGCGCAGGATAAGCCTCGTGGTCATTTTTCTTTGTGGGGATAGACACAAATTAATGCTTCTGTTCTGCTACAACTTGGTATTAAAGACCGTTGGATATTAAAGAACATCAAATAAGCAGTGCCGGATTAAGCCAGCGCGGGGCCTGTAGCAAATTTTAGCGCGGGGCCCTAGATTTTGTATAATAAAATAAAATACAACTTTTACAAACAAACTTGTCTCGATTTAATGTGAGCAAATTTAGAGATAATACTAGCCACATCAATTTCTCTAAGTAAATTACATTCAATGTTAATTACGCTTGAGGTTATTTAGACGACCTTGTCCCATCTGTTCATTAACTCACTTTTATACGCTTTAATGTCGAAAAAGAACGTTCTCCGCTGCAATTAGTAATCATTAAACACAAGTAAATTCGTAAGACAATTTCTACATTTGGGAAGCACGACTGTAATGAATTTTCCATTATAAGTTTATAAAATTGCAGTTCAAGAGCCTCATGCTTTTCGTTTTTAATAGCAGCAGCTACATTTGTTTTTGAAGTTCAGCGAACTGCACAAGTTCGTCGCCTAGGCTTTCTTCCAAATCCTCTTGGTAAGAGCTGACAATATTGGAGTTCTTTTCAAGATCTCTTCTGATGTAAGAGATTTTAACTGCCGACGCATTCCAAATACACCAATCACTCTATGGTACTTTTCCATGCGTTTAGCTAAGCCAGAGAGTACATTATCAATTATGACAATAAAAACATGACTTTCAAATTTTTGTTTATGTGTTTGATTTTCAACAACTTCATCGAGCGTAGTAGAACCACTGAAATCGTCGTACTTAGTATTTCACTTGCGTCGTCCCTAACTTTGTTGCTGGTATTCTTCATAGTCAGTCACGATTTTGACATTGATTTCAATATCTGAAAATGTAGACCGCATTGCTTGAACGTACCCGTGAAACGATTCATAAAGGGCACATCCGTGTTAAGGTCTTGATCAGGTGACTGTAATTAAGCGCTAGACTCTTGCAAGCGTTCTAGAATTCCGTTCCATAAAATGGTCATTATTCCCGTTTCCAACTCATCTACCGTTCCATAAAATGGTCATTATTCCCGTTTCCAACTCATCTCCAAAACTAGTCCATACGCCTGATTACGACAATCGACCTTTTGATCTATGTTATTTGAAATGTCATCCAAAACTTGTTTGAAAGTGGTAAAACCACATAAAAGTGCTTTTGTTGCATCAGCTCGGGAAGACCACCTGGTGTCCGACAGTCTCTTCAAAGTCGGGAGTTTTGAACCTGTATCTTCCAGTGCTTTTGTAAGAATGCCCCATCGATAGGTAGAAGCGGAAAAGAATGTTTAGAGACTCAACAAAATCAAAAAAATGGAGGCTTCTACACAACATTCTGAAATACACTAAGCAACCAAATTCAGTAAATGTGCAGCGCAGGGAATGTATTCTGCGTATTTATGTATCTCCTTAATGCGTGCTTGTAAGCCGTGGTATTTCCCATTCCTGTTGCTGGCACTGTCATAGCTTTGACCACAACAGTTTTTTATATCAATGTTATTTTTCTTTAAAATATCAAGTAAACTTTGGGCGAGTTGTTCAGCAGTATGACCTTCCATATCCAAGAACTTCACAAACCTTTCCACTGGTCCAGATGGTAACACATAGGGCACTATTAGAATGAGTTGCTCCACATGCGAAATGTCTGGAGTAGAGTCCAGTGATACTGAATAGTACTTGCATTTCATAATTTAGCAAATAATATGATCCAGTAAGCTTGATGCAATTAGATGGATAAATTCATCACATTTTGTTTTTGATAAGTATAATGTATGTCCCGTTCCTTTATTTGCATAAGTATTATATGCTGAGCCAGAAAAATATCAAATTTGGCTATTAATTCCAACAAACCTAAATAATTTCCATTATGAGGTAAACCAATAGATTCATCACTACCCCGAAATACAAAACCCCTTTCTGCTAAAAATTGGATAACGGAAGTAATTCGCTCTAAAAGTGTCCGCCAATATTTTTGTTCGGTCTCAATTTGGATTACAAGTTGAGAATCGACGCGCGCATCCTTCTTTTTGCAAACTAACCGCATTATTATCGCTTGTCTATGGTCCTAACCTAAATAAGAAAAAAGAGGGAAAGATGGGGGAAGAGAATATTATTACCCACCTCCCAACCTTAGTTCCTTGTTTATGACTAGTGACAGCTTAGCATTGTCACATAGGCGCGGGGCCCCCAAAAGCGCGGGGCCCGTAGCATTTGCTACTTCTGCTACTAGGCTAATCCGGCGCTGCAAATAAGGACAATTCAATATTTCGGACACATAAAACGACATGAGTGTCTAGAGAAGATTTAATAAAAAATTCTAACGTCTCCCGCATGAGAAACCACGTTCTTATCAATTGAGCCAGCTCGACTACATACATATTAGGTGATTTTGTAATGTATAATTCTCTCTTCTGTTTACGAAAGTAAATTACAGTAGACAAGATGCATTGATGGAACGAGCGATTACCGTAAACTATTCTATCATGGTAGCTACTTATTTCTATTATTTTCTATAATTTTATACTATTACCACTTATAATTCGGGATTCAATCGATAATTAAACAAACTGTTTAATCAAGAGCCCTCATTTAATTGTGAAATGGGTTGACCGCGTAAAAATGAATTTAGCTACCAGTTCAATGAAAATGACGTAATTGTTTTGGCAATTATCATTGCAGGTAGATTGGAGACCAACCTGTTCTGCAAGTGTGCACAGATTGCACCACAAACTAACGAGCAATCTTTGCACACTTGCAGAACAGGTTGGTCTCCAGATTAATTCTGCCAAGACCAAAATTATGGACCTCACAAACTCGATAGACAACATCGTAATAAATGGCCAAACACTGGAGAAAGTTAAACATTTTACATATTTGGGTAGTAAAGTGTCAAACAACCGAGATACGATGAAAGAAATAAACTCTCGTATTGCTATAGCAGCTAGTGCTTTCACTAAATTAACGAATATCTGGCAATCTCAAGACCTTAGTATATGCACAAAAGTTAAATTATTTAGGTCATGTGTGATTCTGTACTGACCTACGGTTGTGAAAGTTGGAAATCAACAAAGAAAATTGATAAGAAACTGGATAGCTTTGAGAATAAATGTCTCCGAAAATTATTAAAAGTAAAATGGAGTGATTTCGTTTCTAACAACACAGTGAAAGATAGAACACACCAATAAACCGTATCAAATATTATAAGGAAACGAAGGTGGAAATATTTAGACCATGTTCTTAGATCAGATGAACAGAGACTAATCGATAAGTCCTTATGTGGTCACCAGTTGGGAAAAGAAAACGTGGAAGACGAAAGACCACTCTTTGAAGAACCATCCAACAAGAAAGTAAACTATTGGGATGTAAAACCATACAAGATCTCCAACAGCTAGCAACGAACCGCATCACATGGAGATCTAAAACCTCTGCCCTATGTGCCGCCTTTGGCACGAAAGGAACAAATTAACATTGCGGGTAGATGTCAGAGGTCGCAATGTTATGTCGTAGATAGACACCTTTTAACTTTTAATAGTGCGCTGCAATACGCTGGCGCTGGATAGGACACACTTTGCGAAAACCGGAGGGAATATAACAAGAAGGGTCCTTGCATGGAACCCGCAGGGACAGCGAAAGAAGGGAGGCCGAGAAATACATGGAGACGAGATTTGGAGGCGGAGATCAACAATATAAAGAAGAGCTGGAGGAGCTACAGGAGATAGCTAGAGATAGGAAGACTTGGCATGAGTTGGTTGAGGGCCTATGCCCCAACCCGGGGTAAAAGGCAAAGAGAGAGAGTGCTCTGCAATATGCGTGAAGCATTAAAGATAAGACGCTGAATTTCATATTGTATATACTATTTTTTATAAGGATATTTTATATATTATTATAATTGTTATATTATTAAGATATAATATTTTTTATTTTATTGCTGCATTTTCAACTTTCAAAGTTAATTAGTGTCCAGTTAAAAAGTAATATTTATGAACAAATAATCTCTAAAATAATACGTACACGTTACTCATTTTTTGGTTTGGTGGGACCGGGCCCTACTGGCCCTTAATGATCAGGGGCATATACGAATTAGGAAGTAAAGATGCTGCATTTCAGACTGTGTGATATTTTAGCGTTATATATCAACTTTCAAAACTAATCAGTATCACGCTGAAAATAATAATTATGAACAAATAATGTCTAAAATAATAAGCACACGGTACTCAATATTTTTGGTGGCACCGGGCCCTTAATGACGAGTCGTCCCAGTGATCAGCTATTTGATGATGACATAATGAATGGGAAGAACATAATAAGTAAAGTATGCTGCTTGGATTTTTCGAAAGGAGTTAATTCTTATTTTTCATGTTTGTTGACATACACGCTCTGATCATGATATAACAAATAAAAGATTCGTCCTTAGGTTGACAGTGGCAAGAATCTTTAATCTCCTACATAACAAACAAGAAAGAACATAAAACATGCATTGGAACGTAATAGAAAGGGTGAATGGAAACGAGTACGACTTGAAAATTGCAGAAGTGAATCACGTATTAAATGCAACTTCCTGACTAATTCCATGAAAGTAAGCAATAACTTCGCTCTGTTTCAATATTTAATATTATTTAAATACTGTCATGCGAATAATCTTATTTGAATACTGGACCAAATATACATATTTGATCCTGAGCCTATGACTATAAAAATGATCTTAGAAGGTAAGTTATGTGACATGTCTGTTATATTTTAGTATAATAACTTTTAATAAGGGAGAAGTAATTGTTGGAATTTAAACATTTATTAATATAACTCAATAGGATTGGTGACTGGTACAACGAATTCGAAGCCTATGTGAACCCAGCAAAGGCATCTCTGACATGGTTCTCTCTTAACACTCACATAGTAAAGACACCTACTTCAGTCAGTTGTGAGCATGTGTAATAAAGACATTGACGGAAGCGAAATACCAAAATATCTTGGAATAACAGTTGACAGAAGCCTGTCATTTAAGTTTAAGAGTCATGTTGACTGAGAACGTCATCCTAAAGGCAAAAAAAGGGCTAATCGCTCTCAAAGTTATTTATGGCGGAGGCGGATATTGAACAACGTCTGCTGCTTTTTCTTTATCAGGGACTAGTGCTGAGCGTGGTGGACTATGGTCTCAGGTCTTGGTCTTCTGACAGTAAGCAGAATATCGCTGGATAAGTTAAGACAGGATTCAAAATGAAGCCACGAGGCTTAAAGTATAAGTTATACATTGCACACGTGACACTTCATGTGAGGCAATGCGCTATGTCCTGGGATTGCCAACGATGGCCATGAGACACACAGTTGCACAGGCAAAAGCTTATTTGAGAGTTTCTTTGTACACAAATCATCCTCTGCACAAATCCATAAATGAAAACAAGGGCAGATGATTGAAGAGATGCCGATCCTGGATGGCCGAGGCAGAGGATGTTATTAAACAGGTCTGTACTCTAGATGAGCTGAGGCATGGGGAAGAATCGATGCCTATATCAGAGGATGTGACTGCTTACACCAGGATTGTCAGTACACTTGGGCGCTGCTGTAGAGAATGGGCCGCCGGCGTCGTCAATGTGGAGATTCTTGCACTCATGGATCAACACTCCCATTCAGGGGAATTATCTACACTGATGGCTCTGTCAAACGTGGCACCAGATAATCATGGGCTTATTCAGCACAACGAAACGGTCGCACACTTCATGACGACTGGCGCTTTCGAGACGACATCGAGCATGTCTATGGAGATCATCGCTGTCTCCAGGACTCTGTCATTGGGGGCTGAAAAACAGGTAACCCATACGATTATCATATCAGACTCGATGAATATGCTTCAAATGATTGAATCTGGAAGTATGCATGTGGAATGGGTGGACATCATTCGGAGATCACATCTCAAGAAAATGACTTGTCTGTACACACCTTGACATGCTGGAGTGCGAGGTAACGAGCGTGCTGACTTTCTTGCAAACAATGCCCCGACTCAAGTGGGCAGAAGTATGGACAGAGCCGATATCATCAATGTGGTGCGCTCTCAATTATGTGACATGGACAAGTCTCAGACACTGGAACAAGTTCGAGAATTAGGCGTTAAGTTTGAACATGTCAGACAGTGTCGTCTTCGTGGTAGAGAGAGAAGATATAGTAATCAACTTCTCATGGGTACGGTGAGCAAATGGACTTTGGGATGGCTGCTGCAGCGGAGGACAGAGCACAAATGGAAATGTCCAATGTGCCATGACGTCGATTGCATAACATAAATAATTTATGAATACTTTGTCTTGAGTAATTACATTATTCGTACTATTAAATTGAACGCAAAGTAAGAGAGTGCAACATTGACAGATATTATTAATATTTAAAAGTATTTTATTCCACCGTCGACAGCGACATGGCTCAGTATGTTGAGTTACATCAGTTGCTGCGATGAAACAGCAGCAGTGGGTTCAGGTGGTGGGTCAACACTTTTAAACTCTAGTGAACTAGGATTGTATTAGTTATTAATCTTCTTCTTCTCTTCCACCATTTACTTCTTTATAGAAGTGTTGGGGGAGAAACGTATTGATCTTGTGTGTACTTGTTTTTTTGTTTTTTTTTGATCCAGAAGTACTTGAGCTTTTCAGCTCTTCGGCTCGGTGCCATGGACATAGTAACCCTTCGGTTCGGTGCAACGAACATCGTAAATCTGGGGAATCTGTGGCTTTTTATGCCATCCCACGGAATTGAACCCGCACACACAGAGGGATAGTCACCCGTAGTCCAACGCGCTACGAACACGCTGGGCAGACGGGTTGTGTGCTTGTTTTAAGGCACTTTGTAAGCTGATATTCATTTTCATAAGGCTGTTCTTGATGCCGTCGCTCCATCTTTTGCGTGGTCTTCCTCTTGCTTTGTACTCATTATACTTTTTCTGTGTGGCTCTCTGTGGTAGGCGATACCAGGGCATTCTTGTCAGGTGTCCAAACCATTTAATCTGTTGTTCTTTTATGAATTGCATGACTGGTTTCACATCCAGTCTTCTTGTGATTTCTTCATTTCTAATTTTGTCTCTTATTGTCATACCTGCAGCTCTTCTAAGACACCTCATCTCTGTCATTATGATTTTCTGCTCATTAGCTGCTGTTATTGGTCATGTTTGACACTGACTGGTAACATAGTGTTGGTCAGAAAATCGTTCCTATGAGATTTGCTTTAGTTGTTAGCAGTATCTCTTTATGTGACGTGACAACAGTGGTGTTAACTGTCCCAGTACCTGGTTAGCTATTGTCCAACAATTGCTGATTTTGCTATCGATACTTCCATCTGCTGTGAAAATTGCTCCTAAGTAGTGTCCTCATCCAACAGACAGTCGCAAAGAGACCGAAGAACATCCCCTTTATCCATCTTCAACTCCCCAATCGATGCAGTTGATGCAAGCCTGTCCGCCCTCTCATTACCATAAACCCCTCCATGCCCAGGGCAGTATATCCACGTAAGCCTCTGAAGGTTAGAAACTTCTATAGACGACATCCACTCATACTGAAACCTGCCCTTCTGGATCTTGTGAAGCATCGACTGAGAGTCAGATACAACAATGGCCCAATAAATGAAGTCACAGAGTACCAGTGGAGGGCAGCAGTAAGGGCCTCAACCTCCATCCTCATACTAGAAGTAGTTGTCCTGTATGCCCCACTTCGCCCTACCATGCGCATTAGCCAAGAAACCCCAGCTGGACTTCTCATCACGATGAACCGACCTATCTGTAAATACAACATCATCATCATCCCTTGCATTATCTTCTATCAGCTTCTTAACTGGGAGATCAGCCTTCATGTTGTCACCCACTTTTTACAGCAGCCATACCTGCAAGCCTATCAGCACGTTCATTTCCCCTTACACCTGCATGACCTGGCACAAAAATAAAAGATTTTTGTCAGCCTACACCTCTTTCCTTTGTCTCCGAGCACGGTTATATTTATGGCGGACACGCATACATATAATATTTCATAGCTTATCTGCAGTCCACCTTTTGATGTTATATTGGACATCTGTTTTTCTTTGCATATCTTGGTGGTTTTCACCTATCAAGGCAATATCATCTGCAAAATCAAAATTTTCCAGTTGACTGTTTTTTACCCAATCTATGCCATGATAGTTGCTGTTTAAGCTAATCAATGATGTCATGATACTGATGGTTACTGTTTAAGCTAATCAATGATGTCATGACACTGATAGTTGCTGTTTAAGCTAATCAATGTCATGACACTGATAGTTGCTGTTTAAGCTAATCAATGATGTCATGATACTGATAGTTACTGTTTAAGCTAATCAATGTCATGACACTGATAGTTACTGTTTAAGCTAATCAATGTCATGACACTGATAGTTAGTTTAAGCTAATCAATGATATCATGATACGCTTAGGAAAATATGTGATCCTTCCGGAATTGCGACAGGAGAGGAATGGATTGCTGTGCCGCCTCAATTTCCGACTGCTTTCACCGTTATTACATCTATTAAGAAAACTGCGAACAAAATAATCTATCACTGCTAAACGTGGAGGTGGAGGCTCTCTTGAATGACATCATCAATGATACAGATGTGGTTATTTACACGATGGTTCAGTCATTCGCCAACAACGCTGTGCGTGGACTTTTACAGCACGCTCAGGAGGAAAAATAATAAGAGAGGCCAGTGGGGCCTACGCAACAACCACAAGTAGCTTGACAATGGAGGTTCGGGCGGTTACGGAGGCGGTGAACTGGTTGGCATCTCACAATTACTCTCGTGTTTTCATACTCAGTGACTCCATGAGCATGATTCGTAAAGTCGAATCAAGTATGGTGAGACGAACTGGGTGGAGGTACTGGTACAGACAATGATCAGAGAAATCACCTTTATTTTTGTCCCTGGGCACGCAGGAGTTAGGGGTAATGAACGAACTGATAGATTGGCTGGCTTAGCTACAATATCAGAGGGAGCTGCAATAGATCGAAGTGACATTCTTCACGCATTGAGAGTCTTTCCGAACAGAGGAGTTTCAGGGCTGTGAATCCCACTCGCTGACCAGATTGAAAGAGATGGGTGTTAATATTGGTGCAGCCCGAAAAGAACCACATACTACATATGCAAAGAGATTGATTAATCAACATCGAACTGGCGTGTTGGGTCGCTGGACGCTGCTGGATTTGCTGAGGCGGAGATCGGAGCACCTATGGACATGTCCGGAGTGCTATGATGATAGTCCTCATATAACTGATAACTGATCATGATACTGATAGTTACTGTTTAAGCTAATCAATGATGTCATGACACTGATAGTTATTGTTTAAGCTAATCAATGTCATGACACTGATAGTTACTGTTTAAGCTAATCAATGTCATGACACTGATAGTTACTGTTTAAGCTAATCAATGTCATGACACTGATAGTTACTGTTTAAGCTAATCAATGTCATGATACTGATAGTTACAGTTTAAGCTAATCAATGATGTCATGACACTGATAGTTACTGTTTAAGCTAACCAATGATGTCATGATACTGATAGTTACTGTTTAAGCTAATCAATGATGTCATGACACTGATAGTTACTGTTTAAGCTAATCAATGTCATGACACTGATAGTTACAGTTTAAGCTAATCAATGATGTCATGACACTGATAGTTACAGTTTAAGCTAACCAATGATGTCATGACACTGATAGTTACTGTTTAAGCTAATCAATGATGTCATGACACTGATAGTTACTGTTTAAGCTAATCAATGATGTCATGACACTGATAGTTATTGTTTAAACTAATCAATGATGTCATGATACTGATAGTTACTGTTTAAGCTAATCAATGATATCATGATACTGATAGTTATTGTTTAAGCTAATCAATGATGTCATGACACTGATAGTTACTGTTTAAGCTAATCAATGATGTCATAACACTGATAGTTATTGTTTAAGCTAATCAATGATATCATGATACTGATAGTTGTTGTTTAAGCTAATCAATGATATCATGACACTTTAAACAGACTGACTTTTCATTAGTTAGTTAGTTTGTTCCTTTCTGCCAAAGGCGACATAGGGCAGAGGTTTTAGATCTCCATGTGATACGGTTCTTTGCTAGCAGTTGGAGATCTTGTATGTTTTACATCCCAATAGTTTACTTTCTTGTTGGATGGTTCTTCAAGAGTGGTCTTTGGTCTTCCACGTTTCTTTTCCCAACTGGTGACCACATAAGGACTTGTCGATTTAGTCTCTTTTCGCCTGATCTAAGAACATGACCTAAATATTTCCACCTTCTTTTCCTTATAATATTTGATACGGGTTGTTGGTGTGTTCTATCTCTCACTGTGTTATTAGAAACGAAATCACTCCATTTTACTTTTAATAATTTTCGTAGACATTTATTCTCAAAGCTGTCCAGTTTCTTATCAATTTTCTTTGTTGATTTCCAACTTTCACAACCGTAGGTCAGTACAGGAATCACACATGACCTAAATAATTTAACTTTTGTGCATATACTAAGGTCTTGAGATTGCCAGATATTCGTTAATTTAGTGATTAGTAACTAGTAATTAGTGACTTTTCATTAGCTGAAGTTTAAGTTAGTTATGCTGATAGTTGTCATGACTTGTTAGTTATACATTCATCTTTAATGTATGCAATCTCAACATTGCGTGTATGTATGCTGTTCTGCAATCTCAACATTGCGTGTATGTATGCTGTTCTGCAATCTCAACATTGCGTGTATGTATGCTGTTCTGCAATCTCAACATTGTGTGTATGTATGCTGTTCTGTAATCTCAACATTGCGTGTATGTATGCTGTTCTGCAATATCAACATTGTGTGTATGTATGCTGTTCTGCAATCTCAACATTGTGTGTATGTATGCTGTTCTGCAATCTCAACATTGTGTGTATGTAAGCTGTTGTGTCGTCTCATGTATACAAACAAACAACTTATTGCATGTGTTTGTGCAAACACTGTTCAATCAAGTCTGACCTGATTATTCTGTGTTGTATAGTCCATGCTGTTTATATCTATATTTTTACCAATTTAGATTCCAGGGTGATATCTGTATTACTTGTCATAGGTGTCTTCATTATATTTGTTTTTCATAGCTTATCTGCAGTCCAACTTTTGATGCTGTAGATGACAAGTTGTCTGTTTTTCTTTGCATATCTTGGTTGTTTCTACTTAACAAGACAATATCATCTGCAAAATCCAAATCTTCTAGTTGACTATTTTCTACCCAATCGATGCCAGTTTCGCCCCTACAACGTTTTCGCATCACTCAGTCAATGGCCACTCCAAACAATAGCGGAGATAGAATACAGCCTTACTTTACTCCAGTTTCAATCATAAACGAGTCGCTGTGTCCACCATCAGTGCGAACTGCACACTGTGAACCATCATAGAGGCTCTTGATAATGTTTATTATTTTGTCTGGTATTCCAAAGCATCTCAGAAAATTCCAAAGGGAGATTCTGTGTAGACTATCAAAGGATTTTTTAAAATCAATTAAATTTGATATAAGTGGTTGTTGCTTCTCAATATGTTCCTCCAAGATTAGTCTTAGTGTAATTATTTGGTCTAAGCAGCTTCTCCCAGGTCAAAAATCAGCTTGTTGTTCTCTCAGGGTTGTGTCCACTGCTCCTTTGATCTATTAAGAATGATTTTGCAGAAAGTCTTGGTCATTACTGATAATAGGGTGATACCTCTCCAGTTGTTGAAATCTTTGAGATGACCTTTTTTTGGGGGGGATCCCTGATTATTTCCTTCTTCCATTGTTCTGGAACTGTTTCTTCTTCGCATATTTTATTAAACAGATCTTACACCTGTCTAATTGCTATATCGTCTGCCGCTTTGAGCTTTTCTGCAGTAATGTTGTCACCACCCGCTGCCTTATTGTTTATCAAGGAATGGATTACCTCCTTGAATGTAGCTACATTTATCAATTCTTTATTAATTGGTAGAGAATTGTTTCTTGCCTCTTCACAAACTTGAATAGTATTGGTCGATCAGGTCTATTTAGGATTTATTTAAAATATTTTGCCTATCTCTTCTGTTCGATATCTGATCTGAGCACTTTAGCATCTTTAATAATAGCCGTCCATCGCAAGCGATGATGACAACAATCTCAGACTTGTGCTGTTGCACCTCTCTGGTGTGTGCGGAGGTGACTGTAGAATCCAATCCTAGAACAGCATCCCCGACCACAGGTGGGGCATACATGATCAAGGTTAGACATGTGTGTGTGTGTGTGTGCTCTGTCTTTTCGCGCTGCTCGTTTTCTCTGTGACTCAACAGTAAGATGGTTCTCAGCTATTCGGGTTCCTCTTTGTTGTTACAGCGCCACATTTGCGATCTTGCCATGGGATTCCCAGCACGTATTGTCTATATTGAAGCATTTCAGAGACACTTTAAGAGTGTCTTTAAAGCGTTTTTCTGTCCACCAGCTAAACGTCTGCCCCTTCAAGCTCGCCATACATCAACTGTTTTGGGATGCGTTTATCAGGCATTCGAGCAACGTGACCGACCCATCTCAATTGGGCCTTCTGCAACAGGGTGTTGACGCTTGGGATCTTTGTCTTGTGAGGACTTCACTGTCTGGAATTTTGTCCTGCCAGTTTATTTTTAGTATTCTGCGTAGACAGCTTGTGTGGAAATGGTTTAATTTTCTTGCGTGTGTGCTATACACTGTCCATGTCTCGCTTGCATACAGCAGCGTGGTTAGCACTATGGCCTGGTAAACTTTCAGTTTTGTGACTATGGTTATCCCCTTCCGTTCCCACGCAGTGACATGTAACCTTCCGAACGCAGCACTGGCTTTGGATATCCTATTGTTGACCTCAGAATCTATGTTTGCCGATCTGGATATTAGCATCTTTACTCTTGGGCCACCCTTTGAAACAAAAGTTCCAGTAAGTTGTTTTAGTGTATTGTATAGCATTTTACTGTTTCCAGTTTTAGCTGTCTTTTCCCCTTCTTCAGCCAGTCGATTGACATATGCTCTTTTATCTCTTCTAGCCGCTCTTTTCACTCCCTTGTCTTTTAGTCTATATTCCTCTTTAGCTTGGATTTCATCTTTTGCATTCTTAGTATTAAATATCGCTAGTTTCATCTTTCTTCTTTCTTGAATACATTTCCAGGTGTCATCGCCTATCCAGGGTTTTCTGTCTTTCGTCTTTAATCCTGCGCTACTATTTGTTGCCCCCAATAGTGTCCTTTATCTTAGTCCATTTGTCTTCAATGTTCTGTTCATTTTCACTATTGAGTAACTCGAACCTATTCTTAAGTTCGAGTTGATATTCCTCTTTACTTCTTTATTTTGTAGTCTTTGACTGTCTATTCGCAGTTGTTCTTTTTTAGTATGATGAATTTTCAATTTTATTTTCAATTTACCTATGCATAAATTATGATCACTGCCTACATCTGCCCCTCTGTATGCACGGATATCCAGCAATGACGTTCTAAATTGTGTATTTATGCACATATGGTCAATCTGATTCCTGGTCACTCCATCAGGTGAGTGCCAAGTAAGTTTATGAATTTCCTTATGGGCAAAGATGGTACCTCCAGTTACTAAGTTTGACAGCATACATAACTCAGCCAGTCTTTCTCCATTCTCATTCATTGGTCCCTCCATACAGCTTCTCATTTAGTTCGATATTTTCCGACCAGGTTTCGTTTCTCAGGCAGTTAGCAGTGGGCAGTCTTGCAGTAGGTGCTCTGCCATCAGGTTCGCCTGCTCGCAGGAGCACAGGCTAGTATAGGCCAATTTTAAATTTGTTGTACATGTGGTACCGGAGTGTGTTATGGCCAGTACGAGGCGGAAATGACAACATGGTTGCTATGAGACAGACCATAGTATCCATCTTTGGTGTGGTGTTGAGGTTGGTCTTGCGACTACTTCTCTCTATATCACCATCCGATTGTTGTTTTAGCCTCCTCATAGCTGATTTAGTAATCAGTCTGCGGCAATCATCCTCCTGCCTTTGCTAGCCTGTCTGCCTCTTTGGCACTAATCAAGATTCTACCCCACCTCCATGTGGTGGCCCTAGAAACAGACAACGGTTCCTGTCTGGCCGAGAGGGTAGGTATCGAGGAGAGCTACAGATAGTGGTAGTAGTGCAAGCACGGAAAAATAATGCAGGTCCAAAACCGCTGAACCAAATGCACACATCTCCTGGTCAAAGTTCGATGAAAGTCGCCCAAATGGTTGCTGAAACGTAAGGAATAGTAGCGTACGATCATCTGTGAACGAATGCCAACTCCCTGGAGTAAATGGCAGCACAAAGGGATGAGGGTGCATCCAGAGAAGAGATGTGGGCCCACATGGGACGAAATTAGGAGCCCTGAGGTGTGGGCCCGAATTAAGTTCCAAGGGGTGCATCCAGAGAAGAGACGTTGGCCAGCGTGGTACGAAACTCAGGCCCGGAGGTGGGCCCGAGTTGAGTTGCACGTGGGCCCACATAGGACGAAACTCTTAGTCCTAAGGTGGGGACCAGAATTGCGTCCGAGGGTGCATCCAGAGAAGAGATGTGGGCTCACATGGGGCAAAACTCAGTCCCGAAGGTTGAGGCCCTAGTTGAGTTGCACGTGGGCCCACATAGGGCGAAACTCAGAGCCCTTAGATGGGGGCCCACTTAGGGCGAAACTCGGAGCCCTGAGGTGGGGGCCCGAGTTGAGTTCTGTGTCTGGACAGTCTAGAGCAGTGTTTCCCAACCTTTTTGTGCCATGTCCCACCAAAGCCTTAAAAAATTCCTCCCTCCCAACCCTATGTAACATATACAAAACATTTTAGTTTTAAAAAATTGAACTACTCGCTGTAGAAACTTAAATGATAGGTTTTAGGAAGAAATCACTAGGCAATTGTTGAGGAAACACAGTAAGTAAATTTTCAAAACATATAATGGAGAACTGAAATTCAAGTACAAAATAATTTTAAGGACAGATGTTTCAATATTATTTTAATTATTAGTAATTATTTATTACTTACACTTAGTGAGATTATTTCGCTTGATGCATGCTGCAAAGAGATTTTATGTTAGGTTCCAATTTAGTTAGCTCAGTCTCAAGTCTCCTCATTGTGTTACATCAAGCCGATTTCTGTTTTTAGCTGCAAATCAGTTATGGCACTACATTCACACTCAGCTAAATATGAAGATGGAAACGGTAATAACAGTTTTCTTACACATTTGATTGAATTTGGATATTTGATGTCTGTTTCCTCACAAAGTCACACCATGATTCTTTTTTATATTAAATGAAGTTTTAACTGACTAATCATTTTGCATTTATGCGAGTTCTTCTTAATACTGCATATTTGAAATATCAGACAAATACACCAACATTGACTGCAACATCCAAGCTTGAAAATCAATTTATTTCAAATCAGAAAATCTTTCTTTTAAATCAGCCTATAGAATTTTCAGATGATCGACAATAACAAGTATAACGGTATCAGTCACTTCACATTTCTGGAGCCAATGAGACTTTTCAAAATTTTTGTTGCAAATATATTTCTGACATAATTCTTCTTCTTCTTCAGCGATCTCTGGTCATGCGCTTAATTTACTGTGAACCACAAACTGGGCAGTCAGCTTCAGGTCTGTCAGGTTTCCCAAAGCTTAGTTTTCAGGTCAACTGGGTGTGGCCACATGTTGCTTCTCAGCTCACACAGGAGAGGACAGTCTTGCAGGATATGCTCTGGTGTCTGTTCCTCCTGCTGACACTGGCAGAGAGCTGTTTGACTTATTCCTAGTCTATATAAGTGTTTGTTGAGTCTGCAGTGTCCTGTGCGTAGTCGAAATATAATGACCTGGTCTGTTCTACTTAGGTCTTTGAGGGAGTCTTTTCCATAATCATATCCAGTGTTTGTCTTCCAGTCTACTGCAGATTTTCTCTGTATGAGGGTTTTAACCTCTTGAAAAGACAAGGGTTGGTAAATTTGCTCTTTGGCACTGTCCTCCTTAGCTAAGACATCGGCACTCTCATAATAAAGGTAATGAAACCAAATATCTTTGCTTTTGTATCAACAAGAGTTGTATTTGTTCCTTGAAGTTGGTCATTTAATATATTTCATTTTTCAAAGATATCGGCTAGATAACTCACAAATACGTTACCATTGACCGTTAACAGATACTTCATTTCAGGTTTGTCGCTTAAAAATCACTAAGAGTATCAAATAGTTTCATAAATCTTTTCCAGCAGTTCCCTTTTGAGAGCCATCTTACTTTAGTGTGAAGTAAAAGTCTCACATGGTCTGCATTTTGTTCTTCACAAAAAAGCTTGAAGAGACGCTCACATTTGACATTAGCTTTAATAGCATTGATACACTTTATAACTGAATTTAGTACTTCGTTTAGGACAGGCAAAATATTTTTAGCTACCAAATTTTCCCTGTGAATAACACAACGCACAAGAAGCATTTCTGGATTATCATCTTTCATCAATTTTAATTGCCTATAGCATTAGTGGCGTCTGTGGCTTAGGGGTTAGTGACTCGGTCTATAAACCCGACGTTCTGAGTTCGAATCACGCGGTGGACAGTTTGGTTGCAAATTGTTTGCGTGGATTTTAACAAAAGGATGATGGCACTACCCATTCAGAAAGCAATGGCAAACTACTGAACGTAATAATGTCTCGAAAAATCACAAACAGCGTTAAAAGCTGGGGTTGATTTTCAAAGTCCTGTAAAGGATATGCAATTAACTTTAACTATAACATTAGGAACACCATCTGCAGCACAAGATGTTAAATTTTTGATTGGTATATTTTTTACTTCAAAGTAAGCTAGTGGTGCTTTCTAATGACTCACAGAACAACATTTCTTCAGCAAAATCCCCTTTATCAATATATCTTGTGTAAGTTATCAATACAGCCTCACTGTCTCTCAAAGTTGATTCATCCATTGGCGCTGAGAATTTTCTTGTTTTCAGTTTTTTAACAAGTTGTATTTCAATATCTTCACTCATTTCGTCTGTTCTTTTGCTAACAGTATTGTTACTGAGTGGCATAACTTTCATCTCTTTGTCATCTTTTAACAGAACAGTTTTAAGAAATGCTGATATTGATTGTTTGATTAAAAATTATCTCCTATAGTATGATTTTCACCACATTTAGCAATGAGTAAGGAAATTTGATAACTAGCCTCAAGAGTACAACTGACAGTTGCAGTATGAGCAGTAAATAGAGAATTTAATGTTGCTCTTTTTCAAATTGTGTCTTTAAAGTTTGAAAGTAATTCAAATCTGAATTAATACGAGTACTATGTTTCGCCTTCAAATGCGCCTCAAGGCGAGCTCGTTTCATTGATTCGTTGGTCATGCATTGTTGGCATAAAAGACATTAATATGGAATACATTAATAAAATAATATTTAACACCAGGTGATATATACGTTTCAGAAAATTCGAATATTGTAGAATGACTATTTTGAAAAAAACAATAAATCATTAACAATTTTTATACTACCGCTTTTGTGGTCAAATCTGCTCTTCTGAAAAATTATGCGTTCTCTTCTAATTAGCTCTGATCAATTCTAACTTACAATAGTTATATCTTCTACGTGAAGCTCTTCGGTTCTCTTCTGTTTTTCTCGTATAATCTTGCGTAACAGTCCTGTACTTTAGCTGTTCTGTGTCTAGTTCTCTATTTTTATTCTAGTTTCCTCACAAACTGAGCTGCTTCGCTCTCTATATGCTTATTATTCCATCTTCTTAAAGTCCATCGTGTATATATATGGGTGAATATTCTATTACTTTACTATTCCATAACTTTGTTCTCACGACTGCGATTTCCCACACCTGTTACTCTCTCGGAAAAGACTCATTTTACTTCGACTAACGATATTCTTCTGTCATTGTCTAAACATTTATGTCCCAACCACGCCTTCTCAATCTGTTGCTAAACATGGAAAACAAGATCTCATGACATTCTACTGTAATCCATATATAAATGCTCTTCGTTAACTGTACAACTACAAAATGGTACTCTAAGAACATCTGTATAATCCAACTGCACAATGAGTATCCATTACTCTGGTAATCAAACTAATGGCCCATAACTTGTATTTGAGTCAAACCCCTTGATGCTTCTTGGTTCCTTTTCGAATCGTACTCTAATATTCCAAGCCAAATCAAACTTCGGACCTGCTTTCTATGGCGGAAATATGATATGCATGGCTCTGTCCAATACTGTTACATACTCACGATTGCACTGTATAAACTCATTTTGGTCTTCGTGACAAGGTTGACAAACGTTAGACATTAATTTTTAAAAAAATATGACTCAATTTTAGCACAATAACACATGCTTTCCCGCTTTTAGAGCTTTGTTAAAGGAAGGTAGAAATGTACCTAGATATAAGTACTTTCCGTTTATTGAAGATTTTTAAACTTCAGTAAAGTGATTGTGAAGCAACATTCGTTTTTGTCAACAGACATCCAAAAGTCGATATATCGGTTTTGCAACATCATAAACATTAGTTAAACTCTGGACGAGTCCATTGCCCCCCTGAGCGATGAAAATGCCCCCTGTGGGGTGTACGCCCCACGTTGGGAAACGGGTCTAGAGGCACGGTAAATGTGATCATGGTGAGAGCTGATAGACACAGTGAGCAGGCACCAAAGCAGAGCAAACACACATGCAGACAATGCACAGGTGAGTCCACCGGCGGGGCAGATGTGCACGGTGCGGATGATGGAGTGACGAAGGGGCATTGCAGGCACAGTGGTGAACAGACCACCCAAATGAGCAGAGAAACTGTAGGGACCAGCAGAGGCTTGAATCCCGTGCGCTTTTCTCCTGCGAGGAACTACTACTACTTTGTAGTTCGATTGGGGACAATGAAAGGCTAGTGGAGTAAACCGTACACAAAACTGGACGGCACTCAAACCAAGTAGTCCAAAAAAGATAGGTAACCTAGGCAGATGACGCTCAACAACCGGGAGGGAAGGTTTCTAAGGGTAGCTACCCTAAAAGAAAATAACAACCTGCTGCCGTGCAGGTTGGCTGGGGACAGCAAAAGACTGACGGAGAGCGAACCAAGTAAACGCTGGATTAAATCGGACACATCACCGAAGGATAAGCACCATAGCTCCAAATGGCGCTGAAGATGTGACGAATTACACCCATTCTTGGTGTAGGCAGTTTATATATCACAATAAGAATGATCAAAATGACTGAAAACGCCAGAGTGGTTACAGGGGCCCAAATTTGGGGTGTAAAGAATAGAACCACTGTTACCTGCTACGCATGTCGTAAGAGGCGACTAAGGAGGTTTGGCTGAAATCGGATGCACATGTCCTAAACGTGTAGAAATATATGCGTTTAAGGGCCTACCAAACCAATGTGCAACATATACACGTTCTTGGCAAAGATCAAACATCACAAAGAGTGATTAAAATTGGTCGTAAAGAATGAACAGCGAAGAAGAAGAATGACTGAAAAGAACGATCGGCTAGAAGAAGAAGATTTCCACATGAATAAGAATTTATGAGGAAATCTGGTACATAGGTCTGGGCGGTGATTGTGTGAGAGAGAGAGAGAGAGAGAGAGTATCCACTGCTCCTTTGATTCTATTGAGAATGATTTTGCAAAAGTTTTGGTCATTGCTGATAATAGGATGATCACTTCCATTTGTTGCAATCTTTGAGGTCATCTTTTCGGGGATGTTTACAATTATTCCCATTAATGATTTAATATATACTTTTATATGTGTTTATGTCATCTCTCCAATCTTGCTGTGTATGTTGTCCTTTCCACACTAGATTCTAAAATCTCTGTAGCCATGATATTCCCACTTTTGCTGCTGTTATCATTAGTTTGTTTAGTATTTCATCTTGCCCAGGTGCATTATTCTTTAGGGCACTCGAATGGCTTCTCTAATTTCTCTTCTCAATATGCCTGGTTCTAATTCTGCTGTAATGCCTTTCTATGGCGATGTCTTTTCTTGGTATAGTTTCAAAGTGCATACATCTGCAGAGAGTGAGAAAGTGAACAAAGATTAAATTTGCCAACAGTGTGTCTTACAATTGATAATGGTGTGTAGGTAGTGTGTTGAGTTTATGTTGAAATTAAAATTTTTGTTTTAAATATACAATTGCTTAGTTGTGGTATTTTTAATTCTAGTTATTTTGAAAGTACTATTGCTTTGAATTTTTTAATGTTTAAAATCATAATAGTTTTGATAATAATATAAATGGTTTTGTAATTATCAACAGAAACCTGCAGTAATGGTGAAAGCGGATATCAATTTCTCTGGTAAAAACATAGAACAAGATCCAATAAAATGGCAGAACCTGGAATCACAGAATATTGTTCATAGACTTATTAACCGAGAACTGCAACATGGAAGAAATGGAACATGTTTTATTACTGCACGTAAATTCTACCTCCATATTGTTCCCAATTGTAGTATTCTCAACGTGGACAAGCCACCTTGTTACCTACGCAAGTTTTCACCTGATGGCAAGTAAGTTATTCAGGTAGTCATTGCAGACACAATGTTCTGGCAAGGTACCTTTTTAGTGCTCAGTTTCTTTACATAGAAACAATTATATTTGAGAAGGTAGAAAATGACACCTGGACAAATATGTACAGTAAATATTGAAGTAAACAAGATGACAATCTCTTGTGTTACACTCTTGTGTTACGATTACAATCTTGTCACTCACTCTTGTGTTACGATTACAATCTTGTTATCCACTCATGTGTTTTGATTACAATTTTCAATCTTGAAGAAATCAAATATCATGTTTCATGATATTAGGATAGTCTCATCTATTAACATTAGCAGTCATACGCTGGAAGTAGTCAACACCTTTGCATACCTTGACTCTACCATCAGCAATAACCTCTCCCTCGATGCTGAAATTAGTAGTCGCATTAGGCTATGTTTACATCCACAGCTATGTTTAAATTAGCAAAGCATGTATGAGAAAATAGATTCCTGACATGAAACACTAGGACAGAAGTATATAGGGCCTGTGTTCCCAGCACTCTGCTGTATGGTAGTGAGACATGGACCACATATGCCAGACACAAGAACATCGCCTAAACACCTTCCACATGTGCTGTCTCAGGCAAATATACAACATTTGATGAAAAGACCACACCTCCAATAGAGAAGTCCTGGACAGTGCTGGCATTTCAGGCATGTACACATTACTGAGTCAGCGGCACCTGAGATGGCTGGGACACTTGTTCCATATGAGCAATGGTAGAACCCCAAAGAACATCCTGTATGATCAACTCACAACAGGTACTGTACAGCATGGGCGCCCATTATTACGCTTCATTGACACCTGCAAGCATGTTCTAACTTCATGCAGCATTGACAAAGAAAATAGTTTACATCCAATATTCACCATATTTCGTACAAATATTTTTCAGGCTAAATTTAGATCAGCTAAAGAAACAGTTTCAAAATCAAATCAATATTAGCTTTAAAATAAAATAGAATCGAATTCTTGATGTCCGATCCAACATATTTGTTACATTTCGACCACGAGGGTGAAGAAAAGGGATATAATCCACAAATTGCCAGATAGCCTCTACAAGATAGGCATGTATTGCGTCTCTTAATGTGCTGTTTCAAACTATGCTATAAAAATTGTTTTTTTTTGTTTGCGTTGGTTTGCGAAAACTGTATAATTTAGAATATTAACTCGAAATAAATGAAACCCAAACTGATATGTCTTATCCAACTTAAAATTTTTACGTTCCGGTAGTGGTAGTCACCACGTGACCTCTACCAAATATATTTTCCTCCAGTTAAAGAAGGGTAACTACCGTAAGATACGCTTTGTCATTTCCTGCGCTAAACTGATTGTTCAACAGCGGAAACTTTCAATGGTCCAAGCTCAATCTAACCTCAATTTTGAAATTGCATCAATATTAGGTTTGTGTGCTAACGTTTTATGTGTTAACTTTCCATTAAATTGTTTAATACTTATTCTGTTTTGTCAAAATTCCGCAGGTCCTTTTCTATTGATATTTGTTAAAATATATATAATGCCACCTAAGAAAAGAACGCTGTTCAGTCAGACCAGCATTGACAGTAAAAGACGAGCAGCACATAGGTCTATAGAAAATGTAGTTGAAGAAAACGAAGATGCAACCTTGGTTTGACGTGCAGCTAATAGTTCGAGTGCAGCTAATAGTTCGACGTGCAGCTAATAGTTCGACGTGCAGCTAATAGTTCGAGTGAAGCTAATAGTTCGACGTGCAGCTAATAGTTAGAGTGAAGCTAATAGTTCGACGTGCAGATAATAGTTCGACGTGCAACTAATAGTTTGAGTGAAGCTAATAGTTCAAGTGAAGCTAATAGTTCGACGTGCAGCTAATAGTTCGAGTGAAGTTAATAGTTCGAGTGCAGCTAATAGTTCGACGTCCAGCTAATAGTTCGAGTGAAGCTAATAGCTCGACGTGCAGCTAATAGTTCGACGTGCAGCTAATAGTTCGAAGTGCAGCTAATAGTTCGAGTGATGCTAATAGTTCGACGTGCAGCTAATAGTTCACGATTGACAATTTTCAGAGCGGAAGAAAATGAAGACGCTACTTTGATTAGACTTGAAGCTAATAGAACACCCCGGGGCTAATAATCGATCAAATGAAACATTTCAACAAACAGCAGTCCGACTCAAGCAAGACGCCAACGACGAGCAATAACATGAGTTGCCAAATGGTCTTTGTTGAAGAATGAAGCATCCATCCATCTCATTGTGGCATTGCAGGCAATGAGAGTGCAGATGTCTTAGCTAAGATAGCAGTGCCAAAGAGCAAATTTACCAACCCCTGTCTTTTAAAGAGGTCAAAACCCTCATACAGAGAAAATCGGCAGTAGACTGGAAGACAAACATTGGATATGATTATGGAAAAGACTCCTCAAAGACCTAAGCAGAACAGATCAGGTCATTATATTTCGACTACGCACCGGACACTGCAGACTCAACAAGTACTTATATAGACTAGGAATAAGTCAAACAGCTTTCTGCCAGTGTCAGCAGGCGGAACAGACACCAGAGCATATCCTGCAAGACTGTCCTCTCTTGGGTGAGCTGAGAAACAACATGTGACCACACCCAGTCGACCTGAAAACTAAGCTTTGGGGAAACCTGACAGACCTGAAGCTGACTGCCCATTTTGTGGTCCACAGTAAATTAAGAGCATGACCAGAGATCTCTGAAGAAGAAGATGACCTCTCTTGGAACGGCTTCACCAATTCCTCATCAAGGATTACAAACAACTTTCATCTGTGCAAAGCCGGGTTAATCAGCTAGTGTCTCTATATAACACTACCAACTAGTGGCACCTCTAACTGAACCAAATATTTGCTTTTCTAATTGAATACAAACAGCACTTGTTTATTGAAGTTTTTTCATCAAATCACTAATTGCTGTATATTTATAAATGCAAGTGTCATCTGCTTATGGCATGTTTCCTCACAATAGTTGCCATGGTTTTATACCTACAAATGACACCTGTGTGGCAGGTTTTCCTCACAATAGTTGCCATGGTTTTATACCTACAAATGACACCTGATTGACAGGTTTCCCTCACAATAGTTGCCATGGTTTTATACCTACAAATGACACCTGATTGACAGGTTTCCCTCACAATAGTTGCCATGGTTTTATACCTACAAATGACACCTGTGTGGCAGGTTTGCCTCACAATAGTTGTCATGGTTTTATACCTACAAATGACACATGTGGCAGGTTTCCTACAATAGTTGTCATGGTTTTATATCTACAAATGACACCTGATTGACAGGTTTCCCTCACAATAGTTGCCATGGTTTTATATCTACAAATGACACCTGTGTGGCAGGTTTTCCTCAAATCAATAGTTGCCATGGTTTTATACCTACAAATGACACCTGTGTGGCAGGTTTTCCTCAAATCAATAATTGCCATGGTTTTATACCTACAAATGACACCTGTGTTGCAGGTTTTCTTCAAATCAATAGTTGCCATGGTTTGATAAATACAAATATTACCTGTCTGTGGCAGATTTTTCTCAAATCAATAGTTGCTGAGGTTTGATAAATACAAATGTTACCTGTCTGTGGCAGATGTTTGTTTCTGGTTAATAAATATTATTCTTACTCTTCCTTCATATTTCTTATTTAATAAAGAAGGAAACAATGCTTGATTCTACTAAACTACTACCTTATAATCTATGTGCTACTTTGGGAATGTAATTTTCATAACTAAAGTTGCAACTGCAACACTGTCACATAATACCATGCATTATTATCACATTGTGATACAGTTTGAGACTGAGTATGGTAGCTGGTTGTAATAAAGTAGAGACATATTGAGATAGAACTGATATAATAAACTGCATATGTTCTCTGTTATCAGTTAATTTTGTCCTTTGCCCACAGACACTTCATTGCCATATCCTATGACCAGACATCTCTGGAAATCTATGATTTTAATGGGTCAAATGTTGCTGGACATCTGACAGAAAATATAAATGGCGAATTAATACCTGGTACAGAAGACAATGAGGATAAATCATCACGAGTTCGAAGTCAAGTGTTCTCTCTATTTCTTCACAAACGCCATGTTGTGAGTGACTGAGGAGGAGGAAGTACTTAACAGAGAATGCAGTCTTTTTACAGATGACAGTCGATTTGTTATTGTGGGTTCCTGCCACCAGTTGCCAGATGAAACTGGGTCTAGATTCTATGATGTCTACAGAAACAATGAGTGTATCACTCCAAATAACAGGCTGGTTCCAGAGGATTACACCCTCTTTATCATAGAACTGAAAACTGGTAAAGTTGCTGTGTAGTTAGTGTTAGTGTGTTATATGTCCTCTATATGAGTAAGTAAAGTATCAATCGAGTGCTATGCCTGCTGCCAGCATAGGCGATCATGTCTCGCCACAACTCTCTCTTTCCTTGGTGCATTTAATCAGTTCTGATGTCGATCTTTTGTCGAACCACAATGTCAGACCATCCATCATCTCCATCTGTCTTCCACGATCTCTCCTTCCCTAAATTTTACCTGTTGTCACCAAATGTTCTAAACCTCCTCTTCGCATTATATGCCGAAGAACCTTGATTGTTGGATTCTTATTCTTTTGATACGGTTTCTTTGTGTGCAGGCATAATTTAAAAGCTCATTTGTTTTCTTAGCTGTCCATGGAATTTTCAGCATCCTTATGTGGTGGCTTCAATGATCTTATTGATTGTTTGTTCATTGTCCATGATTTGCTGCCATACAGTAGTATTGGCTTAATATAGAACTTGAGTACTCATTTTCACAGTGTCATTGGTAGTGAATTCATGAATAATGTTTTTATTTTCATAAAAGCTGCTTTCACTTGAGCTATTCTACTTCTAATCTCCATTTTACATCTTCCATTTGATGTTAGGAATGTTCCCAGATACTTGAATCGATGGACTTGTTTCAGTGTTGTGTTATTTATTTATATATTGCATATTGGTGTTTCTGTTTCTTGAAACAACCATATCCTCTGTTTTCTTTATATTCATGCGTAATCCTTTTGTTTCACTTTCTCTCAGTAATGTGTCCTTGTAGATCTTGTTCATCTGTAACCATGAGAGTTGTGTCATCAGCATATCTTATATTGTTCATATTTAGTCCGCCAACTGTTATTCCTGCCTTTTCTTCTATATGTCGCATGATGTTTTCACTGTATAGGTTAAACATGTCTGGTATGAGTACACATCCTTGTCTTACTCCTAATTTTATTTCCTGATAGATTCCAATCTGATTCTATAGATTTATGACTGCGCTTTGTTGCAAGTACATATTCTTGATCAGTCTCAGATCTTTCCCATCAATATTTATACTATTAAAGTATGTATTGTTTTAAAAAAAATAGGACCTAAGATGCTGAGAATTAGATGACGACAGAAGTAACGATCAGTGAACCCAAACTGACCAAGACCGTGCGCCACATCCAACTAGTGACCCTGGTAACAAGCTGCTACACTGCAATCTAGCTAACAGAATAATGATTAAAGAGGGAAGGCAAATCTGGTCCCCAAAATTGCATGTTAAAAGTTTATGTGGTGGGCCTTAATGCAGCATCACCTTCCCTACATAGCTGAATAAGCCAATTGATCTGTAACCATTTGGGTCTTAGTGATTATCAAGGATCATCATCACAGTACACTAGACATGACCATAGATGATCTGATCTCCTCCCTAACAGCCTCGTCAGTGAAATGTGACTGATCACACCTGTTCTATATTGATAATCAAATGTCTGGTACCCTTAAGTGTTCATGCCTGGTAGCTCCCAGTTTCACTCTCATCCACTTCACTCTGTCTAGGGATGAGTATTCACACACACACATATATATGTGCACAATAATTTAAACACATATATATGTGCACAATAATTTAGTCAACATGCTTCTCTTATGTTGTGATGTTTGCACTTTCCATTGACTGTAGCAGTCGACTTTACCATCTGGTATTATTTTTCCATCTGTGTCATTATTTTTTGTGGTAATCAAATGTCTGGTACCCTTAAGTGTTCATGCCTGGTAGCTCCCAGTTTCACTCTCATCCACTTCACTCTGTCTAGGGATGAGTATTCACACACACACATATATATGTGCACAATAATTTAAACACATATATATGTGCACAATAATTTAGTCAACATGCTTCTCTTATGTTGTGATGTTTGCACTTTCCATTGACTGTAGCAGTCGACTTTACCATCGATCTGGTACAGGGATCATGGGATACTCTCATCTCTAATTATATGTCGCCAGTTTCTGATATTTTTCACTCTCTTGCAGTAACTCTAGTTATTCAACTAATTAAATTAGTATCATTATCTGTGTTAGAAGTATCACTACCTGTGTTAGAAGTATCACTATCTGTGTTAGAAGTATCATTATCTGTGTTAGAAGTATCACTATCTGTGTTAGAAGTATCACTACCTGTGTTAGAAGTATCACTACCTGTGTTAGAAGTATCACTACCTGTGTTAGAAGTATCACTATCTGTGTTAGAAGTATCACTATCTGTGTTAGAAGTATCACTATCTGTGTTAGAAGTATCACTATCTGTGTTAGAATTATCACTACCTGTGTTAGTGTTGCAAATGTCAATAATAATTCTTTCTGCTCCCTCTGTACTCATGTCACAACAAAATGTGTCATTATTTTTTGTCCTGCCCAAGTCTTTCCTTGTCTTGCTAGTTCCCAACTTTCTGTTTGCCATGATTTTTCTCATGTCTCTCTCCTTGTCTCATGATTCTTCTCTCCCTATCTCCATTCTGATTCCATTCCGTCTCTTGATCTGTCCACCAGATTGTCTTCTTCTGTCTCTCCTGATCTCTCAATCAGATCTTCTTCCATGATACTCTCTATCTCTCACTGCATTCTTTCTATGTCTTTTTATGTTTTCCATGATTCTTCTGTTTCCATGATTCTACTGTCTCCATCTCCATGATTCTACTGTCTCTATCTCCATGATTCTACTGTCTCTGTCTCAACTCCATGATTCTACTGTCTTTGAACTTTCTCCATGATTCTACTGTCTCTAACTCCATGATTCTACTGTCTCTATCTCCATGATTCTACTGTCCTCTACTCTCCATCTTGATTCTACTGTCTCTATCTCCATGATTCTACTGTCTCTATCTCCATGATTCTACTGTCTCTATCTCCATGATTCTACTGTCTCTATCTCCATGATTCTACTGTCTCCATCTCCATGGTTTCTTCTGTCTCTATCTCCATGATTCTACTGTCTCATCTCCATGATTCTACTGTCTCTATCTCCATGTCATATTCTGACTGTCTCTATCTCCATGATTCTACTGTCTCATCTCCTATCACTGTCTCATCTCATGATTCTACTGTCTCTATCTCCATGATTCTACTGATCTCATATCTCCATGATTCTACTTCTATCTCCATGATTCTACTGTATCATCTCCATGATTCTACTGTCTCTAACTCCAATCTACTGCTCAGATTCTACTGTCTCTATCTCCATGATTCTACTGTCTCTATCTCCATGATTCTACTGTCTCTATCTCCATGATTCTACTGTATCCATCTCCATGATTCTACTGTTCCATCTCCATGATTCTACTGTCTCATCTCATGATTCTACTGTCTCTATCTCCATGATTTTTTACCTGTCTCATCTCCATGATTTACTGTCTCTATTCCATGATTCTGTCTCTATCTCCATGATTCTTCCATGATTCTACTGTCTCTATCTCCATGATTCTACTGTCTCTATCTCCATGATTCTACTCTATCTCCATGATTCTACTGTCTCTATCTCCATGATTCTACTGTCTCTATCTCCATGATTCTACTGTCTCTATCTCCATGATTCTACTGTCTCCATCTCCATGATTCTACTGTTTCTATCTCCATGATTCTACTCTATCTCCATGATTCTACTGTCTCTATCTCCATGATTCTACTCTATCTCCATGATTCTACTGTCTCTATCTCCATGATTCTACTGTCTCTATCTCCATGATTCTACTGTCTCTATCTCCATGATTCTACTCTATCTCCATGATTCTAGTCTCTATCTCCATGATTCTACTGTCTCTATCTCCATGATTCTCTACTGTAATTCTATTATTCTCTACTGTAACTCCATGATTCTCTACTGTAACTCCATTATTCTCTACTGTAACTCCATGATTCTCTACTGTAACTCCATTATTCTCGCCCGTGTGCTGCCGGGGCTCGCAAGGGGAGCAAAGAGTAGCGGCACTGCGACCTACGAGGCATGTCGTAAGAGGCGACTAAGGTGGGTTTGGCGTGAGGCTGGCAACCCTATCCAGTAGAAAATTTTAGCACAAAATCCAACCAACCATGAACAAGTCACATAAAAATAAAATAAAACTGTGCCAACCAAGAGGAAAAGAAGCTCTTCTAGAAGAGGTATGAAGCGATGCAGAGAAAGCCGCAAGAGTCTACACCGAGATTATCTTCCTTTCACCTAGGAAAAGCTCCAGAATTGGCACCTGGAATGTTAGAAGTGTGTATGAAATGGGAAAGGCAGCACAGGTTGTAAATGAGATGAAATTTCACGGGATTGGCATCTTGGGATTATGTGAAACTAGGTGGAATGGTGCAGGCAAACAACGTCTAAACACAGGAGAAACAATGCTGTTCTCAGGCCATATGGAAGAAAATACCCCCAAAGTGAAGGAGTGGCTTTAATGCTATCTAAGGAAGCGGAGAAGGCACTAATAAAATGGGAAGCAGTGAGTCCTAGGATAATCACAGCAACATTCAGAACCACCAAAAGAAAGTATTCTTGAATGTGACCCAGTGTTATGCACCTACCAATGATAAAGAGGAAAAAGTAAAGAGGAATTTTACATAAAACTTCAAAATACTATAGGTAATCAGAGAAATGGGAACATCAAAATTCTGATGGGCGACCTCAATGCCAAAATAGGTTCGGACAACATAGGCTACGAGGAGATCATGGGGAAACACGGACTAGGAATAATGAACGAAAATGGAGAACTATTCGCTAATTTCTGTGCAGCAAATCAATACGTCATAGGCGGAAGTGTCTTTCCACATAAAAGAATACATAAAGCAACCTGGGTATCACCAGATCACAGAACAGAAAATCAAATTGACCACATATGCATAAACAAGAAATTCAGGTCATCTCTACAAGATGTAAGGGTTCTAAGGGGGCAGATGTAGATTCGGATCACCATTTGCTGATAAGTAAAATTAAACTGAAGCTTAAGCGATACATAACATCCCATGAACATAGACACCAATATAATGTAGGATACCTCAGAAGTCAAGAAACAAAGGAACAGTTCACGATCACAGTCTCTAATAAGTATGAGGTTTTGCTGCAATTAGAAGATGAGGTGAGTGCGGAAGAATGCTGGCAGCAAGCCAAAAATATTTGGAATGAAACATGCACAGGGGTATTAGGAAAGAAGGAGCTGAATCATAAGGCATGGATAACTCCAGAAACTCTCAAGGAAATAGAAGAAAGGAAAAAAAGGAAAACAGATTTAAATAATAGCAAAACTAGAACTGCCAAAGCCATAGCCCAGGAAAAGTACACAGAAGCTAGCAAGAAAGTGAAGAAACAAATAAAGTTAGATAAAGACAATACGTAGAAGATCTAGCAAGAGAAGCAGAGGTAGCTGCAGGAAAAGGAAACCTTAGGGATCTTTACAACATCACTAGAAAGCTAGCAGGAAAATACAGACCATCAAATGGGTTGATCAGAAATAGCAGTGGGAAACTATCACTAATGTTAGAGACCAAATGGAAAGATGGATGGAATACTTCAAGGAACTCCTGAACAGACCAGCACCTACAAACCCCCAGATATCCAACCGGCAGAAATTGACTTGGACATCAACTGTGAGAAACCATCCAAGGAGGAGATTAGTAAAGCCATTAAACTTTTAAAAGATGTGAAAGCGGCCGGTCCAGATGGTATTCCAGAGGAGGCGGTTAAAGCCAACATAAACACATCCACAGAAATACTGTATAAATTATTTAGCAGAATCTGGGAGACCTAAGAAATACCAGCAAACTGGAGAGAAGGATACCTGGTGAAGCTACCAAAGAAAGGGGACCTTCAGAAGTGTGAAAACTATAGGGAATAATGCTGTTGTCAGTACCTGGGAAAATACTAAGCAGAGTCATCCTGGAGAGATTGAGAGAGGCCATCGATATAAAGCTAAGAGATGAACAGGCAGGCTTCCGACCAAATAGATCCTGTGCTGACCAGATAGCCACATTACGTATAATAATAGAGCAAAGTATTGAATGGAAATCCCCACTTTATATCGGATTTGTTGATTATGAGAAGGCTTTTGACAGTATTGCTAGGGAAACCTTTGGAAATTAATGAGGCATTATGGAATCCCACAGAAAATTATTAACCTAATAAAAGCAACATATACAGATATGAAATGTAGAGTTCTTCATGAAGGCAAACTAACAGATACTTTTGGAATAGAAACAGGAGTGCGTCAGGGATGTCTTCTATCACCTTTGTTGTTCTTACTGACAATAGACTGGATTATGAAGACCACAGTAACTAACGCCAGAAATGGAATCCAATGGATTCTGACAGAGCAACTGGATGATCTGGACTTCGCTGATGATATAGCCCATCTGTCACATACACAAAATCAGATACAGGATGGGCTAAACGCATTGAATCAAAGGTCCCAGCGACTAGGGCTGAGCGTTCATAAGGGAAGGACAAAGATGTTGAGAATTGGCCAAGCAAACGACAACTCGATCTCCTTGGGGGAAATCCCACTTCAAGAGGTAGAATCATACACATGTTTGGGCAGCAACGTAGACAGAGAGGGTGGAACAGATAGAGATGTTGGGATGAGAATACAGAGGGCAGAGAGGAGCTTTCATTGCACTGGGAAACATTTGGAAGTCCAAAGAAATCAAATCTAGAACAAAAGTTAGGATATTTGGCTCTAATGTAAAAGCAGTTCTACTGTGGGGGTCGGAGACATGGAGAACAACTAAAACAATAGCGCATAAATTGCAAACATTCATCGGCTGGTGTCTGCGCAGAATGGAGGGAATGAGATGGTGTGATAGGGTCACAGGTGAGGAACTTGTGGAGAGGCGGGACAGATTCCAGTGACGAACAGGTTGAAAGAAGCTGGCGCTGGATGGGACACACTTTCGAAAACCGGAGGGAATGTAACAGGAAGGGTCCTTGCCTGGAACCGCAGGGCAGCGAAAGAAGGGGAGGCCGAGAGGTACATGGAGACGAGATTTGGAGGCGGAGATCAACAGTGTAAAGAAGAGCTGGAGGAGCTGCAGGAGATAGCTAGAGATAGGAAGACTTGGCATGAGTTGGTTGAGGGCCTATGCCCCAACCCGGGTAAAGCAAAGAGAGAGAGACTCCATGATTCTCACTGAACTCCATGATTCTCTGCTCATGATTCTCTACTGTAACTCCATGATTCTCACTGTAAGTCGATATCACGTAGCATGATTCTCTACTGTAACTCCATGATTCTCTACTGTAACCCATGATTCTCTACTGTAACTCATGATCTCTACTGTAACGCCATGATTCTCTACTGTAACTCCATGATTCTCTACTGTAACTCAGATTCTCACTAACGCCATGATTCTCTACTGTAACGCCATGATTCTCTACTGTAATTCCATGATTCTCTACTAGATTCTCTTAACTCCATGATTCTCTACTTAACCCATGATTCTCTACTGTAACTCCATGATTCTCTCTAGCCATTTGTAACTCCATGATTCTCTACTGTAACTCCATGATTCTCTACTGTAACTCCATGATTCTCTACCGTAACTCCATGATTCTCTACTGTAACTCCATGATTCTCTACTGTAACTCCATGATTCTCTCTGTAACCATGATTCTCTACTGTAACACCATGATTCTCTACTGTAACTCCATGATTCTCTACTGTAACTCCATGATTCTCTACTGTACTCCATGATTCTCTACTGTAACTCCATGATTCTCTACTGTACTCCATGATTCTCTACTGTAACTCCATGATTCTCTACTGTAACTCCATGATTCTCTACCGTAACTCCATGATTCTCTACCGTAACTCCATGATTCTCTACTGTAACTCCATGATTCTCTACTGTAACTCCATGATTCTCTACTGTAACTCCATGATTCTCTACTGTAACGTCATGATTCTCTACTGTAACTCCATGATTCTCTACTGTAACTCCATTATTCTCTACTGTAACTCCATTATTCTCTACTGTAACTCCATGATTCTACTGTAACTCCAGTTATCACTGTACCATGATTCTCTACTGTAACTCCATGATTCATCTACTGTACGCCATGATTCTCTACTGTAACGTCATGATTCTCTACTGTAACGCCATGATTCTCTACTGTAACTCCATGATTCTCTACTGTAACTCCATTGATTCTCTACTGTAACCCATGATTCTCATGTAACCATGATTCTCTGTAACTCCATGATTCTCTACTGTAACTCCATGATTCTCTACTGTAACTACATGATTCTCTACTGTAACGCCATTATTCTCTACTGTAACTCCATGATTCTCTACTGTAACTCCATGATTCTCTACTGTAACCCAGATTTCTACTACCATGATTCTCTACTGTAACTCCCATGATTCTCACTGTAACTCCATGATTCTCTACTGTAACTCCATGATTCTCTACTGTAACTCCATGATTCTCTACTGTAACTCCATGATTCTCTACACCATGATTCTCTACTGTAACTCCATGATTCTCTACTGTAACGCCATGATTCTCTACTGTACCCATGATCTCACTGTACCCATGATTCTCTACTGTAACTCCATGATTCTCTACTGTAACGCCATGATTCTCTACTGTACCCATATTCTCTACTGTAACTCCATGATTCTCTACTGTAACTCCATGATTCTCTACTGTAACTCCATGATTCTCTACTGTAACTCCATGATTCTCTACTGTAACTCCATGATTCTCTACTGTAACTCCATGATTCTCTACTGTAACTCCATGATTCTCTACTGTAACTATTATTCTCTACTGTAACGTCATGATTCTCTACTGTAACGCCTTGATTCTCTACTGTAACGCCATGATTCTCTACTGTAACTCCATGATTCTCTACTGTAACGCCATGATTCTCTACTGTAACGCCATGATTCTCTACTGTAACGCCATGATTCTCTACTGTAACTATATGATTCTCTACTGTAACTCCATGATTCTCTACTGTAACTCCATGATTCTCTACTGTAACTCCATGATTCTCTACTGTAACGCCATTATTCTCTACTGTAACGCCATGATTCTCTGTAAATCTATGATTCTCTACTGTAACTCCATGCTTCTCTACTGTAACTACATGATTCTCTATGTAAATCCATGATTCTCTACTGTAACTCCATGATTCTCTACTGTAACTCCATGATTCTCTACTGTAACTCCATGATTCTCTACTGTAACTCCATGATTCTCTACTGTAACACCATGATTCTCTGTAAATCTATGATTCTCTACTGTAACTCCATGATTCTCTACTGTAACTCCATGATTCTCTACTGTAACTCCATGATTCTCTACTGTAACTCCATGATTCTCTACTGTAACACCATGATTCTCTGTAAATCTATGATTCTCTACTGTAACTCCATGATTCTCTACTGTAACTACATGATTCTCTATGTAAATCCATGATTCTCTACTGTAACTCCATGATTCTCTACTGTAACTCCATGATTCTCTACTGTAACGCCATGATTCTCTACTGTAACGCCATGATTCTCTACTGTAACTCCATGATTCTCTACTGTAGCGCCGTGATTCTCTACTGTAACTCCATGATTCTCTACTGTAACGCCATGATTCTCTACTGTACGCATATTCCCTGAAACTCCATGATTCTCTACTGTAACTCCATGATTCTCTACTGTAACTCCATGATTCTCTACTGTAACTCCATGATTCTCTACTGTAACTCCATGATTCTCTACTGTAACTCCATGATTCTCTACTGTAACTCCATGATTCTCTACTGTAACTCATGATCTCTACGAACTTATTCTCTACTGTAACGTCATGATTCTCTACTGTAACGCCTTGATTCTCTACTGTAACGCCATGATTCTCTACTGTAACTCCATGATTCTCTACTGTAACGCCATGATTCTCTACTGTAACGCCATGATTCTCTACTGTAACGCCATGATTCTCTACTGTAACTATATGATTCTCTACTGTAACTCCATGATTCTCTACTGTAACTCCATGATTCTCTACTGTAACTCCATGATTCTCTACTGTAACGCCATTATTCTCTACTGTAACGCCATGATTCTCTGTAAATCATGATTCTCTACTGTAACTCCATGCTTCTCTACTGTAACTACATGATTCTCTATGTAAATCCATGATTCTCTACTGTAACTCCATGATTCTCTACTGTAACTCCATGATTCTCTACTGTAACTCCATGATTCTCTACTGTAACTCCATGATTCTCTACTGTAACACCATGATTCTCTGTAAATCTATGATTCTCTACTGTAACTCCATGATTCTCTACTGTAACTCCATGATTCTCTACTGTAACTCCATGATTCTCTACTGTAACTCCATGATTCTCTACTGTAACACCATGATTCTCTGTAAATCTATGATTCTCTACTGTAACTCCATGATTCTCTACTGTAACTACATGATTCTCTATGTAAATCCATGATTCTCTACTGTAACTCCATGATTCTCTACTGTAACTCCATGATTCTCTACTGTAACGCCATGATTCTCTACTGTAACTCCATGATTCTCTACTGTACCGCCATGATTCTCTACTGTAACTCCATGATTCTCTACTGTAACGCCATGATTCTCTACTGTAACTCCATGATTCTCTACTGTAACTCCATGATTCTCTACTGACTTTATTTCCACTCTTGGAATCCATAACAAGACAGTCAGCCTGCTCTAGCTTTTGATTGGTCTTTGAGTATGTAGAATTTTGTAGTATGTCTTATTAACTTCATGTCTGATTGCAGGGGTTGAATTTGTTTATTGAAATACTTGACAGGTGTTGTGTGTGATCAGCGATGCTTCCGTCTGGACAAAATCTACCTGTCCCATAATCAAGGTGTGTGTCTGTATGGCAACATCCTGACTGTTCTCTCTGTTCAGCAACAAATGATACACGTTTTTCAGATATCACCTCAAGGAACATTTGTTGACATTCGAACAATAGGCAGATTTTGTTATGATGATGATGAAGCATTTTATAGACAGACATGTCACCTTCTTCCTCGCATCAGTAACAGCAGGCCATATAATGACACGGTTAGTATAGTAGCAGTTAGATATATAACTCTTCTAGCAGTTAGCAGGTGATATTAATGGTGTGTGTATGTACATGCACACACACACACACATGTTCAAATATGAACACACACACACACACACATGTTCAAATATGAACACACACACACACATGTTAAAATATGAACACACACACACACACACAAGTTCAAATAGGAACACACACACACACACAAGTTCAAATAGGAACACACATATGTTCAAATATGAACACACACACACACACATGTTCAAATATGAACACACACACACACACACACACGTTCAAATATGAACACACACACACACACATGTTCAAATATGAACACACACACACACATGTTCAAATATGAAAACATCACACATGTTCAAATATGATAAAACACACACATGTTCAAATAGGAACACACACATGTTCAAATATGAATACACACACACATTTCAAATAGGCCCCAAAACACACACACACACACACATGTTCAAATATGAACACACATACACATGTTCAAATATGAACCTTACCACACACACATGTTCAATATGAACACGACATGCACATTGACTTCATACACACTTCTTATCATATTGCATTGTTGTATGGTTACATAGATAGTTATAGATGGAGGCGTCATCATATGATGATTTAATGACCATACAAATTGTTTATCGCATGACTAGGATATTTGCCAGTAGACAAAAATAACTTTAAGTTTGGTTTCATTGTTGAACCTGTGTGAACACTGTCAGTACATGTGTCATCATGTTAATCAAATTAACCAATTTTCAACATTCTCGATCAGGTGCGATGTAGAAAAACTGTAATCGACAGTTAGGTTATTTTAATATGCAATCTTGCTGCAACCTCTGGCAGTTAGTCTGGAATGAGTTAATTGTTATCTCTCTCATGTTATATCTCTCATTGTGTCAGTTGTTTTTTATCTCTAATATTTGTATCTTTGTTTGATAAAGGCCTTTTTGTCAAAACTACAATTTAGTCTGTTATTATGCTGATGTACATTTCATGTTTTGAGATTGGTCTTTTCATATCTACTTTGACTATAGTCTTGCATATTATAAGGCAGCATATCATTAATATATTTGATTATCTTATCAACCAGTCAATCAACTCCTTGAAACACAGACTTCTTGTGTACTTGTATAAGGCAGCATATAATGGCCACTTGGATCAAGGGGTCAGATCTTTCTACTGGGCCATGGATGACATTCTGAATTTGAGAATGGGAAAATTACAACTGTTGGATGAGGAACACATTCTTATTAAATATGCCATAGAGGAGGTAGTGACATTTCGCAATGGCGATCCATTTAACATGCCATCCTTGTTTGTTGTGTACAATATGAATTCAACAGAGGTAAGTGTTCCATGAGTTTAGCATGTACAACAAAATTGCTTTGATTGATAAAACTGACGACATGTGGGATCAGTGTATGCTTGTTATAGAAATAGGGGATTTCTGGGGTTACAGATAGCAAAGTTTATTCCAGAACTGGAGTCCTGCTTAGCCTCCCAAACAAATACATGTGCGCACGCCACATGGTTGAACTACAGGAGACCCTGATCCTCTACCGGGAAAGGGGGTTCTCAATTACAAGTAACTCTGAAGCCAGAGTAAAATTTGCCTTATCGTATTGTTGAGTCAGAGTAAAGCTTGCCATCTAATTGTTGAGTCAGAGTAAAGCTTGCCATCTAATTGTTGAGTCAGAGTAAAGCTTGCCTTATCTTATTATGAGTCGGAGTAAAGTTTGTCTTATTGTTGAGTCAGAGTAAAGCTTGCCTTATCTTATTGTTGAGTCAGAGTAAAGTTTGTCTTATCTTATTGTTGAGTCAGGGTAAAGCTTATCTTATTGTTGAGTCAGAGTAAAGTTTGTCTTATCTTATTGTTGAGTCAGACCAAAGCTTGTCTTATCTTATTGTTGAGTCAGGGTAAAGCTTATCTTATTGTTGAGTCAGAGTAAAGTTTGCCACTGATAGTTATGACACTGATAGTTGCTGTTTAAGCTAATCAATGATGTCATGATACTGATAGACTTCCGGTTTACAAATGGCGCTGAGCGAAAGTATTGGTTAGCGTCAGCAATAAATTTTGATCACTTCATCTTGCTTCCATGGCCTGGATTACTACTTTTCCTTCATTTGGACGCAGGATATATTGCGTTATTCACGGATATGTTTTGTGGTGTAGTTAAGCGACTTGGAAGTACGATGGTGACCGATCAGAATTGCGATCGCTACCGACACGCTGCTTTCGCTATGTGTTAAATACGGCGGTCTGGGGTAGGTAGAACCTTTAAGCCTAGAAAGGTAATCTGCCTATGGTGGAGGATTCCAGAAATGAAATCTCAGCCATCGAAGTCAGAAGATACATGCCCAAGCGTCGGGAATAAAAAGCGCGCATCACGACCAACGAGCTATGCAACCAACACTACTCCGGTACGGTGTCATATTTACAGGTCGAAACCAGGTAGGTTCAACACCGGGCCCCATCCTCCAAACACAACAGCAACCACATTTTTTCTCACTCTCAGATCGACCAGAGAAGACAAGAGTCAACACACCGGTCAAGATTTGAAAATAATGCAGTGGAAGCGAAGGCGTCAGAAAAAAAAATAGAGCTGCAAAACTTCCTGAAGGAGCATGACATCCATGTGTGCTGCATCCAAGTAACACATCTTACCAGCACGCACAGATTCTCCATTAGAGGCTATGAAATCTTCAGGCAAGACAGGGAAGACCGACCCAAGTGGGGAGTCATGACTGCCATCAAAAACAGGTTCTCAGCCTGGAAACGATCGCTCCCAATCAACTAACACAGAGGCGATAACCATCTGCCTAAAAACCAATGACAAGGAAATCACAATTTGCAACATATATTCACCACCAAACAAATTTATCCACCTAAACAACATACAACCAAACAGAAAACTGGATAATAGTTGGAGATTTCAACAGCCATTCTCCAAGCTGGGGTACTCTGACCTAAATGTAAAAGGAGAGGAAGTAGAAGACTTCATCATCAACAACAGTCTTGTTCTCCTAAACAAACCTGACGACCCACACTCATACTACTTCGACCTTGGAGAACAACCAGCAACCCAGACCTAGCAATAGCGACTGTAGATGTTGAAAAATTCACAAGTCGAAGTGTGTGCAATCAACTAGGGGCAGTGACCATAAACCCATAATAATCTCCATGAAAGGACAGAGGAACACCCCAAAGGGAACACTCACCCCAGCTGGAACTATAAGAAAGCAAATTGAAATATCTTCTCACACCTAGAAGAAGCCATTAAGAACATGAAAATAAAGAAAATAGCCCTAAACCGCAAACTCCAAACATTCAACAACTGGGTTCTAGATGCAGCAAAAAAAAGTATACCAAGAGGAAGAAGGGAAGACTACTGACGCTATTGGTCCCCTAAATTGGAAGAGCTTCACGCTGAACTAAGCATCCAAAGAGAAAACATGGAAGAAGACCCCACAGATGAAAATGTGACCCTACACAACAAGACAAAGGCAATATTTACCAAAGAAAAGAAGAAAAGCATGAGAGACAGTTGGCATGAAAAACTGCCTCCCTAAATCTAGAGAAAGACACACAAAAACTATGGAACCTCACAAAAACCCTAAATGGTGACAGGACAGAAAGGACCAAAACTGCTACACACAGACACAGGATTTGTCACCGGCAGAGCAGCAGCAGACCTATTAGCTAGAACCTATCAATCGGAAAGTCAGTCCAAATTCAATAGGCAAGAAAAAGGAAGTTAAAACCAGTCAAAGCAACTATTGAATAGTCTTAACTCTACAATCCCAACAGACAGCATGACAGCTATGTTTACCCTGCAGGAGCTAGAAGACCAAATAAAAAGCTAAAGGAGAAAAAGGCACCTGGAGCGGATGGAATTACCAATGAATTCCTTAAACACCTTGGTCCTCTTGGCAAAGGTTTCTCCTCAGCATTTTCAACCAGAGCTGGAAAACAGGTCAAGCTCCATCAACCTGGAAGGAGGCACACATCTACCCCATCTTGAAACCAGGCAAGGACAAAAATGACCCAAAGAGCTATAAACCCATCAGCCTTCTCAGCTGTGCAGGGAAATTGATGGAGAGGCTAGTAAACAGGAGACTGACATGGTACCTAGAAACCAATTCATTGCTCACCCCCGCCCAGACCAGATACAGACAAAACAGAAGCACAGAGGACCAACTGGCTTACATCACCTATGACATTGAAAACGCCCTCCAGGAAAGAAAAAAGTAACAGCCATATTCTTTGACCTGTCCCAGGCATTTGATACGGTGTGGCACGATGGCCTAATGCTGAAAGTCCTACAAACAGGAGTCTCCCACAACATGTTTTCCTGGATCAGAAACCTCCTCTCCCAACGTACAGCCAGAGTAAAAATAGACAACCACCTCAGCAAGATGCACAAAATGAAGGAAGGAGTTCCACAGGGCAGTGTGATAGCACCAAAGCTATTCCTTATATACATAAATGACATTACCAAATGCTGCCCCCAAAGGTCTCAAACAGCCTACATGCAGACGACTTCGCAATCTGGACAGCTGCACACGGTGTACCAACACCGCTCTTTTAGTAATTAGCACTACTTTTTTCAGCGCAGTCCGCAGCGGTAATAAAATTTCACACTAGTCAGCCATTGTGTTTTTCGATCGAATCGATGAAACAGCGTGTAAACAATTGCTTCATATGAAATATGTGTCATTCATATAGTAAAACCAATTGTTCTACGTGTAACTGTAACATATTCTACAGATCTGGAAAATTATATGATTATATGTTGTAGAAGCTATTTTGAAAGAAATTATTTTCAATGGTCACTACCATTATTTTGGAACCTTGAAAATTTCGCTTGGGTACTACCCATAAACATCGTATTTACGTGCAACAGGAGTTTAAACTTCTCTTTACTCGTAAATTTTCATTACTAGAAACATTTTCTCTCTTCTAAGGGCAACTTTGCGTCTGCACAGCATCAATAATCTACCAGACTTACCATTTCTCTGTGCTCACGGCCGGGTTGCTTTCGACGTCCATAGCAACCGCTGCAGTTTGTGATCTTCTCGTGAATTTTCTTCGTCATATTACTTGTGTCAACAATATCCAGCAATGCTAAATAGAAATTTTTAATTTTCTTTTTATATTTCAAACATTATTTATTCCTTTCAGTTGACTTTTGTATCGAGTATCAACCGTAATATTAAATATCCCACACTAGATCTAGCTGTCCAAAGTGAACCATTTGTCAGCGATAGACGGCAATAATGACTGGACCGATCTTTATCGTACACTATTCAGATTTACTTAAGAAGTCTCATATTATTGTATTGTGATTTCAGAATTAAAATAACTAGTGAATCATATCAGTATTCTGTTAATTCTCTTTCTTAATTATAGGCATTTCATGTTTAAAAGTTGTGCCATTTAAATTGCACTCATTGCTTAGCTGCAATGAAGCTCTGTGACAAAATATAGTCTAGTAGTAATTTCAAATGTAACTATTGCAAGATCATCTACATTTTCTTTTTATGTAAACTCTTCTGTGACTTTTAATTTGTTATTGGTTGAAGTAAATGTGGTAATTAGTGATGAAATACTGCATCATGTCTTCTACATGAACATACATTGAACAAGCACATTTTATGTATATGAAAGCTTTGTGTATGACCTGAGCTTTGAGTAAAATTGATTAATCAAAGGTACAGTAAACACAATGCTATAGCAAATCAGATCTTTGTATAAATCCTAATTTATATATATTTGAAGTACAGGTAAATGATTTATCAGTGTGTTTTCATTATTGTCAAAAACTGTCTTGATTGTTTTAAAAATGTATTGACTACTATAGTCTGTCCATTAATTCGTGAGCACGTTTGAAATTGATTTTCTCGAAAACTACCTGTTGGATCTCAGTGATTTTTGCAAGCAGCCTTAGAATATCCATGACGCTAGAGAAATATTTTTTCCAAGAAAATTTGATGTAGTTTGAAATATTTCTTCTTCAGGTTATATTAAAATCAACCTCACCGGATTGTACACAATAGTAACAGATCTACGGTACACAGACGCGTTGTTCTAAAAATACATTATGGTAACATTGAAATATCGTGAGTAAACAACAATTTCACGGGAATTCCGTGCACCTAACCCATCGACTTTGAAGCTGAAAGCATATGACGTTATAATTGGGATACTGTTGTATAGTTATAGGCGTATCTTGCTATTTGTATGAAGCTATTGTATCATATTTGTTGGCTTATCAAAACTGACATTGATATCACATTCATAATGAGTCTGAAGTGCACATTTATAACAATGCAGAAGGTTACAGTTTTACTATACCAACACTTCGTGGGAATCTAAGAGAGGTCATCTATATTGCGATATTCATAACCCTAGAAACGAACGCAACTGGCGCTTGGTCTGAATAGAGAATCCTTTTCCCGATGGATTAAACAGGACACAAAGTGCACTAATGTCAAGCAAGGAAGGAAAAGAACAATTGACGACTTTGACATAGATGTCATAAGGCGGGAGCTCTTGAAAATGTTTGCGACAAATCAACTTGTTACTCTCAGGAAACTGAAATTAAAACTGCAATCAGATTGCAGCATAGACATTTCTAAAAGTACTCTATGGAAAATTGTAAGAGCTGCCAGCTTCACCTTCAGAAAAACTATAGGCGGCAGGAATATTATTTGTGAAAAACCACATTTAATTGCTGCGCGAAGTAAATACCTGAGGCAGATCCGTGAGCGGCGGAGGCAAGGCTATGATATTGTATATTTGGACGAATCCTTGGTCAATGCTCACCACACCAATGCTAAAGAATGGCAATCAGTAGACGGTGAACAGAAAAGAAAAATACCAAGCAGCAAAGGCCAGCGTATTATACTAACACATGCAGGAAGCAGTGAAGAAGGTCTTATCCATGACGCTGGACTTATTTTCCAATCAAAAAGTACCGACAGTAGGGACTACCACACAGAAATTAATGGACATATTTTCAGGCACTGGATGGAGAAAGATCTACTTCCAATTCTAAACAGACCATCATGCTTGGTAATGGATAATGCATCCTATCACAACGCAGTATCAGCGGAAGACAAAGTACCAACTGCATCAAATACAAAAGATCAAATTAGGACTTGGCTTTCTAAGGAAAATGTCAGCTTCGATGATACATATTTGAAACCCGAGTTGTTGCACCTGGTGAGGATGACAAATAAGACAAAGGTGTTTCATATTGACAAAATCATTACGCCACACGTCTTTGCGACTACCTCCATATCATGCTCACCTCAATCCGATAGAGCTTGTCTGGGCTAAAGTAAAGGGCAAGTTGCCGAACAGAACAGGACGTTTAAAATGTGTGATGTTGAAGTTCTGACACGTGTGTCCCTCTCAATGATAGACATGCAGTTCTGGAAGAAGTGTGTTGAACATGTGCTCGAGAGGAAGAGCAGTACTGGCACCGAGATGGATTACGATTTGTCCAGCCAGTAACAATTATCAACCTCATGGAATCGTCAGATTCGGGATGATACAAATCATATTTTGATTACAGACTGAGAAATAGCAACGTATACATTTCTATATCCAAATGCGTCTACCATCATACAATTTGGGGTGAAGTTAAGACACCCTGGGGTCTAATGGTGACCGAAGAGGAGGACTAACTGTTGCATATTGTATCCAAGTTCACGATTGCACATAAAGGGCAACACAATTAATTACTTGACCTATCAAGTTAATATGGAGATACACCTATGAATAGAATTGACATGGACAAATTCTAAGGATTACTGTAAAATCTAAAATTTGAGCCCCGTATTTGCAATTGTCATAAAAGATAAAGGAATTGCGATGTGCAAAATCCGTAGCATCTATGGACTACTGGTTAGCTTTATTTTAGCGACATGGATATTCTAAGGCTGCATGCAAAAATCACTGAGATCCAACAGGTAGTTTTCAGAAAATCAATTTCAAACGTGCTCACGAATTAATGGACAGACTATAGATCAACAATTTCATTGAATAATATCCTTTCTAATTTCCCCATGCATTTGACCTTAGTCTTGCAATGATGATCAAGCTTCAACACTTTCTGAGTAAATTATTCACACAACCTTTATCTCCAGATATTTTAAAATAAAGTAATAAATATATTTAATGTTATTGCAAGGTTGAAATCAGTTGCATGGGAGATCATAATGAATATTATTTATTGAAACTGTTGATCTAGTGCTCATTATATGTTCCACACAACCAAAACAATTTAGAAAATAATAAAAGCATATTGGTAAATTATTCACTCTAGCATCAGAGGTTAATTTTTGTATTCATATATTTCTTGATTTATCTGCAATATGTTGTGCTGTTCTGAGTGACTCTTTGGATAGTGTGAGTTTTATATATTTACTTATGTATGCACATCTCACATACAAACATGCTGGATACTTATTTGGTAAATCATTTATATATGTGGAGTAAATATAAATGATCACATTTAGGTTAACCACTAACAAATTAAAAGTCACAGAAGAAGTTTACATAAACAAGAAAATGTAGATGATCTTGCAATAGTTACATTTGAAATTACTACTAGACTATATTTTGTCACAGGGCTTCATTGCAGCTAAGCGATGAGTGCAATTTAAATGGCATTCTAATTTTAATTTGTCACTCCTGTTTGTTCGTTGCTTGATAAAGGCCTTGTTGGTCGAAACGTTGCTGTATTTTGTCATTGTTTTTGTAATTTGTAAAACTACAGTACTTTGTAATTACGTGTTTTGCCAATTTAAATGGCACAACTTTTAAACATGAAATGCCTATAATTAAGAAAGACAACAGAATACTGATATGATTCATTAATTATTTTAATTCTGAAATCACAATACAATAATATGAAACTTCTCAAGTAAATCTGAATAGTGTACGAAATAGATCGGTCCAGTCATTATTGCCGTCTATCACTGACGAATGGTTCACTTTGGACAGCTAGATCTAGTATGGGATATTTAATATTACGGTTGATACTCGATACAAAAGTCAACTGAAAGGAATAAATAATGTTTGAAATATAAAAGAAAATTAAAAATTTCTATTTAGCATTGCTGGATATTGTTGACAAGTAATATGCGAAAAAATTCACGAGAAGATCACAAACTGCAGCGGTTGCTATGGACGCGAAAGCAAACCGGCCAGAGCACAGAGAAATGGTAAGTCTGGTAGATTATTGACGCTGCAGACGTAAATTTGCCCTTAGAAGAGAGAAAATGTTTCTAGTAATGAAAATTTACGAGTAAAGAGAAGTTTAAACTTCCGTTGCACGTAAATACGATGTTTATGGGTAGTACCCAAGCGAAATTTTCAAGGTTCCAAAATAATGGTAGTGACTATCGAAAAATTTCGTTCAAAATAGCTTCTACTTAATCATATAATTTTCCAGATCTGTAGAATATGTTACAGTTACACGTAGAACAATTGGTTTTACTATATGAATGACACATATTTCATATGAAGCAATTGTTTACACACTGTTTCATCGATTTGATAAAAAAAACACAATGGCTGACTAGTGTGAAATTGTATTACCATGGTATCGCAATGCAAATATGACGCAGTGTGCAGAACACACTCAAAAAACATCCTATCTACTACAAAAACAGTGGAAAAAGTGGAGAACTGGACAAAAAGCTGGGGCCTCAAAATTAACCACACAAAAACCACAGCAACTGTTTTTCCTCTCCCACACAAGGAAAAAGTATTCATCAATCTATAAAACAAAACAATACCCCAAACAGATACACCCACTTTCCTTGGAATCACCCTAGACAGCAGACTTACCTGGAAGCCAAACATAGACAAAATTCAAAGAAAAGCCATACAAAGACTTTCTGTGATGAAGAAACTAGCTGGCACGTCCTGTGGCGCAAATTCAAAAATATTAAAGCAGGTCTACACGGAGCAGTCAGACCCATCATGGAATATGGCTCCAGCTCTTGGACAACAGCAGCCAAAACAAACACACAGAAACTAGGCAAGGTACAAAACATGGGCCTAAGAATAACTCTGGGAGCAATGAAAAGCAGTCCTATCATAGAAATGGAAAAAAACCGCATGCATAGAGCCTCTAGAACTCCGCAGAAAATTTAAAACACTCACCCAGTTTGAAAAACTAAATGGCTAAAGAACACCCTCTACACACAAAACTAAAACAAAAACAGACTTGCAAGGAAAAGTCCCAACCATCTGGCCAGAGAATTTCATATGCAACATTCAGACATCCTAGAAACTGACCCAGAAATGTTGGAACCCATAATACCAGAGCCATGGACATGCTACCTAAACATGGCCCAAATACACCTAGAAGTCTCAGGAATAATCTCCAAAAAAATACAGACAGAGCAAAGAGCTATTTCACTCCAAATGCTACGAGAGCAATATCCCACCAGCACATGGACAATGTTTCACAGATGGCTCAGCTACAGATGCTACCAGAAAGGGAGGCATCGGAATCTACATCACTCACCCTCAAGGAAACACAGAAACACACTCTGGCAGCAGGAGAAACATGCACTAACTTTAGAGCAGAGGCAACAGCCCTTCTTGCAGCCATACAGATTCTCAATGACCAGCAAGTGTCAGCCAAAAATATTGCAGTCTTTAGCGATTCAAGATCCGTTCTCCAGGCTATCTCATGTCCCAGACAAGACAAGCTCATTCAAGACATACGGCAAAATATCAGCTTGTTGTCAAAAAAATCCAAACTGGTCTTACAGTGGATACCATCTAACTGTGGCATACCAGGAAACGAAAAGGCTGACAAACTCGCAAAGACTGGGGGGAGCCTAACACAGCACCACCCAACACAAAGTTTTACAGAAGCAAAGACTCTCCTGAAACAATCCAGGAAAATGATCTGAGAAAAAAATGGAGGATACAACCCAGAGCACGACAGTATAAATACACTAAACAGAAAAGCACAGACCACAGTCTTCAGACTTAGAACGGGACACTGCAGTCTTAGAGCACACCTTCACAGAATGGGTCTCAGGGACTCGGCAGCCTGCACCTGTGGAGCACCAAAGCAGTCCCCAGAGCACATCCTGCAAGACTGCCCTAGTCTGAGTAGGGAGAGATTGGAGATCTGGCCAACAGAAACAACACTACAAGACAAACTATGGGAACCGTGAAGACCTCAAACGCACTCGCCCTGTTTATGACACATACCGGAGTAGTTGCATAGCAAAAGTTGATTGCAGAAGAGGAAGAAGAATGATACTGATAGTTACTTTTTAAGCTAATCAATGTCATGATACTGATAGTTACAGTTTAAGCTAATCAATTATGTCATGATACTGATAGTTATTGTTTAAGCTAATCAATGATGTCATGATACTGATAGTTACTGTTTAAGCTAATCAATGATGTCATGATACTGATAGTTACTGTTTAAGCTAATCAATGTCATGATACTGATAGTTACTGTTTAAGCTAATCAATGATGTCATGATACTGATAGTTACTGTTTAAGCTAATCAATGTCATGATACTGATAGTTACTGTTTAAGCTAATCAATGATGTCATGATACTGATAGTTATTGTTTAAGCTAATCAATGTCATGATACTGATAGTTACAGTTTAAGCTAATCAATGATGTCATGATACTGATAGTTACAGTTTAAGCTAATCAATGTCATGATACTGATAGTTACTGTTTAAGCTAATCAATGATGTCATGATACTGATAGTTACTGTTTAGCTAATCAATGATGTCTGACACTGATATTACTGTTTGCTAATCAATGATGTCATGACACTGATAGTTACTGTTTAAGCTAATCAATGATGTCATGATACTGATAGTTACTGTTTAAGCTAATCAATGATGTCATGGCATGATAGTTACGTTTAAGCTAATCAATGATGTCATGATACTGATAGTTACTGTTTAAGCTAATCAATGATGTCATGATACTGATAGTTACAGTTTAAGCTAATCAATGTCATGATACTGATAGTTACTGTTTAAGCTAATCAATGATGTCTGATACGATAGTTACTGTTTGCTAATCAATGATGTCTGACATCTGATAGTTACTGTTTAAGCTAATCAATGATGTCAGCATACTGATAGTTACTGTTAAGCAATCAATGATGTCAGGCACCGATAGTTACTGTTAGCTAATCAATGATGTCATGATACTGATAGTTCTGTTTAAGCTAATCAATGATGTCATAATCTGATAGTTATTTTTAAGCTAATCAATGTCATGATACTGATAGTTACTGTTTGCTAATCAATGATGTCATGACACTGATAGTTAGTTTAAGCTAACCAAGATGTCTACACCGATAGTTAGTTTAGCAATAAGTCATGACACTGATAGTTATTGTTTAAGCTAATCATTGTCAAACACTTTAAACAGACTGACTTTTCATTAGCTGACGCTAAGTTAGTTATGCTGATAGTTGTCATGACTTGTTAGTTATACATTCATCTTTAATGTATGCAATCTCAACATTGCGTGTATGTATGCTGTTCTGCAATCTCAACATTGCGTGTATGTATGCTGTTCTGCAATCTCAACATTGCGTATGTATGCTGTTCTGCAATCTCACATTGCTGTATGTATGCTGTTCTGTAATCTCAACATTGCGTGTATGTATGCTGTTCTGCAATCTCAACATTGTGTGTATGTATGCTGTTCTGCAATCTCAACATTGCATGTATGTATGCTGTTATCTCAACATTGCGTGTATGTATGCTGTTCTGAATCTCAACATTGTGTGTATGTATGCTGTTCTGCAATCTCAACATTGCGTGCATGTATGCTGTTCTGCAATCTCTACATTGCATCTATGTATGCTGTACTGCAATCTCAACATTGCATGTATGTATGCTGTTCTGCAATCTCAACATTGTGTGTATGTATGCTGTTCTGCAATCTCAACATTGTGTGTATGTATGCTGTTCTGCAATCTCAACATTGTGTGTATGTATGCTGTTCTGTAATCTCAACATTGTGTGTATATATGCTGTTCTGCAATCTCAACATTGTGTGTATGTATGCTGTTGTGCAATCTCAACATTGTGTGTATGTATGCTGTTCTGCAATCTCAACATTGTGTGTATGTATGCTGTTCTGCAATATCAACATGTGTGTATGTATGCTTTCTCAATCTCAACATTGTGTGATAGTATGCTGTTCTGCAATCTCAACATTGTGTGTATGTATGCTGTTCTGCAATCTCAACATTGTGTGTATGTATGCTGTTCTGTAATCTCAACATTGTGTGTATGTATGCTGTTCTGCAATCTGAACATTGTGTATGTGACGCTGTTGCAATCTCATCATTGTGTGTATGTATGCTGTTCTGCAATCTGTGTATGTATAATAATTCCTCTCGTATCGCTATACGTTACATAGGGCCTGCAAGTAATTTCTCCACACCGCTCTATCCTGGACAACTCGCTCAATCTCTTTCATGAAACTGAGACAGATATTTCCTGCCTCTCTCAGCAACGTTCGCTTCAGGGTCTCCTTAGGTCGACCTCTCTTCTTGAACCCTTTGCATCCAACTTCAATGCCTGCTTTGATATTCATTTCTCCTCAAGGTGTGTCCAACATATCTCCATCTTCTCTTTCTTATAACAGTTGTCACTAGTGGTTGACCAGACATGTCTCTGATTTCATCACTTCTCCTGAATTGTTCCATTTTATATTCATTATTTTTCGCAATCTATTTTCAAATGCATTCAACTTGCTTTCTATATCTTTAGCTATTTTTCAACTCTCGCTGGCATATTTTAGGATTGATACAACATTTGAATTGAAAATTTGTTATTTAGTTTTAATACTATATAACTTTCAGTTCCATATTTTATTTAGACTTTTAAAAGCTGATGTTGCTATACCAATTCGTATCATAATTTCTTTTTTAACATTTCCTGTGCAATCAAAATTGCTACCTAAATAGGTGAACTGCTCTGTTATTTATATCATTTTAGATTCCAGGGTGATATCTGCATTACTTGTCATAGGTGTCTTCATTATATTTGTTTTTCATAGCTTATCTGCAGTCCAACTTTTGATGCTACAGATGACAAGTTGTCTGTTTTTCTTGCATATCTTGGTTGTTTCTACTTAACAAGACAATATCATCTGCAAAATCCAAATCTTCTAGTTGACTATTTTCTACCCAATCGATGCCAGTTTCACTCCTGCAACATTTTCGCATCACCCAGTCAATGGCCACTCCAAACAGTAGCGGAGACAGAATACAGCCTTGCTTTACTCCGGTTTCAACCATAAACCAGTCGCTGTGTCACCATCAGTGCTAACTGCACACTGTGAACCATCATAGAGGCTCTTGATAATGTTTATTATTTTGTCTGGTATTCCAAAGCATCTTAGAAAATTCCACATGGAGATTCTGTGTAGACTATCAAAGGCTTTTTTAAAATTGATTAAATTTAGTATAAGTGGTTGTTGCTTCTCAATATGTTCCTCCAAAATTAGTCGTAGGTAATTATTTGGTCTAAGCAGCTTCTCCCGGGTCAAAAATCTGCTTGTTCTTCTATCAAGGTTGTGTTCACTGCTCCTTTGATTCTATTAAGAATAATTTTGCAGAAAGTCTTGGTCATTACTGATAATAGGGTGATACTCCAGTTGTTGCAATCTTTGAGATCCATGATTATTTCCTTCTTCCATTGTTCTGGAACTGTTTCTTCTTCGATATTTTATTTACAGATCTTACACCTGTCTAATTGCTATCGCCTGCCGCTTTGAGCTTTTCTGCAGTAATGTTGTCATCACCCGCTGCCTTATTGTTTTTCAATGAACGGATTGCCTCCTTGAACTCAGCTACATTTATCAATTCTTTATTAATTGGTAGAGAATTGTTTCTGCCTCTTCATCAAACTTGAATAGTATTGGTGGATCAGGTCTATTTAGGATTTATATTTAAAATATTTTGCCCATCTCTTCTGTTCGATATCTGATCTGAGCACTTTAGCATCTTTACTCTTGATTGGGCCACCTTTGAAACAAAAGTTCCAGTAAGTTGTTTTAGTGTATTGTATAGCATTTTACTGTTTCAGTCTTAGCTACCTTTCCCCTTCTTCAGTCAGTCGATTGACATATGCTCTTTTATCTCTTCTAGCCGCTCTTTTCACTCCCTTGTCTTTTAGTCTATGTTCTACTTTAGCTTTGATAACATCTGTTTCATTCTAAGTATTGAATATCATAAGTTTCATCCTTCTTTGTTGAATAAATTTCCATGTGTCATCACTTATTCAAAGTTTCCTGTCTATCATCATTAATCATATTTCTCTAATCCTCTCTAATATGTTAATCCATTTGTCTGCAATGTTACAAACTATGGAGCCATACTAAGTGAATATGGAATTCAGGACCAACTATTAGACAATATTAGAGCGCTTTACAAAAATGCTCAAGTACGAACAATGTACGGCCTGACAGACGAATTTGAATTATCATCAGAAGTAAGGCAGGGATGTGTGCTTTCGCCTATACTTTTCAATATTTACATAGACAGGATAACGCAAGAAACCAAGACAGAAAACAACATCGATAACAACTACAATTTAATAAACGAACTCTTTGCAGATGATCAGAGTATAATTTAAAACAACGAACACAAACTTCAACAACACATAAATGCACTGCAAGCTACATGCGAAAAATATGACATGAAAATTAACACCTCCAAAACAGAAGTCATGACAATAAGTAGGTCAACAGGTCACTAAATATACACATGAATAATGTCAAAATACAACAGACTCCAGAATTCAAATATCTCGGAGTGATGCTCGCCCATCACATAGATGATGACCACACAATTTTCATCCAAGGGAATGTAGTTGTGCTATGTTTGTCTGTGTGTGCGTAGATAACTAGTGAGCCCGATACGGGCTTGAAATGTTCTGGTACAGTGTGGGCAAGGTATACTTGCACTTGTGGGAAGTTTTACTGCCTTTCTGTTTTGACGTCTTTGCTCCATCCGTGCTGTTCTATCTGCCTCGCAGGTTGAGGAACCGTGTCGAAGAAGTGTGCGCCAGGCTGATCTGTCTTGAGCAGCATTCTCCCAGTTGTTGATATCCTGCCAAAAGATTTCTCGAGTTCTTGAGTGTATCTTGAATCACTTTTTCTGGCCCCCTGTGAGCGCTTACCACTTTGCAGCTCACCATAAAAGAGTCGCTTAGTATTCTGCAATCTGGCATTCGAGTCACATGTCCTGCCCATCTTGTCTGGGACTGCATCAAGATTGTGTAGATGCTGGGAAGAGCAGCTCTTTTAGGACCTCTGTATCTGGGATCATATCCTGCCATTTGATGTCTATTATTTTCCTAATGCAGACTGTGTGAAAGTGGTTTAGCTTCCTTGGTGTCTGTGATATACAGTCCAAGTTTCGATGTGAAGAAGGACTGGAAGCCAGACAGCTCGATATACCTTCAGTTTTGCTGGCCAATCACATCTGTGTCAGACATTTCATGTAGTCTGCCAAAGGTGCTGCTAGCTTTAGAGATTCTGGTATTTATTTCATCATCTATGGTGATATTTTGGGACAGTGTGCTTTCAAGATACGTAAATCTGTCCACTACTTTCAGTTTCCTGCCGCTTGTTGTAATATTTGGTTCGCATATACTTTTCCAGGAGCTGGTTGGTACATGACTTCAGATTTCTCGGTATTGATGGTAAGACCAAAGTTGGAGCAGGCTTGTGAGAATCTGTTCATGCTATTCTGGAGATCTGCCTCAGTGAGTCGTCAGCAAATAGTAGATCTCTGATGGTATCAGACTTTACTTTTGTTTTTGCATGAAGTCTCTTGGATTGAAGAGTTTTCCATCTATACGATACTTGATGTTGACACCTATGTTACCGTCTCTGAATGCATCTGTCAGCATGGCAGAAAACATAATGCTAAACAGAGTTGGTGCAATCACACAGCCTTGTTTGACTCCATTCAGGACGGGAAAAGGCTCTGATAGCTCGCCTTGGTCCTGCACTCTGGCGTGCATCCCTTCATGCAGCTGCTGCACAATCTTGATGAATTTTTCAGTACAGCCATATTTAGCCATGATCTTCCAGAGACCTTTTCTACTGACCGTATCAAACACCTTGGTCAAGTCGATGAACGCTGTGTATAGGCCACGATGTTGTTCTTGGCATTTTTTTTGCAGTTGCCTTGCAGCAAATACCATGTCTGTGGTCCCACGATCTTTACGGAATCCACACTGGCTTTCAGGCAAGAGCCCTCTGTCTAGATAAGCTGTGAGGCGGTTCAAAAGGATTCTGGCAAATATCTTTCCTGAAATAGATAGTAGGGAGATGCCTCGATGATTGTTACATTCATGTCTGTTTCCTTTTTCGTTTATATAGGTGGATAATGGATGCATCTTTCATTTCTTGTGGGATGATTTCACTCTGCCATATTTGTTGGAAGATAATATGGAGCTTTTCAATGAGAATTGTACCGCCCTCTTTGTAGATCTCTGCAGGAATTGAATCAGCACCAGGAGCCTTGCCGCTAGAAATCTGAGAAATAGCTCTTCTTGTCTCCTCTAAGGTTGGAGTTTCATTTAATGCGTTATTTATGGGGATTTGAGGTAGGCGGTTTATAGCTATGTCATTTATAGACGATGGTTGATTTAATATGCTGCTGAAATGCTCACTCCAGCGTAAGAGAATTGTTTCCATATCTGTCAGCAGTTTGGTTCCATCTGAGCTAAGGAGAGGGAATGATGATGGTGATGTTGGACCATAGACCGCTTAAGTGCATGATAAATGTTCTTCAGGTCATGTCTATCTGCAAAGTTCTGACAATAAGTAGGTCAACAGGTCAACTAAATATACACATGAATAATGTCAAAATACAACAGACTCCAGAATTCAAATATCTCGAGTATATTCACAGCAGATGGAAAGATGGACAGAGAAATCGAGACTAGATGCCAGAAGGCAAATGCAGTGACATACCAACTGTCACTACTATTAAAACATCCAAGCATTAACATGGCAGTCAAACGACAACTGATAAACTGCATATTTATTCCAACTCTCTGCTATCAGTGCCAAACATGGCCCCTGACTAAGACACAAGAAAGAAAGATTACAACGTGAAATGAGATGTCTACGAAAAGCTGTCAACGTTACAAGGTGAGATAGAGGGAGAAACGAGAATATCAGAAGCATCGTTTGTACTATACCATGCATACAGTACATCGAGAAGCAAAGAATCAAGTGGTTCAGCCATCTAATGAGAATGGAACCACATTTACTACCATCACGTGCCTATTATAATCGACACTCAGGGCGTAGAGCACAAGGCAGGCAAAGAACACGATGGATAGATAACGCCTCAGAGTCCTGCAAAGCATGGACTGACAACATCAAGCGCAACACACCTGGCACAAGATAGAAAACTAACTCTCCTCATGATGCTTCACGGCAAATGTGGTTAAGATAAGATAAGTAACTGGAAGCTGTTCTTAAGTTCGATCTGATATTTCTCTTTTACTTCTTTGTTTTGTAGTCTTTTACTGTTTTTTTTAAATGAATAGTTCTTTTTTAGTAGAATCAATTTTCAATTTCAGTTTCAATTTATCTATGCATAAATTATGAACACTTCCTACATCTGCCCCTCTGTATGCACGGAAATCCAGCAATGATGTTCTAAATTGTGTATTATGGTCAATCTGATTCCTGGTCACTCCATCAGGTGAGTGCCAAGTAAATTTATGAATCTTCTTGTGGGCAAAGACGGATCGTCCAATGACTAAGTCTGACAGCATACATAACTTTGCGTCATTCTCGGTTCTCATTCATTGTGTTTATTCCTTATTTTCCAATACCTCTCTCTACCTCTACAGTGTCACTACCAACCTTGGCATCAATATATATATATATATAACACAATTATTGTGACATTAATTGCCATCATATATAACCAAAATATTTATTGTCATCAGATTCTTGGAGTTTATGAGCACACTTCTCCAGAACTTCTAGAGCTGATGGAGAATTTTCATGATCATTTTCGTAATTCTTGGCTACACCTTCAACCACAGTTTCCATCATCACCATCATCATCAGTTCATGCCAGACGCATACAGCAGATTTTCAAGTGGACACTTATTGTTGCTAAAAACGGTGGGCAGGAGAACAATTTCTCGCATGTTGACACAATTACCAGTTAGTGCTCAGTCCTACAGTTGCTCACCTTACCTTGACCTGGCTTTATTCAGCTATGATGATAAATGGGTTTCCCAGTTAGAGAGACCTAAAACTTGCAGCGATCATCCAATTAGGTAAGTTAGTGTACTGTCTTTTTATTCAAATAATTGTGGTTAGGTTTCAACATTATGTAGACACTGTAGCACATCCAGTCCCTTTTCAAAAGACTTTGCATTGTTGTCTAATGTTGTTCTCCACATAACTTGGTCATCCGCTAGTTTTTCCCACTTATCACTGAGCAGGCATTTGACATAGAGAATTAATGTTTTTGAGATGTGGAAATAAAGTAGTTCTAGAGAAATTAGAAACATATGCAGAAAGAATTACTACAGAAAATGAAAATCAAGCACAGAAAATATTTCAGACAAATAAAGAGAGACTATACATTGATCAGTTACCAGTTATATGAAGACTATCATCATATCACTCTGGACATGTTTATAGGTGCTCCGATCCCTGCCTCAGCAAATCCAGCGGTGTCTAGCACACCATTTCGATGTTGATTAATCAATCTTTTTGCATATTTGGTATGTCATTCTTTTCGGGCTGTAACCAGTAACGACACAACAAACAAAGTGGTTTTGGACATTTAATGAGAATGGAATACAACCAACCACCAATAACAGCATACAGTAAAAAGAGATCAGGTACTATAGACCAAGAAAAAGATGGATAGACAATATCAAGACCACACTAAATAAACACGGATATGACACAAGGACGAGTCATCTGGCCCTGGAGCGCAAATTAAAGCGCCCATCCCAATGCTTAATGGCAAGAGTGGACAACCAATTCCATCATCCACCCGGGAAAAGACCAATATTGACACCCATCTCTCTCAATCTGAACAGCGAGTGGAATTCATAACCCTGAAACTCCTCTGTTCGAAAACACTCTCACAATGCGTTAAGAATGTCATTTCGGTCCATTGCAGCTCCCTCTGATATTGTAGTCATGCCAGCCAATGTATCAACTTGTTCATTAGCACTGACTCCTGCGTGCCCAGGGACAAAAATTGTGTGATTTCTCTGATCCCTGTCTGTACCAGTACCTCTACCCAGTTTCGTCTTACCATTTCTGTTTCGACTTTATGAATCATGCTCATGGGGGTCACTGAGTATGAAAACATGATAGTAGTTATGAGATATCAACAATTTCACCGCTTCTGTAACCACTCATACCTCCATAGTCAAACTACTTGTGGTTGTTGCGCAGGCTCCACTGGCCTCTCTTATTATTTTCCTCCTGTGCGTGTTGAAAAGCCCTCACTTGCGTTGTTGGCAAATGACTAACCCATCGGTGTAAATAACTAAATCTGTTTGACAGACGTTGTCATTCAAAAGAGTCTCAACCTCCATGTTAATTAGTGATTTATTGTTTTGTCCAGTTTGTTTTTTAAATGGATGTAATAACTGTCAAAGCAGTCTGAAATTGAGGTGGCACACCAATTCGTTCCTCTCATGGATGTAATAACTGTGAAAGCAGTCTGAAATTGAGGTGGCACACCAATTCGTTCCTCTCATGGATGTAATAACTGAAAGCAGTCTGAAATTGAGGTGGCACAGTAATTCGTTTCTCTCATGGTTCAATTCCAGAAGGTTCACATATTTTCCCTAAGAGTGCTTTCTACCTGACAGCCATGATCTGCCTCTTTGAGTCTACACCTTTCTCCTTAATGAGTTATTCAAAGAGGATATGTTCCTTGTTTGCATTGATTTTTAGATATGATCCGCCATGTGTTGCTAGGCTCACAAGGGAAGCAAAGAATAGTAACACTGCTACCTACATGGCATGCCGTAGAGGCGACTGGAGGTAGGGGCCTAAAGAAGCTACCATAGTAAATAAAAAGTGTCACAGAAATCGGATGTGCTGGCCTACCTGTAGGCGTATAACTGGCACAACATACAATCACTCTTAGACTCAGATCACATTCAAAACACAGAGTGGTTAATAAGTGATCGATAAGGAGCATTCGAAGAAGATATGATCGAACCCTCTAAGTTTCAATTCTGTTAGCAATAGTGGGAAGGTCAAGAAGGAATCTCATTGACACTCCTGGTCTATCTTTAGGGCATCCCAGAATGGTGCGCAAGCCTCATTCTGAACTCTTTCCAGTCTCACAATTTATGTAGTACTAATTAAGATAGTACTCGTTAAGATAGTGCATGCATATTATACGCATGATAGAACAATGCCTTGGTACAGGAGCACAAGAAGGCGTTGCTCAATGTTAGCAGCCGACATGATTCTCAGTCAGTACAGATAGTGCGTTGCCAGCCTTGGCAATAACTTGTTCAAAATGGTCCCTAAAGCATAGACAGTGATCAAACTTGTCACCCAAATAGCTCATAGATGCTGTTCGAGTGATTGTATGTCCATCTATTTTGATATTTGGTGTTTCAGACTTTACAATGTGGTTATATAGGGAGAACCATGATAACACAGCTCAGGTGTGGTTTATTGTTGCACCATGCCATGATGCGGTCCAGTTCTTCCTGTAGTTTATTAGCAATTTCATCCCTGTTTCTCCCCTGTCTGTACATCGTGATGTCGTCTGCAAATGACAATGTTCGATCCTGCCAGATAATTGCTGATATGTAATAAGATATGTCGCAAGCGATGATGACAACAATCTCAGACGTGTGCTGTTGCACCTCTCTGGTGTGTGCGAAGGTGACTGTAGAGTCCAATCCTAGAACAGAATCCCGACTCACAGGTGGGGCATACATGATCAAGGTTGACATGTGTGTGTTGGTGCTCTGTCTTTTCAAGGCTGCTCGTTTTCTCTGTGACTCAACAATACGATGATTCTCAGCTATTCGGGTTCCTCTTTGTTGTTACAGCGCCACATTTGGCGATCTTGCGTACAGGATTCCAGCACGTATTGTCTATATCAAAGCATTTCAGAGACACGTTAAGAGTGTCTTTAAAGCGTTTTTCTGTCCACCAGCTAAGCGACTGCCCCTTCAAGCTCGCCATACATCAACTGTTTTGGGATGCGTTTATCAGACATTCGAGCAACGTGACCGACCCATATCAATTGGGCCTTCTGCAACAGGGTGTTGACGCTTGGGATCTTTGTCTTGTGAGGACTTTGCTGTCTGGAATTTTGTCCTGCCAGTTTATTTTTAGTATTCTGCGTAGACAGCTTGTGTGGAAATGGTTTAATTTTCTTGCGTTCTGCTATACACTGTCCATGTCTCGCTTGGTGAAGCAGCGTGGTTAGCACTATGGCCTGGTAAACTTTCAGCTTTGTGACTATGCTTATCCCTTCCGTTCCCACACAGTGACACGTAACCTTCCAAACGCAGCACTGGCTTTGGATATCCTATTGTTGACCTCAGAATCTATGTTTGCCGATCTGGATAGGAGGCTGCCAAGATAAGCAAAGTTGTCCATTGACTGGAGACGCTGGTGTTTAATGTTGATGACTGGATCGTAATACTGTTCTCTAGGGCGGGCTGGAACATGACCTCTGTTTTTTGGTGTTAATTGTGATGCCAAACCTATCACAAGCCATTGAGAACTTGTCCATGTAAGTCTGCATTTCTTCCGTAGAGTTGGTAGCGAGGGCGCAGTCATCAGCAAACAACAGGTTTGAGATAGTTGATTCTTTTACCTTGGTGGAGGATCTTAACCTCCGAAGATTGAATAGATTACCGTCTGTCCTGTATCTAATCTTTACCCCATGTTCGTCGCCTTCCCAAAAGACATGATATGTAATCATTATGGTGAATACGTTGAATAGTACTGGAGATAGTGGGGATCCCTGTGATAGGCCTGGTGAAATTGTTGTCAGCACAGAGTACCAATTACCACACCTGAGTGCCTCTTATCTCTCAAACAGGGCCCTTGCAATCCATCTTATGAGCAATGTATCGATATTGAGTAGGGTGAGCATTTGTATAAGGTATGTGATTGGAACTTTGTTATAGGCATCCTCGAGATCAAGTAAACAGCACGTCTCCAAGCAAGTTAGGAAACCTTCAAAGACGTGGTATGCAAAGATTGATGCATTACACAACGTTTCTTAATTATGCCTGTATCTGTCGAGGGTGGAGGGAAACATGCAGTGTTACTCCAAATCCTGCTCAAGTCTACATGTTATGTTATGTTATGTTATGCGATCGACGTCATGGCACATTGGGCATTCCCATTCGTGCTCTGTCCTCCGTTGCAGCAGCCATCCCAAAGTCCATTTGCTCACAGTACCCATGAGAAGTTGATTACTATATCTTCTCTCTCTACCACGAAGACGACACTGTCTGGCATGTCCAAACTTAACACCTAATTCTCAAACTCGTTCCAGTGTCTGAGACCCGCCCATATCACACAATTGAGAGCGTAACGCATTGATGATATCGGCTCTGTCCATGCTTCTGCCCACTTGAGTCGGGGCACTGTTTGCAAGAGAGTCAGCACGCTCGTACCCCGCACTCCAGCATGTCCAGGCGTGTACAGCCAAGTCATTTTCTTGAGATGTGATCTCCGAATGCTGTTCACCCATTCCAGCCGCATACTTCCAGATGCATCAGTTGAAGCATACTCATCGAGTCTGATATGATGATCGTATGGGTAACCTGTTGCTAAGCCACCATGACAGAGCCCTGGAGGCAGCAGTGATCTCCATAGTCATGCTCGATGTCGTTATCTCAAAAGCCCCGCAGTCCTCATGAAGTGTGCGACCGTTTCTTTGTGCTGAGTAAGCCCACGATGATCTGGTGCCACGCTTGACAGAGCCATAGGTGTAGATAATGATATCACCTGGGTGGGAGTGCTGATCCACGAGTGCAAGAATTTCTGCATTGACGACGCCTGGGGCCCATTCTCTACAGCGGCGTCCAAGTGTGCTGATAACCCTGGCATAAGCAGTCATATCCTCTGATATAGGCATCCATTCGTCACCGTGCCTTAGCTTATCTAGAGTACAGACCTGTTTAATAATATCCTCTGCCTCGGCCATCCAGGATCGACCTCTCTTCAATCGCCTTCCTTGTTCTCATTTATGGATTTGTGCAGAGGATGATTTGTGTCCGCAGAAACTCTCAGATACGCTTTTACCTGTGCGACTTTGTGCCTCGTGGCCATCGTTGGCAATCCAAGGACATAGCGCATTGCCTCACAAGAAGTGTCACGTGTGCAACCGAGTATAAGCCTCATCGCTTCATTTTGGATCCTTTCTAACTTATCCAGCGATGTTCTGCTTACTGTTAGAAGACCAAGGCCATAGTCCACCACGCTAGCACTAGTCCCTGATAAAGAAAGAGAGTAGGCGTTGCTCAATATCCGCTCCCGCCATAACTTTGAGAGCGGTTAGCCCTTTTCTTGCCTTTATGATTACGTTCTCAACATGGCTCTTAAATGACAGGCTTCTGTCAACTATTATTCCAAGATACTTTAGTGTTTCGGTTCTGTCAATGTCTTTGTTACACATGCTGACAACCGGGTAGGTGTCTTTACTATGTGAGTGTTAAGAGAGAACCATGTTAGAGAGGCCTTTGCTGGGTTACATTCGCCGAATTCATTGCACCAGTCACCAATCCTATTCAGCTCACACTGTAATGCAGATGCGATCTCATTTCTGTCCTTGCCCATGCGATACACCAGAATATCATCGCGTCATTGACATTGTTCTGCCAACTCCGACCCTTTGTGTGCTGGTTACCCGACTGGTGTATACATTGAAAAGGACTGGCGAGAGTGGTGATCCCTGGGAAGGCTCATTAGGACCTGTTGTGGTTGTGATGCCCATAAATCGCAACGCATTGATAACGTGCGCTCAAAGGTGCAGCAGCAATCCACTTGACCAAGCGTGTTTCCACCTGCATATCCATCAATAACTGCATAAGTAAGGTATAAGAGACATTGTTATATGCGTCCTGCAAATCAATGGCGCTGCTGCGTTCATCCCCATCTGAAACCCTCATACGCATCATATGCAAAGACCGCTGCATTGCACCAGGTGTCCTTTCCTGGGCGATAGCCGCCGAGAGTGGAGGGAAAAGACCATTTGTCTCCATTATATTTGAAACTCTACGGGCTCAAGTCTACATACTTACTTATTTCTCTGCGCTCCTTGTGGAGCATATGGCCTCAACAGTTGTTCGCCAGTTTTCCCGGTCTTCCAGTTTTCTTTATGGTCTGCCAGGACAGTCGAACAAATGAAGAGATGGAAAGAATTTTGGAGAATAACTTAATATGCCACAGCTGCAGGTTCCACCGGAAATAGAGCCAACTGAAGAGGAGTTACAAATTAACTGTGAAAGACCAAGTAAAGAAGAAATAATGAAGGCCATAAAACACTTAAAGGATAGAAAAGCAACTGGACCAGAAAACATTTCAGCAGAGGCCCAGGCAGATAAAAATATCTCAACAGAGTTACTATACAAATTACTAGGTAAGATAAGGAGAGAGATGAGATACCAGTAGAGCGTAAGAAGGTAATTTGGTCAAACTACCAAAAGGAGGCATGCATGAATGTACAAACTATAGAAGGATAATGCTATTATCAGTGCCAGGCAAAATACTAAACAGGATTATACTTGATAGACTTAAGGAGGCCATAGATAAACAACTGAGAGAAGAACAGGCAGGGTTTCTCAAGAATAGATCCTGCACAGACCAGATAGCTACACTGCACATTATAGTAGAACAAAGCTTAGAGTGGAACTCACCATTATACATAAGTTTTGTGGACTATGAAAAGGCGTTTGATAGTCTAGATAGAGAGTCATTGTGAAACTATTAAACACTATGGAGTTCCACCAAGATAGGAACGATGAAGGAATGAAATGCAGAGTCATACATGAGGGCAAGTTGACGGAATCCTTTGAGATAAGAACGGGGGTGAGGCAGGGATGCCTGTTATCACACCATTCTTGTTCTTGCTGGCCATAGATTGGATCATGAAATCAATAATCACAGATAACAGATGGGGAATACAATGGACACTTATGAAACAACTAGAGGACCTGGATTTTACAAACGATCTGGCATTGCTGTCCCTCAATCACGCACAGATTAAAGATAAAAATGAATACCCTAAATAATAAGTCTCAGCAACTAGGTTTGAAAATACACAGGGAAAGACCAAGGTCATGAGAATAAATGCAGTAAATGTAAACCAGATTATGCTGAAGGAAGCAGTTCTACAGGATGTAGAATCATACACATACTTGGTAGCAACATAGACACAGAAGGGGAACAAACAAAGATGTCAAGATAAGAATACAAAAAGCAAGGGCAAACTTTATTGCATTGAGTAAGATATGTAGGTCAAAGGAGATCAAAACAAACACAAAGCTGAAAATCTTTCAATCAAATGTGAAATCAGTGCTGTTCTATGGCTCGGAAACATGGAAGACAACAAAGGAAAACATAGGAAAACTGCAGGCCTTGTAAATGGATGTTTACATAGAATAGAGGGACTGAGATGGTAAGATAAGATTACAAACGAGGAACTCAGAGAAAGAACTAAGCAGATACCAGTGGAGAAAGAGCTCAGGAAGAGACACTGGCGATGGATAGGACATACATTGAGAAGACAGACCGAATCATTGCAAGACCGGCACTGTTTGGAACCCGAGGAAAGAAGAGTAGGGAAGACCTAGACAGACCTGGAGAAGAGAGCTGGAGACTGATATTAAAGGATAGGTAAAACATGGAAAGAATTCGAAGGATGGCAAGAGAGAGGAAGATCTGGAAGAAGTTTGTTGAAGACCAGTGCTCGTTGGGAGATGAAAGGTAAAGAAGAAGAAGGACAGTCGAGCACCCATCAGTTCCTCAGGAAGCCTGTCTCCAGGTCTGTTTAGGACACACTCTTTTTGTTTCCTTTGCGGTTCCACTCAAGTGCTTGTCTAGTGACACTCGACTGTATCGATTGTAGGGTATGCCAACCCATTTTCTCCTCTTAACCTGGGTCTTCATGGTCCTGTCCAGTTCTTATCCATAGGTCTGTGTTTGCAACTCTATCATACCATCTCAGTCTGAGAATCCGGCCAAGACATCCGTTGACAAAGGTCTGAATCTTATTTGTATTTAGCTTGGTGACTCACCATGTTTCCGAGCCAAACAGCAACACAGGTTTCATATTTGAGCTGAATACCCTGAGCTTTGTTTTCATGGAGATGGCAGTAGATTTCCACACTGTGTGTAGAATAGCAAAGGCTTGTCAGGCTTTCCAAATCCTGGCATTAAATCTGTACCTCCCGATTGGCTGATCTTGCTTCCAAGGTAGACAAATTCACCATCATCTATATGCCTTCCCTCAATCAATATCGGGTCTTGCTGTATATTGTTGCTTCGCAGTATTTTTGTCCTCTCTTGTCTGATTTCAAGACCAACCCGTTGTGCCATTTATGCCAGAGCATCCACTTTTTCCTGCTTGTCTTGTAGCCTGTGTGAGAGCAAGGCAAGATCATCTCAGAGGTCCAGGTCCTCTTATTTTGATGTGTCCACTGAATACCTTTTCCAGACCTGGCATATGTCGTGCGTGTAACACAATCAAGGAGCACCAAGAAGAGGAGGTGGTACAGCAGACATCCTTGTCTAATACCCATAGTGACCTGGAACTCCTCAGACAGTCTTCCATCATGGATAACCTTGCAGATAAACGCATGCTGTCAAATGCCTTCTCAAAATCAACAAAGCACACAGAGAGTGGAGTCTGCCACGCCATTGTTTGTTCTACAGTGATTCTCAGGGTGGCTATCTGGTCATTGCAAGATCTATCTTTCTGGAATTCGTCATGTTCATCTCTAAGCCTCTGGTCAATGGCCTCTTTTATCCTGTCCAGGATAAGCTTAGATGGAAAGCAGCACGATCCCTCTCAACTTGTCCCATTGTGATAAATCTCCATTCTTTGGCAGTTTTACAAGGAGGACTTTCTTCCAGTGTGCTGGGATCTCCCCCTCTGTTCCACACCAAGTTAAACAGTATGTGGAGCTGGTTTACCATCTTTTCTCTCCCTCCCTCAATGCTTCCACAGGATATTATCTACTCCTACCACTTGCCATTTTCCAGGTTCTTCATGGCATTGTGATTTCTTGTTTGTGATCTCTCTATATTTATGTCAAGTTGATCTTCTGGCACCAGGTCTGTGGGCTTTGTTGGGAAGGTATATTTAACACTTCTTGGAATTGCTCTTCCATCGACCAGTTGGTCCTCTATTTTAGTCAAAAGTTGTCCAGTCTTGTCTCTCACTGGCCTGTTTGAGTTATATTTCCTCCCACTCAACAATTACTAGTCTGCATGCCATAGCTTTTCGGAGCTTGCCCACTGTGTTCTGCATTGCAATTATTCTAAAATCGCTTACGTGTTTGTGATTTTTAAAGTAACTATGAAACCATTCCACCCTGATCTCGCCATTTTTAAACTAGTGTTGAATTCTTTACTAAGCTCATTCATGTCTGTGTCAATATCCTGCTTATGTCACTGTATTGGATACCATCGGAGCCTGGTGCGGTATTGTGTGATCTCTTAAGCATTACAAGTATTTCCTTACAACAGTGAAATTATATGGAGTCTTGCTTCTCTATCATTTTGATTCTTCTGTTGAATAAAATGTTTGAGAAAGGCCATCCCTTTATCGTTGTCGGTTTTCCACCACACCAGATCATGATAATCTGGTTAACATTTTCTAGTCAGATAGAACTAGACTATAATTGATTGGGTCTCTACCTTCTCAAGTATAATTGATTGGGTCTCTACCTTCTAAAGTATAATTGATTGAGTCTCTACCTTCTCAAGTAAAACTGATAGGGTCTCTACCTTTTCTAGTGTAATTGATTGAGTCTTATCTTTATCTATCTCTCTCTCTCTCTTTGCCTTTTTACCCGGATTGGGGCATAGGCCCTCAACCAACTCATGCCAAGTCTTCCTATCTCTAGCTATCTCCTGCAGTTTCCTCCAGCTCTTCTTTCAATTGTTGATCTCTGTCTCCAAATCTTGTCTCCATGTATCTCTCTGCCTCCCTTCCTTTGCTGTCCCTGTGGGTTCCAGGCAGGACCCCTCCTGCTACATTCCCTCCGGTTTTCGTAAAGTGTGTCCTATCCAGCGCCAGCATCTTTTTTTAACCTGTTTGTTCACTGGAATCTGTCTCGCTCTCTCCATAAGTTCCTCATCCATGACCCTATCAGACCATCTTATTCCCTCTATTCTGCGCAGACACCAGTTGATGAATGTATGCAGCTTATGCGCTATTGTTTTAGTAGTTCTCCATGTTTCTGACCCATACAGTAAAACCGCTTTAACATTAGAGTTAAATATCCAAATTTTTGCTCTAGATTTGATTTCTTTAGACTTCCATATGTTTCCCAGTGCAATGAAGCTCCTCTTGCCTTCTGTATTCTTATTTTGACATCTCTGTCTGTTCCACCCTCTTTATCTACATTGCTGCCCAAATATGTGTATTTCTACCTCTTGAAGTGAGATTTCACCCAGGGAGAAAGAAATGTCATTTGCTTAGTTAATTCTCATTATCTTTGTCTTTCCCTTATGAATGTTTAGCTCTAGTTACTGGGACCTTTGATTCAATGTGTTTAGCTTATCCTGCATCTGATTTCGTGTATGTGACAGAAGGGCTATGTCATCAGCGAAGTCAGATCATCTAGTTGCTCTGTCAGAGTCCATTGGATTCCATTTCTGGTGTTGAGTTACTGTGGTCTTCATAATCTAGTCTATTGTCAGTAAGAACAACAAAGGTGATAGAAGACATCCCTGGCACACTCCTGTTTCTATTCCAAAAGTGTCTGATACTATCAAAAGCCTTCTCATAATTCACAAATCCTATACAAAGTGGGAATTTCCATTCAATACTTTGCTCTACTATTATTCGTAATGTGGCTATCTGGTCAGCACAGGATCTATTTGGTTGGAAGCCTGCCTGTTCATCTCTTAGCTTTATATCGATGGTATCTCTGTCTCTCCAGGATGACTCTGCTTAGTATTTTCCCAGGTACTGACAACAGCATTATTCCCCTATAGTTTTCACACTTCTGAAGGTCTCCTTTCTTTGGTAGCTTCACCAGGTATCCTTCTTTCCAGTTTGCTGATATTTCTTTGATCTCCCAGATTCTGCTAAATAATTTATACAGTATTTCTGTAGATGTGTTTATGTTGGCTTTAACCGCCTCCGCTGGAATACCATCTTGACCGGCCGCTTTCCCATCTTTCAAAAGTTGGATGGTTTCCTTGGAAGGTTTCTCACAGTCGATGTCCAAATCAATTTCTGCAGGTTGGATATCTGGGGTGTTTGTAGGTGCTGGTCTGTTCAGGAGTTCCTGAGTATTTCATCCATCTTTCCATTTGGTCTCTAACATTAGTGATAGTTTCCCCACTACTATTTTTGATCAACCCACTTGATGGACTGTATTTTCCTGCTAGCTTTCTAGTGATGTTGTAAAGATCCCCTGCAGCTACCTCTGCTTCTCTTGCTAGATCTTCTATGTATTGTCTTTTATCTAATCTTATTTGTTTCTTCACTTTCTTGCTAGCTTTTGTGTACTTTTCTGAGCTATGGCAGTTCTAGTTTTGCTATTATTTAAAACTGCTTTTCTGCTTTCGAGTTATCCATGCCTTATGATTTCACTCCTTCTTTCCCAATACCTCTGGGCACATTTCATTCCAAATATTTTTGGCTTGCTGCCAGTATTCTTCCGCACTCACCTCATCTTCAAATTGTCGCAAAACCTCATACTTATCAGAGACTGTGACCATAAACTGTTCCTTTGTTTCTTGACTTCTGAGGTATCCTACATTATATTGGTGTCTATGTTCATGGATGTTATGTATGCAAGCTTCAATTTAATTTTACATATCAGCAAATGGTAATCCGAATCTACATCTGCCCCCCTTAGAACCCTTACATCTTGTAGAGGTGATCTGAATTTCTTGTTTATGCATATGTGGTCAATTTGATTTTCTGTTCTGTGGTTTGGTGATACCCAGGTTGCTTTATGTATTCTTTTTTGTGGAAAGACACTTCCACCTATGACGTATTGATTCGCTGCACAGAAATTAGTGAATAGTTCTCCATTTTCGTTCATTACCCCTAGTCTGTATTTCCCCATGATCTCCTCATAGCCTATGTTGTCTGCACCTATTTTGGCATTGAGGTCACCCATCAGAATTTTGATGTTTCCATTTCTCTGATTACCTATAGTATTTTGAAGTTTTATTTTAAATTCCCTCTTTACTTTTCCTCTTTATCATTGGTAGGTGCATAACACTGGGTCACATTCAAGAATACTTCCTTTTTGGTTCTGAATGTTGCTGTGATTATCCTAGGACTCACTGCTTCCACTTTTATTAGTGCATTCTCCACTTCTTTAGATAGCATTAAAGCCACTTTCACTATGGGGGGCATTTTCTTCCATTTGGCCTGAGAACAGCATTGTTTCTCCTGTGTTTAGACATTGTTTGCTTGCACCATTCCACCTAGTTTCACATAATCCCAAGATGCCAATCCCGTGGTATTTCATCCCATTTACAACCTGTGCTGTCTTTCCCATTTCATACATACTTCTAACATTCCAGGTGCCAATTCTGTAGCTTTTCCTAGGTGAAAGGAAGATAATCTGCGGTGCAGACTATCTTTTATATATATATATATATATATATATATAAATAACTTTAATGAAATTATGTGTATGTCTGTTCCCATTGTTTCAAGATAACTGGACATCCTATGGGCTTGAAATTTGGCAAGAGAGTAGCTTTCATAAATGGGAAGATGTAAAAATGATAAAACTGGACTATTGGTTTATTTCTATATCTAAATACTAATTTAACGAAATAGTCATGAACAGTTAAACACGAAAATGTGTATACATGTTTTTAATTTGCGATCCCGTTACAGCGATGATGACGACTATTATTATAACGTATTTTAACAGATCTGCGTAGAGTGTGTGTGGCGGATTGATAAACATGATCTCCCAAGTGGTAGACATGTGTTCGATTCACGGTAAGAGCCAAGGATGTTTTTTAAAACACACATCTGGTTATAGCTATTTGATAAGTTAATAATGTGAATAAATTCAATTTGCCAATTGTTATTTTAGCCAATTTTGAGGGACCGGGCATGGTTCTTTAATATGCTCAGTCTCACTGTTTGGGACTTCGGAAATGATACAATTTTGTAGATCTACCGAAACTAATGAAGTTAGAGATATGTGGTTGGAAAATGATAAGAAAATGCGGTCAGAAACATGGAGAGCGAGGAAGATTAGTTATTAGAGCTTGAGTACAAGCGTTGGGAGGATTTTAAAGCGAATGAGCGAGGAACTAAAGAGGCGACTTTAAGATCAGCGAAAAGGATAAAATGTAACTTTAAAAATATTGAACATTACAACTAGATTTAAACTAAATTCCTGTGCAAGAAGCGGTGCATCTGCTAGTCCAGTATAAATGGTTGAGTCTTTACCTTATCAAGTATTGTTGATTGAGTCTTTACCTTATCAAGTATAATTGATTGAGTCTTTACAGTATCAAGTATAATTGATAGAGTCTTTACCTTATCAAGTATAATTGATTGAGTCTTTACCGTATCAAGTATAATTGATTGGGATTATCTTTTCTTCAACAGATTTTTCACTCGAGACTCAGGTATGCTTCGTTTTAAAATTAGCACTGGAGCAGCAGAGAGACAGTTACCTCCAATAAGTCGACGTCTTGTAGCTTTTATATTCCATCCATTTGAGCCATTTGTTATAAGTGTGCACGAACAGCTACTGACTACAAAGTGAATTTTCATGTTCTAAGTGCAGCGTATAAAGCTATAGAAAGATAACTTTTGTTGCAAAGTTCTTTTTACAGATTGATAACAGTCAAATCTCCCCTAAAGATTGGAGATCTGTTTTCACAATCTAGATGCCTCAAATGTGTTTGCTGAGTTGATCAAGGAGGACAGATAATTTGTTCACATGTTTTGCTGTAGTGTAAATGTAGTATGGTGGTTTCACATTGCACAAAAACAGACTAAAGTATCATTTCAACCAGAAAGTCGTTATCAGCAAAGTACCAGACAACACAGATACAAATTTATCATCCTATATGGAACACAATATAAACACAATAACAGTTAGTGATTGTTTGATCCTGAGTTGCTCTAGCTAATGAAAACATCTCGCTAAAAATGAACAAGAAAATAAATGTTGAAAAATATTAGAATACTTATAATAAGAATTGTATAAGAATATATATATACTTGTATACGAAAAGGAGTAGGAGGAGAAGGGGCTGATTACACTTGTTGATGTGTGTTATACTAAGGTGAGATGAGTGGGGAACAAGCTGTGTTATACTAAGGTGAGATGAGTGGGAAACAAGCTGTGTTATACTAAGGTGAGATGAGTGGGGAACATTCTGTGTTATACTAAGGTGAGATGAGTGGGAAACAAGCTGTGTTATACTAAGGTGAGATGAGTGGGAAACAAGCTGTTTATACTAGGTGAGATGAGTGGGAAACAAGCTGTGTTATACTAAGGTGAAATGAGTGGGAAACAAGCTGTGTTATACGAAGGTGAAATGAGTGGGGAACAAGCTGTGTTATACTAAAGTGAGATGAGTGAGGAGCATTCTGTGTTATACTAAAGTGAGATGAGTGAGGAACAAGCTGTGTTATACTAAGGTGGCCTGCCTGCCCAGCGTGTTTGTAGCACGTTCTCGATGGGTGCAAGCCCCTGTAGTGTGGTTTAATTCGTGGACTGGCAGAAAAACTACAGGTTCTCAGCTTCCGGTGTTAGTGGCACCAAACCGAAGGGTTACAATGTCCATGGCACTGAGCCGAAGAGCTGAAAGTTCAAGTGCTTCTGGATAAAAGAAATACAAAGGTGTCATGAGTGGGAACAATCTGTATTGATGTTTTTTTTATCATCATGAATATCAGAGAAATCACCATTTTTGTCCATGGGCATGCATGAGTCGGTGGTAATGAATGTGCTGATAGACTGGCTGGCATGGTTACAATATTAGAGGACCTGCAGTGAACTGAAATGGCATTCTTAACTTGCATTGAAGTCTTTCTGAACATGAGTTTCAGGGTTGTGAATCCCACTCACTGACCAGATTGAGAGAGATGATGTTAATATTGGTGCAGCCCAAAATGAATGACATACCAAATATGCAAAGAGATTGATTAATCAACATCGAACAGGTGTGTTGGGCAGCTGGATTTGTTGAAGTGCAGATCAGAGCACCTATGAACATGTCCGGATAGTCCTCATATAACTGATGTTTGTTATACCAGGGTGAGATGAATGGGGAATAATCTGTACATACTGAGATTATAAAATATAATCAACTTGCTATACCCAGGATGTGGACTAGTTGTCCAACTATCCACTAAACCATAGATTCCCAAATTCTTTTGGAACGCCACTTTCACTAGCTAAACTTTTAGACGCCCCCTCCACATTATATCACAAAAATAATTTATTTTAAATATTTTATTTATTAACCTTTAGCCCTATATTATTTTGACCTCTGGATGCACTTATTTTGCGATTCAAATTTAACATTCAATGTCAATTAGTTTGATCCTTTATAACTCTAGTACTGTTTCTCTAAAGTATGACATATTATATATTAAATTGTTGCTAATTGGATGGGGAATACAATAATATAATAATATTTTACATCAGGTGATATATGCTTTTGAGAAAAATTAGATTATTGTAGCATGACTATTTTGAAAAAACGAAAAATAATAAAAAAATATTTTTACTCTCCGGTTTGTATTACATCTTAATATTCATAGATGTTTCTAGAAGTAGTATTTAAATGAAGATAATCCATGCTTGAACATATTCTATAAGTTTCATCTAACTAGGTGCAGTAGTTTTTATAATATTCACTTTTAGTGCGGACACGTCAATAAATAGAATGGGAACGCCCATTCTTTAGATGCAATTATTACATTAGACTTACAACTATCGATAATGCATTTCATAAACAATCAAATGTCATTATTACCATCAATTAAATCTTCTTCATTACTATCACAAGTTATAATTTGATCTAACAGTACTCAAGATTACACTGTAAACATCGTCGGAATCATTAACGTTTAAAAAAAGTCTCGACTTGAACACAATAATACACTGCTTTCCCTCTTCAAATCTTTGTTAAATGGAGATAGTAATGTACCTACATATATGTACTTTCGTTTCTGAAGATTTTTAACTTCAGTAAAGGGTTCTGAAGATACATTCGTTTCCGTGAACGACATCCAAAGCCGATATATCGGTTCTGCGACATCATGAACATTACTCTGAACCGATATATCGGCTCTGCAGTCCCGTTGGTTAATTTCTTCTTTAAGGGGATTCGGGTCTTGAAAATCTAGAATCTATTTTCGTTGTTTTCATATTAATATAAAATTTGTATAAGCATTTTGAAAAAGTATGACTTAGAATAGTAGAAAAAAATTAGTAAAAAAAAAAAAAGTCAAAGTGTTGCCATGGAAACAATACAAAATGGCCACCAAAACGAAAATTTCAAATCCTAAGGATCTGAATCTAATGATGTAAATGAATTCTGTTTTCACTCTAAGGTGCGCAATTGTAATATCTAAAATATTACACAGGATTTTTAGGATATATTAAATATTTAATTTTTTATAAATTTTTGGGTAAAATTCCCTCAAAATTTGGTCAAAAAAGCTGTTTTGAGGTGTGTTTACAAAATTCATAAAAAATGTAATATTTAATATATCTAAAAAGAATGTTATTTGTAGATATTACAATTGCTCACCTTAAGTGAACGAATTCATTTATTATTAACTTCAGAGCCTTAGAGACAATTTTGATAACTATGGCCATTTTATTGTTTCCATGCAACTGATCTGCCTTTTTTTGCTAATTTTCTGCTATTCTAAGTCATAATCTTTCAAAATTGTTATCAAATTCTACATGTAACCAAACAGCGAAAAAGTTTCAGACAGAATCCTCTCCCTAAGAGCCACCGACCCTAATCTGCCCTTTCTTAGCCCGACGCATTGCGCCCACTTGAGTGGCGGTACCACCACTTTGGGAAACATTGCACTAAACAGTTGCCCCTGCATAAACTCAATTTTCAATTGTGTTATATATACAGTGTATTATTATAATCTCCCTCTTCTTTGTGTTGTTCTTTACGACCAATTTTAATCACTCTTTGTGATATGTTTGATCTTGCCAGAAGCGTGTATCGTTGCACATTGGTTTTGTAGGCCCTAAGCATATATTTCTACATGTTTGAGACATGTGCATCCGATTTCAGCTAAAATCCTTAATGGCCTCTTACAACATGCGTGGCAGGTAACAGTGGTTCTATTCTTTACCCCAAATTTGGGCATCGAGTAGCGACTTAAGTATATATATATATATATATAGGAATGAGTTGAATGTAATTGTAGGTATGTCTGTTTATATTAATTGAAGATATCTGGTCATCCTATGTACTTGAAATTTGGAAGAGGTAGCTTTCATAGATGGGAAGATGTAAAAATTATAAAACTGGACCATTTGTTCGTCTCTATATCTAAATTCCAACTTAACAAATGGCCATGAAAACTTAAAACCGAAAAATTGGAATCCATGTTTTCACTTTGCAGTCACATGTTAAAGCGATGATGACGACTATTATTATAACGTATTTTAACACATTAGCTAGAGGTGTGCATGAAGCTAATTGATAAGTGCACATTCTACCATGCAGTATACCCATGTTCTATTCAGTCTCAGGCCAATTTTTGTTTGTTTTAAACACATCTGGCAACTAAGTTTATAATCTGAATAAATTCAATTTGTCAATTGTTATTTTAAACAATCAATACAAACATTGGAAGACACAGATGTGGTTTTACAGAAGAATGCTGAAAAATCCATGGAAAGCAAAGAAAACAAATGAGGTTTTAAATCAGCATGACACAAAGAACCTTATCAAAGAATAAAATCGACAATCAAGGTTTTCAGATATAATGAAGAAGGTTTGAACATTTGGTGACAACAGGTAAAATTCAGCGAAGGAAAGATGTGGAAGACAGGGAGAGATGTTGGATGGCCTAACATCATGGTCGCAAAGATCGGCGTTAAAACTGATTCATGCCAAGCAGAAAGAGTTGTGGAGAGACATGATCGCCTCAGCCGGCAGGTATGGCACTGATTGATTGAATTTTATTTTAACCGATTTTCATGGGGACGGTGCATGCTTCTTTAATATCCAGTCTCGCACTGTTTGGGACTTAAAGATTTTGGAAATGATAACAATTTTGTAGATCTATCGAAACTAATGAAGTTATAGATATGCGTTTGGAGAATGATAAGAAAAGAAATAAGGCCAGAAACATGGAGACAGAGGGAAAGATTAGTTATTAGGCTTGACTACAAGCGTCGGAGGAGTGTAAATCGATTGATGAGAACAACTTAGAAGATCAGCAGAAAATTATAACAAAAGTAACTGTAATCTAGATTGAAACTAAATTCGTGAGAAGAATACATCTACTAGTCTTGTTATATGAAGAACAGGTATATCTGCTAGTCTTGTCACAGGAAGAACAGGTACATCTGCTAGTCTTGTACTGGAAGAACAGGTACATCTGCTAGTCTTGTCATATGAAACGGGTACATCTGCTAGTTTTGTCATGAAGAGCGGTACATCTGCTAGTCTTGTCACAGGAAGAACAGGTACATCTGCTAGTCTTGTCATATGAAGAACGGGTACATCTGCTAGTCTTGTCATGAAGAACGGGTACATCTGCTAGTCTTGTCATATGAAGAACGGGTACATCTGCTAGTCTTGTCACAGGAAGAACAGGTACATCTGCTAGTCTTGTCACAGGAAGAACAGGTACATCTGCTAGTCTTGTCACATGAAGAACAGGTACACCTGCTAGTCTTGTCACATGAAGAATAGGTACATCTGCTAGTCTTGTCATATGAAGAACAGGTACATCTACTAGTCTTGTCATATGAAGAACAGGTACATCTGCTAGTCTTGTCATATGAAGAACAGGTACATCTACTAGTCTTGTCATATGAAGAACAGGTACATCTGCTAGTACTATATATATAATTATATTTAACCATACCATCATCATTCCCTCTTAGCTCAGATGGAACCAAACTGCTGACAGGTAGGAAACAATTCTCTTCGCTGGAGTGAGCATTTCAGCAGCATATTAAATCAACCATCGTCTATAAATGACATAGCTATAAACCGCCTACCTCAAATCCCCATAAATAAAGCATTAAATGAAACTCCAACCTTAGAGGAGACAAGAAGAGCTATTTCTCAGATTTCTAGCGGCAAGGCTCTCGGTGCTGATTCAATTCCTGCAGAGATCTACAAGAGGCGTACAATTCTCATTGTGAAGCTCCATATTATCTTCCAACAAATATGGCAGAGTGAAATCATCCCACAAGAAATGAAAGATGCATCCATTATCCACCTATATAAAGGAAACAGACATGAATGTAACAATCATCGAGGCATCTCTCTACTATCTATTGCAGGAAAGATATTTGCCAGAATCCTTTTGAACATCCTCACAGCTCATCTAGACAGAGGGCTCTTGCCTGAAAGCCAGTGTGGATTCCGTAAAGATCGTGGGACCACAGACATGGTATTTGCGGCAAGGCAACTGCAAGAAACATGCCAAGAACAACATCGTGACCTATACACAGCGTTCATTGACTTGACCAAGGCGTTTGATGCGGTCAGTAGAAAAGGTCTCTGGAAGATCATGGCTAAATATGGCTGTACTGAAAATTCATCAAGATTGTGCAGCAGCTGCATGAGAGGATGCACGCCAGAGTGCAGGACCAAGGCGAGCTATCAGAGCCTTTTCCCATCCTGAATGGAGTCAAACAAGGCTGTGTGATTGCACCAACTCTGTTTAACATTATGTTTTCTGCCATGCTGACAGATGCATTCAGAGATGGTAACATAAGTGTCAACATCAATATCGTAAGATGGAAAACTCTTCAATCCAGAGACTTATGAAAAACAAAGTAAGTCTGATACCATCAGAGATCTCTTTGCTGCGACTGCGCCTCACTGCTAACACTGAGGCAGATCTCCAGACTAGCATGAACAGATTCTCACAAGCCTGCTACAACTTTGGTCTTACCATCAATACCAAGAAATCTGAAGTCATGTACCAACCAGCTCCTGGAAAAGTATATGCCGAACCAAATATTACAACAAGCGCAGGAAACTGAAAGTAGTGGACAGATTTACTTATCTTTGAAGCACACTGTCCCAAAATGTCACCATAGATGATGAAATAAATACCAGAATCTCTAAAGCTAGCAGCACTTTGGCAGACTACATGAAATGTCTGGCACAGATGTATTGGCCAAGCCACAAAACTGAAGGTATATCGAGCTGTCGTGCTTCCAGTCCTTCTTACGCATCGAAACTTGGACTGTATATCACAGACACGCAAGAAGCTAAACCACTTTCACACAGTCTGCCTTAGGAAAATAATGAACATCAAATGGCAGGATTGATCCCAGATACAGAGGTCCTAAAAGGCTGCTCTCCCAGCATCTACAGAATCTTGAGTGCAGTCCCAGACAAGATGGGCAGGACATGTGGCTCGAATGCCAGATTGCAGAATACCAAACGACTCTTTATGGTGAGCTGCAAAGTGGTAACACTCCAGGGGGCCAGAAAAAGCGATTCAAAGATACACTCAAGAACTCGATGAAATCTTTTGGCAGGGATATCAACAACTGGGAGATTGCTGCTAAAGACAGATCAGCCTGGCGCACACTTCTTCGACACGGTTCCTCGAACTACGAGGCAGATAGAACAGCACGGATGGAGCAGAGACGTCAAAACAGAAAGGTAGTAAAACTTCCTACAAGTGCAAGTATACCTTGCCCACACTGTATACGAACATTTCAAGTCCGTATCGGGCTCACTAGTCATCTACGCACACAGACAAACATAGCGCAACTACATTCCCTTGGATGAAAATTTGTGTGGTCATCATCACCCGTGATGGACGAGCATCATATATAACTTTGACAAAGAAGAAGTGAAGTGATTGTGAAAACAAAATGAAGATAATTTGTTAAAAAACATTCCAAACCAGTTCAGCAAAGATGTATGATGTAACTTGACCTGACATGAGAACTAATTGTAGAGAGTTGGAATATACTCATTGATAACAAGTTGTGGAGAAGAGGAAGACCAAGACGATGATTCATACAGGATGTGATAGATGTCTTCAATATAACAGCATAGATGTCTTCAATCTACAGCATCAAGAGGAAGACCAAGACGATGATTCATACAGGATGTGATAGATGTCTTCAATATAACAGCATCATGAGGCAGAAATTCCAATAAAGTTCAGGCGACAATTTAAAAAGTCAAGGTTTGCATGAATAAATGATTGGTCACGAGAACAAGACGATTTTTGATTAATGTCATTATTTATTGATGAAAAAGTGTTAAATAAACTTACATTCATTGAGGGTTTACATTTTTAAAAACAATTGATGCCATTTTAAAAATGTTTCAAAATATTCTTATCTCTCTCAATCCACGCCTAGACCGATGAACAAATTTTTTCATGAATTGTAATGTTGTTTTAGGGCTCTCCCTCTGAACACCTCGCATGAAGCTCTGTGTTATCAGGCCAGGTTTCGTTTCTTAAACCTGTTAACAACTGGCAGTATGTGCTCTGCCGTCATGTCCGCCTTTTCACAATGGGACAGGCTAGTTGTTGTGCCAATTTTAAATTTGTTGAACATGTGGGCCGGGAAACCTGTTCATGCGGCATGGAGCGAAGTATAGCAACTTGTTCGTTACGGGATAGACCATAGTACCCATCTCTGATGCTGTGTTGTGGGTAGTCTTTTGACCACTTTTTCTTGTACTGCGAACCGATGGTTGTTTTGGCCTCCTCATAGCTGATCTCGTGATCAGTCTGTGGTAGTTGCCTTCCTTCTTTAGCTAGCCTGTCTGCTTCTTCATTTTCGCTTATATTGCAGTGTGATGGTATCCACTGAATGACTGTGCATTTAAGTGAGTTTACTAATTACTCCGAGGATGCTTTTAACTCATTGAGCTCTGTTTTGTCTACCCTTTTTAGTGCAATGATGACAGAGAGAGAGCATTGGTGAATATCATGACTTTGTTGTGTGAGGCGCTCCTTCTCCTTAGGATCATTTCAGCAGCTGTTCTTATTGCCTCTGCCCGGTAGTTGTTTAAAACTTACCTGTGGCAATCGTCTTCGTGATCTTCACTTTCTTTGAGAGTTTAAGTACTATTCCTCCACCGCCATCCGCATTTTTGCCGATCCATCGAGTGTACATGTGTGCCCATGCGCTCGGGTACTCTGTATTTTCTGTAACGCTCTTCTTTAGAGGTTTTCTTGCTGGCCTTTTTTATTCTGGATTGATTCCCTTATTTCTGGCATATTGGTCTTCCACGGCGGCTCTATCGGTGCGATATCAGTTTGGTTACAATTTGCCAAGACCGGGTGGTATTGGGTAGTCTTTGGCACTTTTGCGAAGCTGTTCTCTTTAGCCTGTCCCTTCCTAGTCCGTTCATTCTGCTGTACATAGGGTGGGAGTTAAGTCGTTTCAGTTTTTCCGCCAGTAGCAAAACTTTCCTGCCTCTGCGGTCTGCCATTGGTTGGAGGCCTGTGATTGTTTTCAGCACCTTGATGGATGTGGACTTCATGGCATCTGTGATAATGCGTGCTGCTCGATTCTGACTGCTGCTCACTTTTGCGAATTGCTTGTTGGATGCACTGCTCCATGCTGCAATGCCATACTCCAGGACCAGTCTCACTCTTCCAGAGTAGAGCGTATTTAGGATTTTACTGTTTGCTCCCCATGTGGAGCCTGCCAGTTTTCTCATTATATTGAGTCTCTGTCTATCCTTTACAGTAGCTTTGTCTATCTAGAGGCACCATGTGAGCCTTGGTCTAATGTGACTCCAGATACTGGGTTTGCTTTCAGGAAGATCTTGCCCATTCACTTTAAGCAATTTTGTGATTCTGATTGTTCTCTGAGAACACAGTGTAGGTGATTTTAGAAGCGTTAATGCTCATGTTCCACTTATTTTACCAGATTTCCAGCTTATTTAGCGTATCTTGCAATCGATTTGTTGCTATAGGCAATGATTCCTCCTTACAGCCCAGATTGCCATATGTCGAGTAAATGACTGAGTGTACTCACTTTGGTAGGTATGTAGCTATGTCGTTGACAAAGATTAGAAAGAGGGTTGGTGAGAGCACTCCTCCTTGGGGGACTTCTTGCTCTAATGTGGACTTCATGCTTGTGTACCCCTGAACTTGAAACCTTGCTGTTCTGTTCTCTAGGTATCTATCAAGCCATCTGTACATTCTCCCTTTTATCGAGTTTAGGAGTTTGAGTTTTAGACCCTCCTTCCAGACTTTGTTGAACACCTTCTCCATGTCTACTAAAACTTGCAGTGTTTGATACTTTTCTTGGAAACCATCCTCGATTTCCTGGCGATATAAGTTCTTGATCTTGATAGATCAGTACTCCGAAAGCCTCCTGTTGTTCCATGAGAAGCCCTTTGCTCTCCAAGTGTCAAGATAGCCGTTTGTTCACCATGTGTTCCATGAGCTTGCCCGTGCAGCTTAGAGGCTTATGGTCTGTAACTCGCCGGGTGGAGTTTATTTTTGCTTAGTTTTAGGATGGGTACAATGATCACTTCTTTCCATTCTCTTGGAACTATGCCTATCCTTCACGATATGTTTAGGACTTCCAGTAGAGCTGTCTTTACCTTATTCCCCAAGTTTTTAAGCATCTCATCCATCCTTTCCTGCGATTTTCTAAGCTTGAGATCCCTTAATGCCTCTTCCAGTTCATTTCTGCAAAATGTGTCCGTTAGGTGACTATCAGCTTTTCTTTGCTCGCCTTGGAGGGCTCTACACTTTTTCTTTGTTTGAGCTTTTAACTTTTGGTATGCTTACTCTGCTGACTTGGCATATTTTTCATTAGGACATTTGCAGCTTCCTCCCGAGCACATCTTGTTATTTCGCTCCAGAACTATTGGGGGCTGGTGTTTTCATCACTCAGAGCTTTGCCTAGCTTCACAGTTTGTGGCCGTCCCTATCAAGGTTCAGGTATTCGGTCTTATCTATCCAACTCTGTCGTGCTGTCCTTTTGACTTCCCGTTTGTATTTGGCAGCTGCCTGTTGTAGAGTATTGGGCGTTACTGTTTGGGCCTCTTCTGTCTCTCTCCTTGCCAGCTCAAGGTCTTCTTCAAGCTTTTGGACCTCTGCTGTCCAGTAGGGCTATGTAATCCTTCTGTGCGCCTCTGGGGATGGTCTCCGTGCGCTTTCAGGATTGCTTCTGAGAGTTATTTTGCTAAGGATCGCATGTGTTTATTTTCATGCGTGTTGAGTAGTTCAACATTGGCATCTGACAGTGTCGCATATTTTCCAGTTTACTTTTTGTAGTTCCACGAGAGACCATTTTGGGCTCAGGTACAAGTGGAGATCCACTGTAGTTTGATGGGCCTATGGTCTCTGTCTCCAGTTGTTTAGAGACCATTCAGTACAGTTTTCGTTGACAGGTCACCGTTGCGAACACCAGATCAGGTTTGCTGATCGTATGCCACCTTCTCGAGATAGAAGGTTGGCGGATCGTCTAGCGCATTGATAAGAATAGTTATTCTCTATCTCCCAGCCTCGATTTCGCGCCTCTGCTGTTCGTTTAGGATAGCCCCACCTTTCTGAATGGCTGTTGAAATCACCGACTACCATGCATGCTGTGTTAGTTATAGTCATCGCCACAAGTGATAGCGAGGTGTCACTTGGGCAGTATAGGTTGTACAGAAGAATCTGTATTTCGTCACATGTGATGAGGATGCCTACGATCTCTGCTGTGCTGGTGCCTTTATTGTCACTTCCGTTTGTTTGAGGGATGCCATTTCGTACCAGGGTGAAAACTCCACCTTTGTGCCCTTCTCGATCTAATCTGAAGGTCTGATAGCCCCTGATCCAGAACCTGTGTTGGGCATTTAGGTGTGTCTCTTGTATGCACACTACAGTCTATCTCTTCTTCTGCAAGTCTCAGTGCTAGTGCTTGTTTTTTGTGATGGAGACCTTCGGCATTCCATTGCACAATATTTAGTAATCTCTGGCCAGTTTTAGGCTGTATCAGACCAGTAGTTTTCCTGTGAGCGTGATCGCTGGTTTGCCAAGTTGGGGACGGGGACCGACTAGAAAAACAGGACTCTTCGAGGCATGGGCCTGGCACTCGTCCTGCCAGCGGATCTCCGAGCGTAGCACCATATCAAAATTCTAATTTATAATACATATTCTTGAAAAAATTTGGTCCATGTGGCCTTAGCAGCGGTATGCTCGTCCGCGTTCAGTACCATTTGGAGCTCTAGTGCTTATCCTTCGGTGAAGTGTTCGATTTCAACCAGTGTTTACTGGGTTCGCTCTCCGTTAGCCTTTTGCTGTCCCCAGCCAACCTACAATGCAGCCGGTATGCTATTTCCTTTCAGGGCAGCGACCTTGGGCGATTGCCTCCTGGTTGATGAGCGTCATCTGCCCAGGTAACCAGTCTTTTTGTGAGACAACTTGGTTTCTTACATCCAGTTTTGTGTAAGGTTTGCTCCTCTAGCCTTTGATTAGTCCCAATAAAACTACAAAGCAGCAGTGGTTCCCTGTGGGGAACAAAATTTTTGTCCTGGGACAGCGTTTTACTTGTATACCACATTCTCAAATTTTCTTTGAATCTCGTGTCTGACGTGGCAATTTGCAGTTGCTCTGCATTTTCCGTACTCGAAACACTGGGCTGGGGCCACGCTTACAAAATAATGTATGGGTCGTTTCATTAAGGCGCTATCAAGCGCAACTCTATTGCACCGCCAATCATCCTTCCTGATTTTCCGGGATGTTAGTTGTGAGAACAACAGTACCCTGCCCAGCTGTCTCAGGAAGCAGTTTAGTTAGATGCTAAAGCCAACTTTGGGTATATCCTATCTAACAATACTTAAATGCAAGGTTCACATCATTAGACATTTATAATTTCCAGGAACTTTCACTTTAGCTAGTCAGCCGTTTGCAGAGTTGGCCATGATAAAAGCAAAATAAAGACAACACACTCGTATGAAAGACATTGCAAACACAGTGAAAACAGTGGATTCCTTACTGCTCTAGATAGTGAAATATAGATATCATCCTGATGCAGTCCCAGACACGATGGGCAGGACGTGTGGCTTGAATTCCGAATTGCAGAATACCAAAAAGACTTGTATAAACTGCATAGCGGTGAACTGCTCCCAGGGTGGTTAAAAAAAGCGATTCAAAGACATACTCAAGAACTCAATGAAATCCTTTGGCATAGATGTTGACAACTGGGCGAATGTTGCTCAAGACAGTTAAGCCTGGCCCACACTTCTTTGACACAGTTCTTCGGCAGGTAAAACTGCACGGATGGAACAGAAACATCAAACTAGAAAGCAACTCCCCACAAATGCATATATTTCATGCCCATCAGGCTCACTAGTCATCTACGCACACACAGACAAACATAATGCAACTACATTCCTTGGATGAAAAATGGTGGTCATCATCACCATCAGATAATCAAAATATGTGACTGCAAATGAAAATCGAAACAAATGTGAAAAACTAGAAATGAAAAATAATATAATTATATATTGTTGGATCAGGTGTTTCATCTGCTACTGTCAGGCAGTAGATGATATTATCTACAATTGTAAAACCCACTGCCTTGTGGAGGGGCTCAGGAGAACTACGGCTGAGGGTAGACCCTGATATAGAAAATCTCCACTACTTTTTTTTTATCAGCATGGTTATGCAGAAAGCTAGTGGACTAAAGCTTGACCACAAATTCAGTTTTTGGTTGCAAATATGTAAATGCACATTCCCCACATTAGCTACACAGGCTAGGCAAGAAACATAAATGGAGAGGAGATCCTTGCTTTCAGTTCGAACATAACACGGAAAGCAAGTCACAGGTTCTAAGTCCTCCCAAGTTGACAAAGCAGAGCGCTACACAGGTTGTTTACAACAATAAGAGTAGTAATCAGCTCCACTGGACATCTACGCGTGCCTTAAACAATGCAGCCCCCTCCCAACCATCTGTCTATATGGTAAATAAATAGACAGTCAACAAGTATTTAAGGTCTTCAGAAAAAACAACAAAGTTACCAAACACAGAATTTGAGCAATCTTCTATTTTCATGGTACCCAAGGTCTTCAGAAAACACAAGTTACCAAACACAGAATTTGAGCAAATTTCTATTTTTCATAGTACCCAAGGTCTTCAAGAAAAACAAAAGTTACCAAACACAGAATTTGAGCAAACTTCTATTTTTCATGGTACCCATTGCCTAGTATATTTCAGAGCACAGCCAGCTTTTCTGTGTAGTGTAGTTAACGCTGTTTTAAAGACATGGCAATGTTTGCGTTTTTTTTTTTTTGAGAGTTAGCTTGTGTAGGCATTCAAACCAGGATCAACATTACTAAAATAGCAATGGTAGAAAATAAGGAGACATTCAGAAAGGAATTTACTGCTCTGTCTGAGAATGAAATGGGAGAAAGTAGCATCACGAAAAGTAAAACTGAACTGTGGGGTCAAAGGTGCATAGGGACAACACCGCCGCAGAGTTAAGTCCCAGGTCCGGACAGCCTAGAGCAGTGTTTCCCAACCTTTTTGTGCCATGCTCACAAAGCCTTTCAAAAATGTGTATGTCCCTCTCCCTCCTTCTATGTAACATATACACAAAATTTTGTTTTCCAAAAATTGAATGATAGGTTTTAGGAAGAAATCACTAGGAAATTGTTTAGAAAAAACAGTAAGTAAATTTTCAAAAACATAAAATGGAGAACAGAAATTCAAGTACGAAATTTTAATGATATATTTTCTATATTATTTTAATTATTAGTAACTATTTATTACTTACACTTAGTGAGATCTTTGAGCTTGATATATGCTGCAAATAGATTTTATGTTATGTTTAAATTTAGTTAGCTTCGTCTCAAGTCTCCTCGTTGCGTTATATTCAGCGATTCCTTTTTTTTTAGCAGCAAATCAGTTATGGCCACTAAATCCACATTCAGCTAAATATGAAATGGAAACGTAATAAGTTTTCTTGCACATTTGGTTGAATTTGTATATTTGATTTCTGTTTCCTCACAAAGCCATGCCATCGCTCCTTTTATATTTAATGAAGTTTTAACTGACTCATCATTTTGCATTTCTGTGAGTTCTTCTTGATACTGCATATTTGAAATATCAGACTAATCCACCAACATTGACTGCAATCAATTTGTTTCAAATCAGAAAATCTTTCTTTAAATCAGCCAATAGAGTTTTCAGATGATCAGACAATAACAAGTATCAGTATATCGGTATCAGTCACTTCACATTTCTGGAGCCAATGAAACTCTTCAAAATGTTTGTTGCAAATATATTTCTGACATAATTCAATAAAGGTAATAAAACCAAATATCTTAGCTTTTGCATTAACAAGAGTTTTATTCTTCTTTGAAGGTGGTTATTTAATATATTTTGTTTTTCAAAGATATCAGCTAGATAACTCACAAATGCTTTACTATTGACCATTAACACGATACTTCATTTCAGGTTTGTGCTTAAAAATCACTAAGAGTATCAAATAGTTCCATAAATCTTGTCACGCAGTTCCCTTTCGAGAGCTATCTTACTTCAGTGTAAAGTAAAAGTCTCACATGGTCTGCATTTTGTTCTTCACAAAATAGCTTGAAGAGACAGCTACATTTGGCATTAGCTTTAATAGTATTGATACACTTTATAATTGAATTTAGTACTTCATTTAGAACAGGCTAAATATTTTTAGCTACAAATTTTCCTGTGAATAACACAATGCACAAGAAGAATTTCTGGATTCTCATCTTTCATCAATCTTAAGCAGCCATTTTTCTTGCCTATCATATTATTAGTACTATCTGCGGCACAGGATGTTATATTTTTCATTGGTATATTTTTGACATATAATTAATTTTGTAACTAATTATATACATCTTTAGAAGTAGGGGTGTTTTCTAATGATTTACAGAACATTTTTTTCATCAAAATCCCCGTTATCAATATATCTTGTGTAAGTTATCAATACTACTTATTAACACTGTCTCTCAAAGTTGATTCATCCATTTGCACTGAGAATTTTCTTGTTTTCAGTTTTTCAACAAGTTGTATTTCAATATCTTCACTCATTTCGTCTATTCTATTGCTAACAGTATTGTTACTGAGTGGCATAACTTTCATCTCTTTGTCATCTTTTAACAGAACAGTTTTAAGAAATGCTGATATTGATGGTTTAGTAAAATTCTCTCCTATAGTATGGTTTTTTCCCATATTTAACAATGAGTAAGGAAATTTGATAACTAGCCTCAAGAGTATGATTGATAGTTGCAGTATGAGCAGTAAACAGAGACTTTAATGTTGCTCTTTTTCAAAATTTGTCTTTAAAGTTTGAAAGTAATTCAAATCGGAATTAATATGAGCACTATGTTTCGCCTTCAAATGCACCTCAAGAAGACCTCGTTTCATTGATTCGTTGGTCAAGCATTGTTGGCGTTAAAGACATTAATGTGGAATACATTAATATAATAATATTTCACATCAGGTGTTATACGTTTGAGAAAATTCGATTATTATAGCATGACTATTTGAAGAAAAAAAACAACAAATCATTAACAATATTTATACTCACATTTATGTGGTCAAATCTGCTCTTCTGAAAAAGTATGCGGTGTTCTCTTCTAATTAGCTCTGATAAATTCTAACCTCCAATAGTTATATCTTCTCATGAAGCTCTTCGGTTCTCTTCTGCTTTTCTCTTATAATCTGGCCTAACAGTCCTGTACTTTAGCTCTTCTGTGTCTAGTTCTCTATTTTTTATTCTAGCTACCTCATAGCTGTTCTGTATTTGGCTCTCTATCTGCTCTAGTATCCCCTCTTCTTAAAGTCCACCGTCTATATGTATGGGTGAATATTCTATTACTTTACTTTGCAAAACTTTGTTCTCAGGACTGCGATTTCCCACAACTGATACTCTCTTGGAAAAGACTCATTTTACTTCGAGCAACGACATTCTTCTGTCATTGTCTAAAAATGTATATCCCAACCACGCCTTCTCAATCTGTCGCTAAACATTGAAAACAAGATCTCATAACATTCTACTGTAATCCATATATAAATGCTCCTTCGCTAACTATACAACTACAAAGTGGTACTCTAAGGGCACCTGTATAAATCAGCTGCACAGTGAGTATCCATTACTCTGGTAATCAAACTAATGACCCAAAACTTGTATTTGAGTCAAAGTTCTTGATGTTTCTTGGTTCCTTTTCCCATCGTTCCTAACATTCCAAGCCAAATCAAACTTCGGTCCTGCTTTCTGTGACGGAAATATGATATGCGTGACTGTCCAATACTATTACATACTCAAGATTGTACTATATAAACTCATTTTGGCCTTTATGACAAGGTTGGCAAATGACGGACACATTACAGTTTAAAAAAAAATATGACTTGATTTTAACACAATGACACATGCTTTCCCACTTTCAAAGCTTTGTTAAAAGGAGATAAAAATGTACCTAGATATAAGTCCTTTCCGCTTATTGAAGATTTTTAAAACTTCAGTAAAGTGATTGTGAAGCAACAGTCGTTTTTGTAAACAGACATCCAAAAGCCAATATATCGGTTTTGCAACATCATGAACATTAGTTAAACTCCGAATGAGTCCATTGCCCCCCTAAATGATGAAAAAGCCTCCCTGTGGGTAAACGTTGGTAAACGGGGGCCTAGAGGCAAATGTGAGCACAGTGAGAACTGACGTAGATGGTTAGGCAGGCACCAGGGCAGAGCAGGCACCAGGGCAGAGCGAGCACGCATGCGGACGATGCACCTGTGGCTCCACCAGTGAACAAGCGTGCACGGCACAGATGGTGTAGCGAAAGGCGTGAGGTGAGCGGACCATCCAGGTGTGCGAGGACTGGAGGGCCCAGCAGAGTTGAAGCCAGTGCGTGTTTCGCTCGCGGGAACTACTACTGCCTTGAGTTTGATTGGTGACAATCAAGCACGGCCTTCTCTATAATGGCCGCAGCGCAGACGGCAATATTGCCATGTGACGTCACAGGCTGAGGCGGTGTATTCACACAGACTAACTATTGTCTGTTACTATTGGAAACGCCGATCTAGACAATACATCTTGCAGATGTTAGAAACTTATTGTTGGATGCATGTGTGTATTACAGAAGAAGTTTTATGATGAGTAGCTATAGTTGTTGCTCTCACATACTATTTTAGTTTAATTTTATACAGAATACTTCAGTAGGAGTAATTTTATACAGAATGAGGAGTAATTTATATATGATTACTAGTGCACTTACATCAGCTTATGGTAGTCTCTCATCATTTATCCTTGAATAAGTAAGCCACATGTTTGTACAACACCACAGCTTCTGGTTTGTCGTGGCCAAGAACTTTTTGTACATTATGTCGAAGGAGATCAATAGTCTACATACCAACTTTTATTACATTATGTCAAATGAGATCAATAGTCTACATGACAACTTTTGTTACATTATGTCGAAGGAGATCAATAATCTACATGACAACTTTTGTTACATTATGTCGAAGGAGATCAATAGTCTACATGACAACTTTTATTACATGTCGAATGAGATCAATAGTCTACATGACAACTTTTGATACATTATATCGAAGATCAATAGTCTACTGACAACTTTGATACATTAAATCGAAGGAGGTCAATAGTCTACATGACAACTTTTGATACATTATGTCGAAGGAGATCAATAGTCTACATACACTTTTATTACATTATGTCGAATGAGATCAATAGTCTACATGACAACTTTTGATACATTATGTCGAAGGAGATCAATAATCTACATGACAACTTTTGTTACATTATGTCGAAGGAGATCAAGTCTATGTGACAACTTTTGATACATTATGTCGAAGGAGATCAATAGTGATACAGGATAACAAGGGAAAACAAAATGCTGTGCCAATCAATTTTCACAACACTACAACTTGATTAGCACATAAACTAAACAGTATTACACAAATATATTTATCTACTACTGAATTTTGCTCCTTTCCGTTTTTGTGAAGAAGCAGCTTGCTGAACATTGCATTGAACATTCCTGATTTTTATATCATTGTTGAGGAAAATATTGGAATCGTAGACAATAAAATATTTCTTTTTGAGCTCCATGATATATACAGTACTGTCTAATGAGAATTTCATGTAACTGGTAGTTACAATTTGTATGACAATCTCCTTATGGTTTGACGTGGCTAAGAACTTATCTTCATATCCAGATGATATGAGGACAGATCAAGTTCAATTTAATATGTCATAAATGCAAAACACCAAGAGTGTTATTGCTATACCAATTTATTTTATCTGGAGTTTTGACCAGATGCAACTGTTCAGGAGAATTTGAGTTTTTCTCTGGCACAAAACTAGTGCTTGTTATTGTGGATGATAAACTAATTGCTTAAACCAGATTATCATGTGCCATTGTCTTGTAATAGTCAACAGTTGGTGCTCTTCTAAATCTTTGCATGATTTACTTGTTAAATTAACTTAAATGCTACATGTATAATTATAATCGTAATTTGATCTACATTTTGGTACACATCACTTACTAGCTAGGCATCGTTATTTTGTTGTTATGTTTACAACACTGACAACAGTTATGTTTACTGAACAAGGTACTTTTTAAATTAACTTATATTATACATATATAATTACAATCGTAATTTGATCTACATTTTGGTACACAGCACTTACTAGGCATCGTTATTTTGTTGTTATGTTTACTAAAGAAGTCCGTATGTTTACTAAAATGTCCATATGTTTACTAAACACATTTGAATAATCCGCCTCACCCTCCATCTTGAAAAATATTGCGCGAAGGCCAGTATTTACGATGGCCGCAATCAAAGGTTAGCGGAGTAAACCGTACACAAAACTGGAAGGCAGGAAAACCAAGTAGTCCAAAAGAAAACAGGTTTTCAAGGCAGATGACGCTCATCAGCCCAGGAGGGTAGGTTGCTACCTAAAGAAAATAGCAACCTGCTGCCTTGTAGGTTAGTTGGGGACAGCAAAAGGCTATACAGAATCAGAGATACAGGTCCAAGCAAGGAAGGCGGCGTAAAGAGGAAAAGATCGGGTGCCAGGAAGAATATTTTGAAGTGTGAGCGACTGGGTCGGAAGAACTTACGCATCATGTATTGGAATTGTGCCAGCGTGAAGCAGAGACGACCGGTCCTCGACAAACTCCTATAAGGTGCCGACATCGTTGCCTACAGAAACCAACCTAGGGGAAGGGACAGTCCGCATTTCTGGTTTTCATACCTTCTATAACAGGCGGCATCTCGGACAGGCAATTCTTGTTAGGAATGACATGTCGGCATCTGAATAGACATGTCAAAGTGGAACTGCGACCAATGCAGGTACATGCAGTTAGAGTACAGACACATGTGCCCTTCGTCCTGGTGAACGTGTATGCGTGCAATGGCAAAGTTTATTCGACCAGGACGAGAAGAACATCATCTTCTGTGGTGATTTTAACGCCAGGGGTAGACGTGGAAACAACCCTACCAGCAAGCAGGGTGAAAAGTTGGAAGACGTGCTCGTAACATCAGATCTGGTCTGCATTAATGATGGTAGAGCAACCAGACTAGCAAGTCGACCAGGGGACTCTGACAGTGTCATTGATTTGGCATTAATGTCTCCCACTCTGTTGCCCTTGTGTAAATAGAGCGTGCTTGGATATCATGACAGTGATCACTGTCCATGCTTGATCCTGGTCAGAAAACTCAGAACATGGGAGCACAAAATACGTGCGCACAGTTTTCAGTATGACACAGCAGGGTGTGATACTATCAGCAAGATCAGGCGCAGTAAAATCAGACCACATCGCAATAACAGAGAAGCTGACACAGCCACCATGGTGGAATGACATGGTCGATGAAGCCTGGCGGATCAAAGGTAAGCGGTTAGAATTGTGGGAGAAGGCCAGAAGGGCCACTAGCATACCATCTGCACACACCAAGGGTCTGAAAAAGACATGGAAAAGAAAACTGTGTCCTTTAAAGCGTGTGCAAATCTGGCTAAGAGTGTCGCATGGGATGAATTCTGCAGTGGGCTGTGCGCTGAGAAGTCCCTGTCGACGTTCTGGAGATTCAACCAGCGCATGAATGGTACTGCAAGACGTAAATGCATCCAGGATTTCCAAAGCACTGACTCGGCCTGGCAGAAGTCAGACGAAAATAAAGGTACAGCTCTCCTCCAACGCTACATACAGCAGACAGACCACAATGACGAGGCAGAAAGACTCAGGGGGCATAGAAGAGCTTTGCAGCACTGTTGTGTTGGATGAAGAGCTGTGTATAACTGCGGAGGTCATCAGGACAACACTGAAAACTTCTGGAAGCACTGCCCCAGGGCCTGATGGCATTCGATACAAGGATATTACTGATTTATCAAAAGACGACATCAAGGAACTGGTAAACGAATTCAACGTCAGCATCCAGGACGGTGAGATCAGGGAGGAGTGGCTTCATAGCTACCTACTACCATTGCCGATGCCCAACAAAGATCACTTTCAGATAGCCGGCTACAGAATCATTGCATTGCAAAACACAACAGGCAAGCTTCTTGAGAAAATCGTGGCACGTCGACTGGCATGGGACCTCGAAAGTCGTCATATCTTCCACCCACTCTTGGAGGTTACAGATCTGGGAAAGAAACATGGTACAACGCTGCGGTCTTCGCCTATGATGTCTTCGAAGGTTTCCATGCAGGTATTGAAACATGTGCAGCAATGGTGGATTTGGAAGACGCATACAACAGAGTGACCTATGATTATCTTATGCACCAGCTCATCAAACTCCAGGTGCATCCTCTAATAATGTTCGTCAATCAAATATGATTATAACCACATAGTTACTTCATCCAACAAACAGAATGTAATATCAGTCAATGGACACGTAGGTGACTTGTCAGTCCGATGCGTGCCTTGAAGAGTCGTGGACAGTGTGGGCATGAGATTGTTGCTACAGTCTGGGACTCGTGTGCACTGGCCTTTCTCTTTTGTCTACGCAGTACTGATGCTGCTTGACGTGCTGCCTCACAAGATTTTGCACCCTTTCGTAGGAGTGAACGTCAGGATGTTCGGTCCCGTGCAGCTTTTCCCAGGTATCAATCTTGATTTCGAAGGATTTTAGAGAGGACTTAAGCGTGTCTTTGAATCTCTTCTTTTGACCCCCTCGGGAGCGTTTGCCACTCGACATTTCACTGTAGAATAATATCTTTGGCATCCTGTGATCAGGCATGCGGACGAGATGTCCGCCCAGCAAGTTGGTGTTTCATAAGTATGGTGTTAATACTGGGAATACCAGCTCTGTCAGAACAGTGTATCTGGGATCTTGTCTTGCCACTTGATTTTCAGCAGCTTCTTAGACAATTTGTGTGAAAATGGTTCAGCTTCTTAGCATGACGGGTGTAAACAGTACATGTCTCACTGGCATATAGCAGTACTGGGAGCACTGCATACATTTAGCTTGGTCTGAAGATTGATACCACTCCTGTTGCTGCTATGTCAATTTTATATCGCGCTAGCTGACGCACAATCAGGGCTGTGCGCCCCTCGGTCTGTTCTTACTGTCGTTGTCATGATTGGTACGACATTCCATGCGCCAACATTTAGTGAAAGGAATCTTGCCTTCCTTCTGCTATTGCCTGTTGGATGACCGCTTGAAGTGTGGTACCAACAGCGCGTGGGCTGGTTTGGTCGCTCGCCCATAATTACAGGGCTAGTTGAAGGATGAATCAGTGACTAGCGCAGCAAGTTTGATTAAAGTGAGGAAGAGTTGCGTTAAACGTCGACCTCACTCTCTCTCTTCAACAAGATCCAGTGGCAAGACAAGTCGAGACGACTGGTGGTGGATTCAGGTGCAGTGGATGACCAGGGTGTACTACGTGCCTCACCATGCTCGTACGCTCCACAGCGCTTGCTGGTACTCGCCGTTGTGTCCGTTGAGCCACAGAGTGGTTTCTTCGCATCCTCTATACATAAGATGGATAGCTGCTGCGCTGTTCAAAGGAAGGTTGTACTGCGATGTGGTGGTTGGTTTTCTGAACCGGTGACTGTACATTCCAGATTGCCACAGGGTTCTCCTCTTTCTCCTGTCTTATTCAATATATACACGGTGTCAATCACAGAACAACAACTCGATGGCAGAGGTAGAACTCTGTCATTTGCTGATGACACCCTAGTGTATAGACAAGGGAAAGACAGGGATGCAATTGCCGGTGAGATACAGAAGGAACTCGACCGCATCACAGACTGGTGTGATGTCTCAGGTGCATTAGTCAACCCTACCAAAGCAGCAGTGACATGGTTCTCACTCAATAATCACACCGTTAACGCATGTACGCCTAGTGTGAAACTTGGCGGTATTGTTTTGCCCATAGATAAATTGATGAAATATTTGGGTGTGACATTTGACCGCAGCCTGTGTTTCCGGTAACATGTTGCGTATGTCATTGTCAAGACACGCAAAGGTTTGGCGGCAATGAGTCATGGCGGATGTTAACATCAAGCAACGACTGCTTGTCATCCTGTATCAGACACTGGTCCTCTCCACCATTGAATATGCAAATCGAAAGACTGGAGAGAATACAGAACGAAGCTATGCGCATCATCCTAGGTTGCACAAGGGATACACCCTGTGTGGCGATGAGGTTTCTCCTGGATTATCCGACCATGGAGTATAGACAAGATAGCTAGAGCACGTGCCTATCTCAAAATAAGTGCCAAAAAGGATCATCCATTGTATGAACAGCTCAGCACCAGTGGTGAAATCGACTAAAGCAGGGCAAGTCATGGGTTGGCGTGCCGCAGATTACTGTTCAGCAGATACTGTTCAGCTGGTATGCGGACTCAATAATATTGACTATGGGAAGAATGGATACCGATGCCTCCAATATACTGGAGCACTTTTTCAACCATCATTAAATTTGACAAAGGTTGCAGAGAAATCCCGTGGCGTTGAATGCAGACGTCAAAGCCATTATCGATGAAAACTGCAATGCAGACGACGTGATTTACACGGATGGATCGGTAGTTCGTCACGAAAAGTCTGCATGGGCCTTCTCTGCAAGCTCATGTGGCAGAATGGTCAAGGAAGCCAGTGGTGCATTTAGTATGACAACAAACAGCATGACAATGGAGGTACTGGTGGTGACCAATGCACTACTCTGGCTAGAGTCACACAACTACACTCATGCGTGCATTCTGAGTGACTCATTGAGTATGATCCGAAAGGTGGAGGCTGGTTAGGTGCGCAGGCAATGGACTGAATCACTGCAGGCGTCAACAATTTGCAGAATTACACTTGTCTTTGTTCCGGGCACATGGGTGTCGTTGGCAATGAGAGAGCAGAGAGACTGGCTGGCTCTGCCGCTATATCAGAGGGCCAGCCAATGGACAGAGCTGACATCGTGAACGCCCTCATAGAGCGTGGCCGCACAGAAGACCTTCATCTAAACCAATCCACGCCAACTACTAGATTGCGAGAACTGGGTTTGAAGATTGGTGTGCAAGAAAAGAACGTACAACAGGTATACGAGTCGGCTCATCAATCAAAATAGAACTGGTACGGTCAGTCGCTGGACGCTGTTGGAGATATTGCAAAGGAGATCGGAGCACCATGGACATGTCCGGAGTGCAATGAAGATATTCCAAACTGAAACTTAAACTGAACCCAGTAAACTCTGGTTGAAATCGGACACTTCACCGAAGGATGAGCACTAGAGCTCCAAATAGTACTGAACTTTGTGACATAAGATTGCGTTCTTGGCAAAGACTGTGCGCGCGCGCGAAAAAACTAACTGTGCTGTCTATTCCTTTGGCACCAACAAATTCTCTAACAAAGACTGGAACAAAATGAAATAACACTCAGCCCTAAATGAGGAAAAGAGTCCTAATAAATTACAAAAGAACCCTCCTCAAAATTCAAAGGGTCATCTTTGGCACACAAAAGTAATGCACCAGGAGGTGTGCAAATGAAAACTGATCTAATCTATGATCTGCGATACAACACGCTGATGATATGGGCAACACCAAGGCAATGTATGAAAACATCAGAGTAGCTCTGGGACTAAAAATGTTGCCCCACTAAGATCATAAATGGCAGAGCCAATAACAGATTAGAAGTATAAACAGCTTGAAAGGTGGGTGAAGCGCTATTCTAATCTTTACTCTATGCAGACTAGCAAACCATGCTCTAGATCAGATCATACCAAAACAGCATGAACTAACCATACTTGATGATGAACCTACAGAGATGGAAGACAAGACCTCAGGACTAAACATCATTCTTGCAGAAATACTCAAGGATAACAAGCATGTCTTCCTACCCCACCTCTACTATCCAGTGCTGAAGAGAGGGCGAAATTCCTAATGACATGAGTGATGCAACGATAGTGACACCTGATAAGAATACAAGGGACAAGGGAACTGTAACAATTACAGAGGCATCTCCCTTTCAAGTGTCACAAGGTCTTTGCACGAGTTATTTAAAACCAACTACAGAAACTGTTTGACGAGGGGAGGTTTATGAAAACATTGTAACAACTGGTAAAATCGAGGGTAGGCGAGACAGAGAAAGACAGAAAAAGAAAATTTTGGATATCCTGATTTCATGGCATAGTAGAGCGTCAACATCTGAGTTGATAGCAAACACAAAGATAGAGATTTGTGGAGATCCATGATTGCCTACGCCAGCCAGCACCTGATGATGATGACAGAAACTGGCATAGCATGTTCTCCCAGTCACAATGTGGATTCAGAGCTGGATGGTCGACAACTGATGCTATTCGCTTTTCAAGAAATGCAGAGAGCAGATAAGGCCATTATTTATTGCTTTCATCAATCTATCAAAGGCATTTGAGACAGTCAGCAGATGTTAACTCCCATTTTGCCTTTTTCTTCTTTCACTAATCTCATTTTGCCTCACATCGTCAGGATAAACAAACAAAAAAGAGATTTATAGACCAGGCTCTTGTGTGCTTGATGCCTTTCATTGTCTCTGTTTTTTCTGTGGTCTACTGCTAGTACCAACGACCTTTTGACCTTGTATCCACTGTATCTTAGTAGCATTCCAATTTGAGGCAATTTGTTGGTAATCTGCTAATGTGGTAGAACCATTTAATTTGTTGTTTCTCAAGTTCAGTACTGATGTTGTACCCACATTTTCCTGATGTCTTCATTCCTAACCCTGTGTTTTTTGGATACTCCCATCATTCTGCGTAGACATTTCATCTCTGTCATGTTTAGTTTTCTTCTGTCGCTTGATGTCAATGTCCAGGTTTGACACTGATAGCATAATGTTGGGAGAAAGATTGTGTTGTACAATGCTCTTATAATAGCCGTCCATCGCAAGCGATGATGACAACAATCTCAGACGTGTACTGTTGCACTCTCTGGTGTGTGCGGAGGTGACTGTAGAGTCCAATCCTAGAACAGAATCCCGACCACAGGTGGGGCATACATGATCAAGGTTAGACATGTGCGTGTTGTGTGCTCTGTCTTTTCGCGCTGCTCGTTTTCTCTGTGACTCAACAATACGATGATTCTCAGCTATTCGGGTTCCTCTTTGTTGTTACAGCGCCACATTTGGCGATCTTGCGCAAGGATTCCCAGCACGTATTGTCTATATCGAAGCATTTCAGAGACACTTTAAGAGTGTCTTTAACCCTTTAGCTGCTACGTACGTATATATCCGGTGTTCCCGTAGACTGCTAAAGCCGTATAAATGCTAATTTATTTTCTGTCCTCTGTGGGCTAACGACGTAATTTTCCGTTCAACAATTCTAATTTGGCTGCTAAATCTGTCTACTTTCGTTTTTCGCCTTGAAAATTCTGGTGTATATTCTAGTGATAAAGAACAGCTATTTTTAGACATCTGTGACCAATTTACACACATTTGAACACCTGTGTTACTGGTCAAACAATTGAACAGATACAGGTATTAAGAGCTTCCGAAAAACAAGTAGACAAACACGGGACTCGAACCACTTACCTAGTCCTTACGACACCAATCGCCTAGCCTAGCAATACGAGAATGATGTGTACATGTTTGTTATATGTGTATATATGTGTGATATTGTGTCGTATCTAATATATACAGGCACAACAAGCTCATAGCATGTGCCTGTGCAAACACTATTAACGAACCCTACCTGATTGTTTCTGTGTCTGGTAATAACAAGCGTCTGAGAAAGACACTCCCCGTGAGTCATTTTTATTAGAATGGCTCATTGGCTGTGTACGTAAGGACGCTCGTATTGCTAGGCTAGGCGATTGGTGTCGTAAGGACTAGGTAAGTGGTTCGAGTCCCGTGTTTGTCTACTTGTTTTTTTCGGAAGCTCTTAATACCTGTATCTGTTCATTTGTTTATCATATTCGTTACTTCCGTTGCTTCCTCTGGGGTTCTTGTAAAAAACTCCTTGTGCTCATCTTAGAATTAATTTGAAGCTACTTTGAATGATGTGTACATGTTTGTTATATGTGTATATATGTGTGATATTGTGTCGTCTCTAATATATACAGGCACAACAAGCTCATAGCATGTGCCTGTGCAAACACTATTAACGAACCCTACCTGATTGTTTCTGTGTCTGGTAATAACAAGCGTCTGAGAAAGACACTCCCCGTGAGTCATTTTTATTAGAATGGCTCATTGGTTGTGTACTAGGACGCTCGTATTGCTAGGCTAGGCGATTGGTGTCGTAGGACTAGGGTAAGTGGTTCGAGTCCCGTGTTTGTCTACTTGTTTTTCGGAAGCTCTTAATACCTGTATCTGTTCATTTGTTGATCATATTCGTTACTTCCGTTGCTTCCTCCGGGTTCTTGTAAAAACTCATTGTGCTCATCTTACTGGTCAAACCGGTTTTTATATCATGAAAAAAGTTTAGAAGTCATTTTTGTACTTCGGACGTGACGGTGTTGAGTCTACTTTCTACTCGTGTTAATTCTTGTGTTGGAGAGTATTAGTCTGTGTATATTTATTATATATTTATTTCATAAAATGGCAAGGAAACTTGTTAAAGTAGATGAGGAATTGTTGGAGTTTTTTTCTAGAAGTGATAGTAAGAAGAAATGTAGCTCTGATTCTGAAACTGAACAAGACGATCAGACCACCATCAACATCGACAACAACAAAAATGGCGTGGCTGAGCACATGTTATTTGCATGTCCGGCATCTTCGTCGTCATCGGAGTGCAGTGAAGATGACATGCCATCAAAAAGGCATAAATTTGATTCAATTAAATGGTCTTCCAATGACCTGAATCCAATTGTAAATAATTTTGACAACTCCAGCTCTGGATGTAATGCTGATGTAAATCAGAACAGTTCAGTTCTTGATTTTCTTCTACTATTTTTCTGTCACCACTGGTTACGTCTATATCTGATGAATGCAACCGATTTTATAATGACATTCTTCACAATGCTTCTGCAACCATAAGCAATCGTCTCTCTCGTTGGACCAATACTAACTTTAAAGAATGTTCTTATTTTTCTGTATGCCTGCTATTGTCTAGAACTAAGAAGCTGAAAATTAATGAATTGAATACTGGTCGCAACACCCTTTGCTTCTGACTACTGTGTTTGGTGAAATCATGTCACGGGATAGATTTCTATTACTTCTGAGAATGCTTCACTTCTCAGACAACAGCATTGATGCAGATGGTGATCGATGCTTCACTTCTCAGACAACAGCATTGATGCCGGTGGTGATCGATGCTTCACTTCTCAGACAACAGCAGTGATGCCGGTGGTGATCGATGCTTCACTTCTCAGTCAACAGCATTGATGCAGGTAGAGATCGATGCTTCACTTCTCAGACAACAGCATTGATGCAGGTGGTGATCGATGCTTCACTTCTCAGTCAACAGCATTGATACCGGTGGTGATCGATGCTTCACTCTCAGACAACAGCATTGATGCCGGTGGTGATCGATGCTTCACTTCTCAGACAACAGCATTGATGCAGGTGGTGATCGATGCTTCACTTCTCAGACAACAGCATTGATGTCGGTGGTGATCGATGCTTCACTTCTCAGACAACAGCATTGATGCAGGTGGTGATCGATGCTTCACTTCTCAGACAACAGTATTGATGCCGGTGGTGATCAATGCTTCACTTCTCAGACAACAGCATTGATGCCGGTGGTGATCGACTTTACAAAATTAGAAATGTAATTGACAGTTTCGTGACTTCATTTGAGTGCATTCTCACCATATCTAGATGTTGTTATTGATGAGTCTCTTCTTCTTTCAAAGAAGATTGCCTTTCAAACAGTACATTCCGCAAAAGAAGCAGATTTAGAATGAAGACTTTTGTTTTGTGTGACTGCAGAACTGGTTACATTTTAGATTTTATAGTTTATACTGGTGTCACTAACAGTATGACTACATGTCATAATGCAGAAGTAGTTCAAAATGACAAAACGCATTATAAAACTGGAGAAAGTGTCTGAAGCCCAGTGTGTTGTGGACTATAATAAATGTATGGGTTCACTAGATTAAACTGTTAATCTAGATTAAGCTTCTCAGTTCTATTGAGTCTATTAGAAAAACTGTGAAATGGTATAAGAAATGTTTTTTTTCATGTGCAAGATCTTTCTGTTTTGAATTCTCATGCATTATACAAACTTGTCACATGTAAAAGCATCCCTATTGCTGATTTCCATCTAACTCTAATATGGGAAATTCTGGAAAAATATTGTAAAGAAAGGAGAAAAGTGGGAGGAGGACATAGGAGTGCAGATCTGCCACTACGATTGGTACAGAGAGAGACATTTCGTCAACCATAGAGTCTAAAACATCCCAGAAGAAGGCTCCAGTGAGAAAGTGTGTGGTGTGCTCAAAAGGACGTGAAACAAGATACTTGTGCAAAGACTGTGATGTAGCACTGTGTATTACACCATGTTTTGAAATATTTCATACTAAAAAAAATTTATTAGAAGCACAATTAACAGTTCTATTGTAATGTCCAACTTTTTCACATAGTAACTGATGAATTTATTATGTGTGCTAATAGATGTCCATATTGTAACATGCATCATTATGAACCATTGTTGTGATGAATTTATTGTTTTCAGTTATATGAGAACTATTATCATAGCACTCCGGACATGTCCTTAGGTGCTCCAATCTCCGCCTCAGCAAATCCAGCAGCGTCCAGCGACCCAACACGCCAGTTCGATGTTGATTAATCAATATCCTTGCATATTTAGTATGTCATTCTTTTCGGCTGCACCAATATTGACACCCATCTCTCTCAATCTGGTCAGCAGTGGATTACAGTATGATACCAGTACCATAATAATTTATTGTTATGTATGCTAATAGATGTACATATTGTAACATGCAGTATTATTTGTATGAATTTATTGTTATGTATGCTAATAGATGTACATATTGTAACATGCAGTATTATTTGTATGAATTTATTGTTATGTATGCTAATAGATGTACATATTGTAACATGCAGTATTATTTGTATGAATTTATTGTTATGTATGTGCTAAATCAGATTGTATGATATTGTAACTAAGTGTCATGAAATTATTTGTATGAATTTATTGTTATGTATGCTAATAGATGTACATATTGTAACATGCAGTATTATTTGTATGAATTTATTGTTATGTTGCTGTTACTTCTACAGTGAATTTTTTTGAAGCTGTATGAATAAAACCATGATTAAAATAAAATTCAATGTGTGACCATATCTCAAGTTTGTTATTATCTTTAATCTATTTACAATGTTTGTCATTAACCTCATTTACAACAAATACTTTGGACATTTAAAAAGGCTGCCATACTGTCGAGCCACAGCTCAGCGACACATAAATGGGATTTTGGAGGAATAGAAGCTGCAGATGCAATATTCACTGCATGGCAGTTAGTGGAAATGACAGAAGAAAACTAGTCACAAAAGAGATGAAGTATCTACGCAGAATGCTAGGAGTATCAAGAAGAGACCGGTTTAGAAATGAAGACAGGAAAAAAGTGGGCACAACATCAGTACTGAACTTTATCAAGAAGCAACAAATTAAATGGTTTGGCCACATAAGCAAATTACCAACAGACAGTGCCCTTCAAAGGGCAATGTTATACCAATACAGTGGATACAAAGCAAAAAAAGCCTTCCATTCAAAAGGTGGACTTCAGAAATAACAGAGGCAGTGAAAAACACTATTTATGAAGCGCACAGAAAAGCCTGTTCAAAAAATCTCTCCTTATCCTGTCACTATGATCTGTTTCCTTGCCAATAACTAATTGTCTTGTTCCACTATTTTCTTCTCTTTCACATCTATCTTATTTATTTCTTTGTTTGTTATTCTTTCATTGTATTTTTCCTCTTTATTCAATCTACCTTTCAATGTTATCCACCTCTTGTTCTTTCATTCAATCTACCTTTCAATGTTATCCACCTCTTGTTCTCTCATTTTCACATTATTTTCTTCGTCTTCTACTCTCATCCTACCCTCACACTTCATCTGCTCAATGTCTCATGTTCTTCCCTCTTATCACTTTCTTATGCAAACATATTCCCTCTTAAAAACAAGAACGAAAATCCAGTCCTTCGAAACTAAATGCTACAGAAAAATCCTACGAATACCATGGACAGAAAAAAGAAAGAACACTGATGTCCTGAAAGAACAAAATGTTAAAGAGAATTGGCTGACAAACAACATACTGTACAGACAAATTTGATACTTTGGTCACATCTAGCGTCACGATGGCCTGTGTGAATTTAAGATGCGCTGCAAAGAGAGCAACGTCATATAAAGGATACGCACCTTGATGATGATTCCCTCTTATCGGCATCTTATGTAAACATTCTTGCCATTTTTTCTTATATTCTTTTTTTTAGTGAAGTCTTCTTCTTCACGTATTCTTCTCACCTCAGGGACCTCAGAGATAACAGAGGTGATGAAAGACACTATTTATGAAGCACACACAAAAGTCTGTGCTAGAAATCTCTTCTTACCCTGAAGCTATGAGGCAAATTAGGATTGGAGAAGAGAAAGAAAGACAAGATGCATAGAGAGGCTCGTTCTATGTATCTTCTTTTTCGACCTGACAAAACAGGATTAGAGAATAGATAGATATACAACAAATACTTGTACAGCCACTGGTTTCACTTTTACACTCATGTCTGTCGTTACATTAATGGATTTGATAGAGATCTAGTCAGATCCACAACTCAAAACTAGATCATGGTTTACACGGTCAGTTGTCTACCCTGTTTTTAGAGTTGACTGGTAAAAACACCAGCACACTTTATATTTTCGGCGTAAAACAGAGTCTACACCGCCTGACAAATCTCTTGTATTTGGAGGGGAAAAAGTATTCAGCACAGAGAAGAGTATATGAGTAAAAGTATTCAGCACAGAGTAACACATATTCGAATAGTATTCAGCAGCTAAAGGGTTAAAGCGTTTTTTCTGTCCACCAGCTAAACGTCTGCCCCTTCAAGCTCGCCATACATCAACTGTTTTGGGATGCGTTTATCAGGCATTCGAGCAACGTGACCGACCCATCTCAGTTGGGCCTTCTGCAACAGGGTGTTGACGCTTGGGATCGTTGCTCTTGTGAGGATGCTCTTATAGTGTTCATGGTGACATATTTGCATTTCAAAATTGCTGCCACTTGTCTTATGATTTGATTTGCTTTATTGCATCAAATTTGGATTTTGTGAGTTATTCTTCCACTTGCTGAACAACTGCTCCCCAAGTCACATTTACATTGAGCTATCGCTCTTTAGGAAGATATAAGACATTCTTGCACATTGAATGCTGGGTAATAAAAAAGTTCATAATAGCATCCATTTTGAATGTATTGTGAATTGGTGAAACTGTGTAAAAGAAATCAGGTTAGTATACTTGTATGTCACGTTTTTTCAGAAAAGCTGAAATTTTTTTATAAACTTTAAAGTATTCCACATTGCCTGAATATTTTATAAACATTTCATAAGGGAAAGCTACATATAGCGAGACATTTACGAAGGGTCACCTAATTATTTTGTCCACCGCTACTTTTTGCCTGAGTACATCTAATAAACAGCAAATTTCCATACAATCAATACAAATAATGTCACTGAATCATACATTTTCAAAATGGTGAATGATTCTCTCTCTGTGTGAAATTTTATTGTCCATAGCAGTGGCGTAGCTAAGGGCGGACCGCCGGTGAAGCATATGGAGTGTGACACTATGTCACCTCCAACAAAATTTTTCAGCCAGGCTAAGGTGCGAAAATAGTCTGAAAATAGAATTGTGATAAAAACCCAAACAACACAGGAAATGTGACCGTTATGACGTCACATATTTCAAATTTGAATCTATAAACCGTATAAAACAATGTTCAAATAAATGATTCCATGGCTTTGTCGAATTATATGAAAGAATCGCGACGAAGCTAATATCAATGGAAGCTGTCGAAAGACGACAGCTTCCATTGATATTATGCTGGGCATGTACAGTCCGCAAGATGCAAGGATGTACATTTGACAAAGCAGTTGTTTACCATTTACAAACTACAATGGACATTTATGAAATTTTCGTCAAATTTATAGGACTAAAAACAGAAAGTAAATATAAATAAAAGAACTTTTAAAAATCTCTTTTGCTAATGGACTAAAAAGCAGGTAACTTCTTGGAGCTTGTTGAATTGTTATCTCACTACGATGTAGCCTTAAGAGAACATCTTGTCAGACTCCAGGAAAGAACAGACAGATTGTCGGATCTGGCTGTTCTGTCCATCTGAAAAGCTTACAAGACAAATAGATTTTGACGATGTCATTGACCTGTTTGCCACAATGAAAACAAGAAGACATTCTTCTAGGACTATAGTGTCGAAGGACATTCTTTTGTCTGTGCATTGCGTGTTTTGCATTTAGATGTTCTGAAAGTGAACAGTTGCATTTTAAAATCTTTGGATTTGAACTATTTGTTTTGTGGTATTGGATTCGGATTTTGTCTTGGATCATACATGTAAGCAGTAACGTAACGGTCAGTAGAGTAAAGTAGAGCCTAGAGGTAGAGTATGTATGTATGAAAATTTAGCTACACCTAACCATTCAGCATAGGGTCACTGGGGTGACATTTACTCTAGCTACGCCACTGTCGACAAGTATCTTGAAGCTATAAACTTTTGATCGCTAGAGCGTGGACCCTGTTTTGTTTCGATGTCACTTTCCCCGACTACTATGTTGTCATGTTCTCTCTGACCCTTTTAAAAATAGTTTTGTTATTTACAGAGCGATAAAAGGTAATTCTAAGCATAATTACAAAACTCTGTTATGCTGTATTTCTGCTGGGTGGTTGATATTTGTATCGAATATCAAGTTTAGTATTATATATTCCTAGCTGAATGTGACTATATAGCATCATCCATTGACTGACAGAAGACATTATCTGAATATTATCAACGATTGACTACATTATGTTTTGGAGATCTAATTAGGAACTGTAACATTATGCTATTGTATGTCTATGCAGTCAAGTTATGTGACTTCAATTACATCCCATATCAACAGAAAAATTATATATAATATATATATAGTAACAGCAAATAATTTTTATTACTGCTTGCATGCTCCTATTTTAAATATTGACATTGACATAGTTGTTCCTCCTTACCTTCACATTTTGTTAGGTATTGTTCATAAACACAACACATTACTAGAAAAAGCAGCTGACAGTATAGACAGAGATATCATGGAAAGCATAGAAAAGGAACACACTAGTTCAAACACCATACAATATTTAAAACAATACGGTAAAAATTGACATCAGGCAGAAATGTTCTCATTAGAAATAAACAAGTTACATGCAGATTTATTAGTTTGTGAAAGTGAGGAGGAGAAAATAAAATGCAATACTAAGATTAAAAAACACAGTCAAACCTATTAGAATTTGAGTTTGTAGCACTGTGTGATAGGTCTGGTCCAGTATGTTCACATTTAGATAAAGTATTAGATAAACACAAAATCACACCACAGGCATATCATAGTAGAGCTTTTGTTGATAACCACTGTCAAAAATACTTAACATGTAAAGTCTATAAAGATCTCACAGAAGATGTCATAACACATACACAATTGTACACACAGAATAAGGATATAATAAATATTGCATTGATCACAAGAGACATTTTTTATTCATTAAATACAGCATTTGAAAAAGTTCACAATTACATCTCACACAGTAGACCAATTCATGCTGACACAGTTCCAGAAATACAATTAGCAATACAAGATTACATGACAACATACAGACTGTATTTTCCAGATAAAATAATTCCAAAACAACACATACTAGAACATCACTGTGCAAACTGGATCAGACAATGGTTTTGGGTTGGGCTTTTTAGGAGAACAAAGAGGAGAAGTTGTACATTCAATGGTAGCTGATATCGAGAAAAGAGCTTGGGGTATAAAAAATAAAGCTACAGAATTAAAATAATACACAAGTTCACTGTGAAAAACATAAAGTTTAAATAATAGCAGACCTCTGGGCTGTGCAATTTTATTTTCCTTGCTGTATTGTGTGTTGTCTAGCTGTCTTTATAACAATTTAGAACAGTTTTATATATGTGTAATGTGTTTTTGTGAGATGTCCTAGGTAAACATTCTACATGTCAGTAAGTATGTATGAGCAAGTGTGCTTGAGTAAATTATGAATTAAAATTGTATGCTACTTAATCATGACTAATGTGGGCTAGTAAAATTGTATCATTATATTATCGAAAAAGGGGAAGACTGCAGTAAAACTTGGTAAAATAGTGAAAACACGTAAAAACAAAGTACTATAGTTTTACAAAATACAGAAACAGTGACGATATACAGCAATGTTTCACCCAAAGGCCTTTATCAAGCAAACGATACAACAAGAATGACGGTTTCGAGAACACTACAAATGGACGATTACATATGGAAACATTCAAACCTATCTAATGAAAACCTGGGAATAAACGAATACTGAAATGAGTTAAACACAAAACCAGAAGTGGAAAAGAAGAGAAACAAAAAACAATTAAGTGAATATATATATAACATATATATGAAGCAAATACACATATAGATTACAAGGCATGAGATGAGAAAGTACTAAGAAGCATAGGAAAGTAATGCGTTGAGTCCAAGAGGTCGCAAGGTGCCATACAACAAAATAAAACGGTTCTCCAGGGCAAATTGACTGATCATCAGAGAATATGATCGCATGGCTGTGACCTGACATCACAAGCCCTGAATGGCAGTATCATTGAAATGAGTGGCTACAGGGTGACAGAGCATTGGGTGTAATATCGCGCAAGTGTTGGGCAAACGGTCACTGAGCCTTGCCAGTTTCGCAATATAGGCCTTGTTGCACCGTTTGCAGGTGATGGCATAGATAATATTACGGGACTCACACGTGAAACTGTCTGTAATGACATACATGGATTTTGGAAAAGAAATAGTGAGTCTGTATTACATATGCACACGATAGCAGGCTTGAGGAGACTGTGAACCAACATATCCTTAAGACTTCTGTCCTGTCTGTACGCCACCAAAGGATAGTGTTGGAAGACTGAACGTGTCTCAGGATCAGACTGAAGAATAGGAGATGATGGAATAAGACCTTTTTCACCAGGGAACTATGAAGGTGGAAAGTTAAGATAAGTTTAACCCTGTCAGAATTGGATCTATGTTGGTTGGAAAGGGCCTCCTGGCGAGCAATTTGCTGAACGCGATGCATGGCAGATGTAAGCACATTCTCCGGGTATAGGCGCTATGAAAGAAATCAAGCATCTCGTAGGCTCTATCGAGAAAATCATCGTCCTCGCTTACAGAGGCGGTGTAGAGTTGAGAGAAAGGTAAAGAGTCACGACAAGCCTGGGGATGGGAAGTGGTATACAAAAGAAAACTATGTGCATCAGTAGGCTTGTAGTATACTGATGTAGTGATGGTGGCTAGGCTGATGTCAAGAAAGTTGACACAAGAGGTAGAGATGTAAGAGGTAAACCGAATAGCCAGATTGAAGACATTAATGAAATTAATGAAGCGTGACAGATCGGCTTCAGGCATATCAGTAATTCCAATACAATCATCAATGTATCTATGATACACAGACAGAAGAGGGCCATCATAGGTGTTCCATACTAAGTGTTCAAGATGACCCATGAATAGACAAGCATAACTGGGTCCCATTTTAGCACCATGGTGACTCACTGATCTGCTCAAAGAACTGGTCATTGAACTGAAAAGAGTTGAGTGAGAACTAGTTCTGCAAGACGAAGGAGAGCCGAAGTGGAGATAAGTGGATTAGTTCTCCTGTCAGAAAAACTGGAGAGCTTGAAGTCCGTCGGAATGAGGTATTGAGGTGTAGAGTGAGCAGACATCAGAGGAAGAGACGTAAGTTCTGCCAGGCAACAACTCAATGGAAGAAAAAACAGACAAAGTGTGGTTCGTATCTTTCAAGAATGAAGGTAGTGTGGTTACTATAGGATTGAAGATACTGTCAAGGAATTCGAGATATGTTCGTAGGACAGGAGCAAGCAGAAACAATAGGCCTACCAGGATTGTTGAGTTTATGAATTTTAGGGAGCATATAGAATGCGGGTTTGCCCAAACAGCTATCGATGACACACAGTGATGATGTGCCGGTAGAAAGGTCTTTAGAGGCAATTAAGTTCTTAATTACTTTACGGACTTTACTATTGTTAGTGTGACATCATATATACATCTATATGTGTATTTGCTTCATATATATAAGTTATATATATTCCGTAATTGTTTATTGTTTCTCTTCTTTTCCACTACTGGTTTTGTGTTTAACTAATTTCGTTATTCGTTTTATTCCCAGATTTTCATTAGATAGGTTTGAATGTTTCTATATGTAATCGTCCATTTGTAGTGTTCCTCAAATCGTCATTCTTGTTGTATCGTTTGCTTGATAAAACCTTTGGGTCGAAACGTTGCTGTATTTTTGTAAAACTATAGTACTTTGTTTTACTGTTTTCGTTATCATTATATTACAAATGTGTATTGTCAATGTTTGGAGATATGTATTTTGTTTGAACTACCATTAGAAGTATATTTAGAAATGAAAGTATTATTGTGAAAGTATAAATTAATTATGTTAAACATTCAAAAGTTCATGAAAAGTAAACTAGATCCTATGCATTTAGGGAAATAGATGTATAAATTTATGTTATTATGAATTATATATATATAACATATATCAGGTATGTTGAGATATGTTAAATATATATATGCAATTTAATAGTAATTTTATAAATATCTTTGTCTTTGAAAGTTTTAAGCTATTATAAATGAACAGACATAGTGAACTACACCATGAACTACAATTATTTTCAACAATTAGATTAAAAAATTTTTTTTTAGTAGTCGTAATGTGTTACCTTGTCAAAGAACTAAACGTTGTATATTTTTGTAGCGTGATATTTTCTGCAATGAAGATTAACAACATACCCCATCAGTGTAATTTGCATATGTCAGTTAGTTAGAATGTGACTAGTTCATACAGATATAACTTCATAATTATGTTATACAGGGTGTTCAAGATAATTGCAGCCCCATTGACAATTCGAAAGTTGCCAGGTACAAATTAAGTTGTGTTTATTTACTATTTAAACCGGTTCTGACTAGCTGTCCTACGTCACATTTGTTCATCGCCCTTCCAGCACTACAATTACACACCGTCACACAACCTTGACCTATACTACGTCATAACTGAACCTTCTATTTCCATACATATATGCCAGATTAGCTCCATTCACGGGCTGCTTTTAAGTTGAACACCCTGTATAACACAGTGATACTGCACAAAATCCTAGATCTACATTTGAAAATTGATTATATTTTAACGCAATAGTGTATAGTGTGTTTTTACATTAACAACAGCCGGAATTTAAAGCGATATATAAACCGACCAAAAGTCGCCATTTCGTAACCTTGCCCAGGAATGTAAACAAAGGGTATCTAAGCGCAACAAAAGGGCATTACTAAGTGAGCGCTACTGATACGTCATGTCCCATATATGTAAAGTCTTTAACTTATTTAAATTACCATTTGTCGATGGAGATATTGTTAGTGCTTTCCTCTCCAGTGACTGTCATTACTTCGGTTTTGTCATTGTTTATTTTCATGTCGTAGTCATCACATATTAACTGTAGTCTGTCAATGTGTTGTTCTAGCTGTTCTGCTGATAGCTGACTAATTGTTGGAAACAAGCAATTCAATTCTCCAGTTGAGGTCAAAGTTATCAAAAGCAGTTTTTTTTTATGAGTAATGTCTTTCCCTGTTGATTTCTCTTCATATTTTTCTCTCATATATCTCTTCTATTTCTCTCTCATATTTCTCTCATCTCTCATATTTCTCTCTCATATCTCTCTTATATCGGCTGAAGTGAAAAACGTTTCTTCAATGCATTGAAAAGTTGATATAGACACATTCTTTGAGCCAAATGTTGCCATCATAAAATGGTGGAGACAATGTTTAGAAATCATAAAATGGTGGAGAAAATGTTTAGAAATCATAAAATGGTGGAGACAATGTTTAGAAATCATAAAATGGTGGAGACAATGTTTAGAAATCATAAAATAGTGGAGACAATGTTTAGAAATGTTGTTTGCTTACAATAACTAACACACTCACATCTTGACACAACATATTGTAGACTCTTTTGTCAACATTTTAGAAAACTATCTGCGGACAAGTCAAAACTTTCCTCAACTTTTAATAATTTGGTCTTTTCTTTGTTCACTCTTCAAATCTCCACAGCATAGGTGCAATTTTTAAATGGTATCCTTGACTGATGATGAAATGGTATCCGTGGATCTGATGATGAAATGGTATCCGTGACTGATGATTATATGGTATCTTTGACTGATGATGAAATGATATCTTTGACTGATGATGAAATGGTATCCGTGACTGATGATGAAATGGTATCTGTGACTGATGATGAAATGGTATCTTTGACTGATGATGAAATGGTATCCTTGACTGATGATGAAATGGTATCTGTGACTGATGATGAAATGCTTTCACAACATATCAAACATTACAATTTTTCTGGATAAATAAAAATAAAAGAGACATCAGTCTCTGCAGTCAACAATAACTATTTGAGATTGATTCAAACAATATACAACTTTAAATTAAAACTGATGTCAAATGTCATTGAATATTTGCTAATATAAAACCAAACTATTGTCGACTCCTTGATGACATTTAACCGTAACATCCTATACCGTTAATTACCGATCTGAAATCATTTACCGCTGGAAATTACTGGTTTATATTGTGTTCATTCATTGGTTAACACATGCTACTATTCGAATTGTGACTTTTCAATTTAAATTACGATGTAAGGAGAAAGTATCGAAAAGCAATATTTACAATCTCGTTGAAACAGGCACATTTTTTGCTGAAAATTCATGTTTTGTTAGGAAAGTGAGCAACCAGCACCCTGATACAGAATCTGTTTGATGTGTTTGACAAGCTCATCTTTGATTATGATGATACTCATAATGTTATTGAAGTAGAGAATAAAAATGATGAGTTAGAACAATACTACGGCAAGTGATAGCATCGATGGTCAGGTCAGTGACATCACAGTGACTATGTTGAGGGACATAATTATGGAAGTGTGAATGATTTAGGTGACCCACATTCAAAGTGTGCTGCTTACGATGGGTGGAACTTTGGCAGGTGCACAAGTACAGTAATTGAATTAAAATTATGGGCCATCTAATACTGGATTAGGTCTAGATGTTGCTGAGCTAGTAGATTAGTTCTAGATGCTGCTGAGCTAGTGGATTAGTTCTAGATGCTGCTGAGCTAGTGTATTAGGTCTAGATGCTGCTGAGCTAGTAGATTAGGTCTAGATGCTGCTGAGCTAGTAGATTAGTTCTAAATGTTGCTGAGCTAGTGGATTAGGTCTAGATGCTGCTGAGCTAGTGGATTAGGTCTAGATGCTGCTGAGCTAGTGGATTATTTGTTGCAAATAATTCCAGAAATCTTCATTCTTTTAGCAAAGGAAACTAACGTGTAGGAGCGTCTGAAACTAACATGTACGAGCGCCTGAAACTAACGTGTAAGAGCCGCCTGAAAGTAACGCTTACGAGCGCCTGAAAGTAACGCTTTGAGCGCCTGAAAGTAACGGACACAAATCTAAATTGGACTTCAGAAACTTCTAAATGAAATGATACATCTACTGGGGAAATGATACATCTACTGGGGAAATGATACATCTACTGGGGAAATGAAAGCATATCTTGGAATCTACTTATTTATAGATATACCTAAGCATCCTAATTCTAGATTGTACTAGTCAGCTGATACAACTTTCAACCAACAATGTGTATCAAACATGTCATGCAATCTGTTTGAAATTGTGTCATCAAATTTCCACATGACATTTCAAGATGCCAATTCAGCCGTGGGGCAAGAAGGGAATGATGGTCTTCATAAGGTTCTCTGATTCTCTTACAGTTCTAGAACTGCAGTTTATGTGTAAGGTTTGCTTGGAAATTTCTGTGCTAGAAAAAGGACAGACAAACCAGCAAAAGGAATGACTCTGACATGACATCTCATCTTTAGTGACATCTCATATTTAGTGACATGACATCTTATCTTTAGTGAGATGACATCTCGTCTAAAAACATATCTAAACTATCCTGACATTCAATCTTTGATATGTCATCTGAATAATACCGACATGACATCTAATGTTTAGTGACAGCTTAAAGAATCTGCTTGTGTGTTTGGACAACCTTCCTTGTTGCAAATGTTGAATATCGTGAATGTCTGATGTGAAGGAAGCCAACTGTATGATGGGGGCAACTCCTGTCCTCACATAATAATACAAAGTGAACTCTGATGATGTTGCTGATGCATGTGAGTGACTGTCGCAGTAGAAGAAGTTTTGTAATCAATCACCTGTGCCCTGAGGACTGGGGTGTTGTTGTTCCACTTCTGGCTTGGACATCTTCACTTGTAAAATATCTGCTGCCATTTTTTGAAAGCAATAGGAAATCTGTGGATGGAGAAGTGGGTGTGAAATACTAATCTCTGACTTTTGTGTGTAATTTGTTACATTATTCTAGAACTCTCAACCGTAGATCAATATATTGGCTCTAGAACTCTCAACCTTAGATCAATATATTAGTTCTAGAACTCTCAACCTTAGATCAATATATTGGCTCTAGAATTCTCAACCTTAGATCAATATATTAGTTCTAGAACTCTCAACCTTAGATCAATATATTAGTTCTAGAACTTTCAACCTTAGATCAAAATATTTGTTCTAGAACTCTCAACATTAGATAATATATTTGTTCTAGAACTCTCAACCTTAGATCAATATATTAGTTCTAGAACTCTCAACCTTAGATCAATATATTAGTTCTAGAACTCTCAACCTTAGATCAATATATTAGTTCTAGAACTCTCAACCTTAGATCAATATATTTGTTCTAGAACTCTCAATCTTACTATACAATAAGTTTGATCAATTTATTGTCTATTCCCAGGTGGAAGATGTAGTTGGCTGTCCACTCTGCCATTAGCGTAGGGATGGGAGCTTTAATTTGCGTTCTAGGGCCAGATGAGTCTTCCTTGTTGTGTTATATCCGTGTTTATGTAGTGTGGTCTTGATATTGTCTATCCATCTTTTTCTTGGTCTTCCCTTAGCTAGTACCCAATCTTTTTTTTATAGTATGCTATTTTTGGTGGTTGGTTGTATTTCATTCTCATTAAATGTCCAAACCACTGCATTTGTTGTCTTTCGATGTATTCGGTGCATGAAGTTATGCCCACTCTGCTTCTGATGTCCTCATTTCGTAGTCTTATCTTTCCTGGTGACTCCCACTGCTTTCCTCAAGCATTTCATTTCACACGTGGTGAGCTTTCTGTGATGTGTTGCTGTAAGAGACCAAGTTTGGCACTGGTAACAAAGTGTTGGTAGGAAAATACTTTTTATCATCTGTCTTTTCACTTCCATCTTGATCTTTGGATGTTGTAGTAATGGTGCCAGATGGTAGGTCCCTGCATTTGCTTTTTGACACCTTGTCTCTATTTCTCTATCTAGTTTTCCGTCCTCTGTAAAAATACTGCCTACATATTTGAATTCGGAAACTTGCTTTACTCTGGTGTTATCTATTTGTATGTTTGCTTGGCTTGGTGTTCTGTTGATTTTCATGGTCTCGGTCTTTTGTTTGTTGATTTTCATATTGTACTTTCTACATGCTATTAGCAATGAATTCATGTGATGTTGTAGCTGATCTTCATTTTCATACATTAAACTTTGGTCGTCCGCAAAAAGCAATTTGTTTATTTGGTTGTTTAATTGGTCGTCGTGATAAAGAATCAATTTAGCAATATCACGCACTGCCGGCTTGTCGGACCCGTCACAGTGGGGTGTTAGTCACTGAATTGATCCATTTATTAAAGAACCTAATCCTAGACGAGAAGCAGCCAATCTAGCAATAGCTACAGAAGACACCCAGAGACATGCAGAAATAGAAGTGATGAAAATGACCACAGCCCAATCAAAAATATTATAGTACACCTCAAGCCACCAGAGAACAGAAATAAAATAGCCAGATAGAACTATAACAAGTTTAGAACATGTAGAGAAACATGACAGAAATAAAATAGCCAGATGGGACTATAACAAGTTTAGAATCTGTAGAGAAACATGACAGAAATAAAAACTGACAGAAACCCCCACAACAAACGACATCAACAAAAATATCACAAACATCATACTCAAAGCAACACAAAAAATCAATCCCCAGAGGAAGAAGAAAATACTATGAACCCTTCTAGACCAGAGAACTGTAACAATTACATGAAAAGGCTACAGCTAGCTCAACCAAAAACACAACAAGATCATTCTGACACAAATGTCACAGAACACAATAAACATCAAGCCATATACAGAAAAGGAAAAAAACTGAAAAGATATAAGGAAAAGATGGCTGGGAAAAATAAGCAACTCTAAATGTGGGAAAAGACAGTCCAAAACTATGGCATCTTGTAAAGTTTAAATGAAGAAAATACCACCAGCCATGCCTGCACAGTTATAGAAGAAGGGAAAACCTACACTGACAAAAGAGCTGCAAACATTTTAGCAGACAGTTTTATTAATGAATGTGACATTCATATGCCCAAAATAAAAGAAATGAAAAAGGAACTTGAAAAATAAACACAAAACAGGCAATAATGAACAAACTTTTCTCCCTCAAAGAACTGGACAGCCCAATAAAAAAACTAAAAAGAAGACATCAGGACCAGACGGGGTGACAAATGAAATGATAATACACCTAGCGACAGTTGGCAGACACCTCATAAACCAATCTTGGATGCAGGGAATATATCCAAAGGACTGGAAGGAGGTGCAAGTAATCCATATAGCCAAAAAAGGTAAGCTCAAAGAAAACAAAGCAAGATACTGCCCCCATAAACCTCCTCAGATGCCTTGGGAAAACAATGAAAAGACTTGTGAACAACAAGTTACTTTCCTTCCTCGATCTAAACCCAGACACAACAAACCACTACCACAGGAGGACAACCATACCTATTTGGGAACACAAGTTGACAGAAGACTCACATGGGGTCTCCACATAGAAGAAATCTTAAGGAAAGCCACACTCAGACTAAGATTTATGAAAAAAACTAGGAGGAACCCACTGGGGTGCAGATGCAAACATTCATCATCAAATAACTTGTCCTTAGCAGAACTTTTCCACCCTAACAGTCTTTGGAATTTCTTTTCCTCATATGTCAGATGTGAAGCCTCTGCAGCCGTCATGCTCAAACCATCAGTTACATCCTGAATCCATCTTCACCATTGTGTTCCTCTTCTCTTTGTCAAAATACCTCCTTCCATGATGGTCTTCTCTAACCCTTCATGTCTTTTTATGTATCCAAAATCCTTCAATTTTCTCATTCTTATTTGTAGCATCAGGCAGTTTTCTTTGATTTTGAGTTCTTTCTAGATAGATCTATTTGTTCTCTTATCTGTCCATGATATACAGAGGACTCTTCTTCTTCTTCACCTTTCAACTCCCAACGGAGCACAGGTCTTCAACAAACTTTTTCCAGCTCTTCCTCTCTCTTGCCATCCCTTCCAATTCTTTCCATGTTTTACCTATCCTTTTAATATCAGCTTCCAGCTCCCTACCTCAGGTCTGTCTAGGCCTTCTCTTGTTCCTCTTTCCCTGCGGGTTCCAAAACAGTGCCTGTCTTGTAATGCTTCCAGTCGGTCTTCTCAATCCATCGCCAGCTTCTCTTCCTGAGCTCTTTCTCCACTGGTATCTGCTTAGTTCTTTCTCTGAGTTCCTTGTTTGTAATCTTATCATACCATCTCAGTCCCTCTATTCTATGTAAACATCCATTTATGAAGGTCTGTAGTTTTCTGGTGGTTTCGAGACATAGAACAGCACTGACTTCACATTTGATTGAAAGATTCTCAGCTTTGTGTTTGTTTTGATCTCCTTTGACTTCCATATCTTACTCAATGCAATAAAGTTTCCCCTTGCTTTTGTATTCTTATCTTGACATCTTTGTTTGTTCCTCCTTCTGTGTCTATGTTGCTACCAAGGTATGTATGTGATTCTACATTTTGTAGAGCTTTTTCCCTCCAGCATAATCTGGTTTACATTTACTGCATTTATTCTCATGACCTTGGTCTTTCCCTGTGTATTTTCAGACCTAGTTGCTGAGACTTATTATTTAGGGTATTCATTTTATCTTTAATCTGTGCGCGATTGTGGGACAGCAATGCCAGATCGTCTGCTAAATCCAGGTACAGGACTCTTTTGTAACACTTATATTCAAAAGCAGAGATATGTTTTTCCACTGCCTTATTAAATGCGCATGCTTCACACTCGACGCTGTACTGGGAATATGCAAGCTCTTAATACTTTACTGACCAATTTCGATGGTCGTCGATTCCGGTAAAAGTCTTAGAGACCAACTTCGACTTAATTTCAAACATGTTGAATGCAAACAGACGGTAGTATCGATAACTTTAGGGATCACGTGTCATCCGGTCATTTTATTATTCCAAAATAGCTGTGCCCGCGATATCGAAAGTTAGAACCGTTTGAAGCAATGTTTTCGTGAAAATTCGTTATTTTTGTTACAAGTACACTTCCAGCATTTTTATCATGTCTGATAACATAAACTAGACTTATAAAATAGATTATTCTGACTCTGCCAGCGAATATTGTGACGAAAGTAATACCGCAAGGTTAAGCAAAGATGTATAGGTGAATAATACCGCATGTGACAGTAGTGACAAACATGTTGGATTACACGATAGGGTTGATGTTAGTACATTTGAGGTAAGAAGTGGGCATGGTACAAGAGACCAGAACAGAACTGCACATGTAAATAATCTTTGGAGATGGAGCAACAGTTCTCAAAACGAACTATTTGAGCTTGACATTCTTCTTATATACGAATAACAACGTGTGACCGACTTGTCACGTCAGACGCAACTGTAACTGGGTGTATCATATGCCCATCGATTTCTTTCAAGATTATTTTTCCTGTCATTCTGCCATAGATTTGATCACTGTTGAAGTGAATAGGTACTGTGAAAATCACATATATCAGTACACATGAAGTGTCATGTACAAAAATCTTACTTGTGATCAGACTGGTACATTTGAAATTTATGGATTGATATTGCACCTTCAGATTGGTATGGAAATGTGTTGTAAACCAGCAGTTTCAGATTACTGGTGTAATAATTAAGGTTGTGTTAGGCATCATCTAAGGTTGTGTTGTGTTCACTCCAATGGTGTTATGGACAAGACAGTCTGAAAATTCAAGCCAGTACTTGCAGAAAAATACAACAAAAGTATGGGGGTGTCAACCATTTCACCAACCCACACAGATCCTATAAGTGGTACCTGCTATTGTATCATTTCATAGTTGAAACTGCTCAGTTCAATTGACACATAAGCTACAACACTGCAAGCTCCACAAAAACTATCACAGCTGAGAAGTTTAGGCAGGCTGTCAGTATTGCTTTATAACTGCATCTCAATAATGATACCACTCAGATTTAGGATGCATCATTCAAATATGCAACCAAGACATAGATGTAAATTGTGTACAGCTGCAGGTTAAAGAAGCCTGTCTTGCATATGCTGTCCAAATTTCAATGTTTACTTCTATGATTGACACTGCATCAAGTTATACCACCGCCTGAGTGGTTACCGGGCCCACATTTGGGGTGTAAAGAATAGAACCACTGTTACCTGCCATGCATGTCGAAGAGGCGACTAAGGAGGTTTGGCTGAAATCGGATGCATGTGTCCGCTAGGAATGCTAACCCGAAACAAATGCTTGTAGAAAACGGATGCACCAGGCCGTAAGGCGATAACATGGTGCAACGACCCTCACAATGAGGAATGGGATAACGGATTCTACGGTGGCCAATCTGTCTCGGAGATTTAGCTACGCAGTAAAAATGTCAGACCTACCATCACGAGTGTGGTCAAAACTTACTGCTGGAAGAGGTCGGTAAACGGGGAAGCAGAAGTCATAGGAATTATATCCTACAGAACTGCCCCCAGTGTGCAGACTTGAGAAGAAAGAGGTGGCCCACTTACACTAGCGTCCAAGACAAACTGTATGGCGTGGCTGATAATCTGAGGCAGACGGCTGCTTTTATTAGAGAATCCGAAATCCTAATCTAGTGAGAACGCAGAAGAAGTTATACTACACAGTTGAGGATTATCAATGTTCCCTGCAAAGACTCCTGCAGAGGCATACAGCTACAAAATAAACCCCAGTTCATGAAGGAAGCAGATAAGACTATAACTAGAGGTGTAGTTTATTCATTTAACATTCACAAACACTCATTGTGAGAAGCTGCATAAACACAACACATTCAAAATAAAATAAAAATGTTTTGCATTTTATTCAAACTTATGTAAATAAAGGGAATAATAGCCGTCCATCGCAAACGATGATAACAATCTCAGACATGTGCTGTTGCACCTCCCTGGTGTGTGCGGAGGTGACTGTAGAGTCCAATCCTAGAACAGAATCCCGACCACAGGTGGGGCATACATGATCAAGGTTAGACATATGCGTGTTGTGTGCTCTGCCTTTTCGCGCTGCTCGCTTTCTCTGTGACTCAACAATACGATGATTCTCAGCTATTCGGGTTCCTCTTTGTTGTTACAGCGCCTCATTTGGCGATCTTGCGCAAGGGATTCTAAGCACGTATTGTCTATATCGAAGCATTTCAGACACTTTAAGAGTGTCTTTAAAGCGTTTTTTCTGTCCACCAGCTAAACGTCTGCCCCTTCAAGTTCGCCATACATCAACTGTTTTGCCCATATAAAAGGGAATAAACACATCTAAATGCCATACACAGATTCGAGATCAAAGGTTACCAAACCTTCAGAATAGACAGAGAAGGGCACAAGGGTGGAGTCCTCAACCTAGTTCGAAACGGCATTCCAGCAAAGCAAACGGAAGGAACCACTGGAAGTGCCGGCGCAGTAGAGATCGTAGGCGTCCTAATCACATGTAACGAAAGGCAGATGCTTTTGTATAACTTTTACTGCCTAAGTGACATCTCGCTGTCACTTGAAGCAATGAATATCAAAGACACATCGTGCATTATGGTCGGTGATTTCAACAGTCACTCGGAGAGATGGGGATACCTCGAAAAGAACAGCAGAGGCGTAGAAGTGGAAGACTGGGAGATAGAGAACAACCTGTTCCTCATCAATGCCCCAGACGATCCTCCAACCTTCTACTCGAGAAGGTGGCACACACGAGCACCCCAGACTTGGCCTTCGCAAATGCACCTCTCCACCAAAATAGTATGCACGCACGGCAACTAGGAGATAGCGACCATAGGCCTGTCAAGCTGCAGGTAAACCTGAAATTTGTACCTGAGCCCAAAATGTGGTTGCCACGGTGGAACTACAAGAAAGCAAATTGGGAACAGTATGGCACTAACAGATGCCAATGTTGAACGATCAACATGCATGAACAGAAAACATGCGATCCGTGGCAAGGGAACTCACACAAGCAATCCTGAAAGCGGCATGGGAAACCATTCCCAGAGGCGCACAGAAGGATTACAAGCCATACTGACAGCAGAGGTTTCAAGCTTAAAACAACCTTGAAATGGCAAGGAGTGAGGCTGAACAGGCACAGTCAGTGACGATCAATACTGCTTACAAAGCGGCAGCTGCCAAGTACAGGAGGGAAGTAAAACGAGCAGCAAGACAGAGCTGGGTTAATACGACTGAATCCCTGAACCTTGATAGGGATGGTCATAAATTGTGAAAGTTAGCCAAAGCGCTGAGTGACGAAAACACCAGCCGACCCCCAATAGTCCTCGAACAGGATAAAAAGATGTCTTCCGGAAGAGAAGAGGCAAACATTCTAATGCAAAATATGCCGAAGTCAGCAGAGTAAGCATAGCAAAAGAAAGAGCCGATAGTCATCTAACGAATACATTCACCAGTAATGTGTTGGGAGAGACATTAAGGAGCCTCAAGTTCAAAGTCGCCGAAAGGATGGGATCACCAATGAGATGCTTAAGAACTTGGGTACCAGAGCAAAAGCAGCTCTACTGGCCATCCTGAATATGTCATGGAGAACAGGAATAGTACCACGGGAATGTAAAGAAGCGAACATGGTGCCCATCCTTAAACCAGGCAAAAATAAACTCGACCCCGCGAGTTACAGACCAATAAGTCTCCTAAGCTGCACTGGCAAACTCATGGAACGAATGGTGAACAAACGGCTTTCTTGGCACTTGGAAAACAAAGGGCTACTCATGGTACAACAGGGAGGCTTTCGGAAGCAACGATCTACAGAAGATCAAGTAACATATATCGCCCAGGAAATCAAGGATGGTTTCCAAGAAAAAGAACAGACACTGGGCAGTCCTGGTAGATATGGAGAAGGCGTTTGACACGGTTTGGAAAGAAGGCCTAAAACTCCTCACCCTCAGTATAAAGGGAAGAATGTACAATTGGCTTGATAGATACCTTGAGAACAGAAAGGGTTCAGGTTCAGGGGTACACTAGCATGAAAGCCACATTAGAGCAAGGAGTCCCGCAAGGAGGAGTACTTTCACCAACTCTTTTTCTAATCTTTGTCAATGACGTAGCCACATACCTACCAGAGCGAGTACAATCTACCATGTATGCCGACGACCTGGCAATATGGGAGAGGGAAAAGTCAATGCCCACAGCAACAAATCGACTACAAGTTACGTTAAATAACCTGGAAGTGTGGACAAAAAGTGGAATATGAGCATAAATGCGTCTAAGACCACTTACACTGTGTTTTCTCAGAACAACCAGGACCACAAAATTAAACTTAAAGTCAATGGGCATGATCTTCCAGAAAGCAAGACTCCAACGTACCTCGGAGTCACACTCGACCGAAAATTGACTTGGTGCGCTCAAATTGAAAATGCTACGGCAAAAGCGAGACACAGCTCACGATGATGAGCAAACTCGCAAGCTCCACGTGGGGAGCAAACGCCAGAGTCCTTAAAACCCTCTACTCTGGTAGAGTGCGACCTGTCTTGGAATACAACATTCCAGTGTGGAGTATGTATATATGGCCTTTTCGTCTTTACAGATGGTCAATTGGCAAGTGTTTTACTGTGACAACTTCTGAGTTTTCGCTTTTCTCTCTTGTCGCTCAGCTCGTATATAAGTCTCTTCTCAAAAGACTCTGCGCCTTTCGAATTTGGCTTTCCACACAACTCTGTCATCAGCTAGTCCCTCCCATGTGCTGGGACCTATAGAAAAGTTTTTCATTGAGGCTTTGCAGACATCTTTATATCTGAGCAGTGGTCTGCCCTGGTGCCTCTTCTCCTCCGAAAGTTCACAGAACAATATTTGTTTTGGTATGCGGCAAGTTTCCATTCTTCTCACATGTCCCAACCATCTTAGTCGTCTACTGCTGATCATGCCCATGATGGAAGGCAGTTTTGCACATTTCAGTACTTCAGAGTTGGTTATCTTGTCGTACCACCTGATGTTCATAATCTTGCGGAGACATCGAAGATGAAAGATGTTAAGTCTCCTCTAGTGTCTTGAGTAGGCTGTCCATGTTTCTGAGCCATATAGTAAAGAACTAATTACACAGGCTCGATATATTTGGATCTTCGCCTGCAATGTCAGTTTTGTGTTGTCCCACGCCGCTTTGATAGTATGCCGAATGTAGTAGCCGCACTCCCTACACGAGCGTTGGTTTCTTCATGAAGAGAAAGGTTGGCAGTGACCATGGACCCGAGATAGCAAAATTTTGGAACTGGTGTTAGATGGTTGCCATTTAGAGTGATATTTGATGTGTTACCTCCCTGACATAATACAACTGTTTTGGAGACACTTATTTTCAGAGAAAATAAGTCGCATGCCTTTGACAAATTATTCATTAGGCATTGCAGTGTAGTCTCACTGTGGGCGATTAAGGCAGCATCATCAGCGAAAAGGAGGTCCTTGAGAAGAATTTCTGCCGATTTTGTCTTAGCTCTTAAGCGAGCCAAGTTAAAGAGTGAACCATCAGATCTAGTGCGGATGAAAACATCACCATCAGCGTCCCCTAAGGCTTGGTTCAAAATAACTGCGAAGAAGATGCCATAGAGAGTGGGGGCAAAGACACAGCCCTGCTTGACTCCACTCTTAATCTCAAAACTATCAGATGTGCTGCCTTTCATGCCCTCATGGAAGGAGACAATCAATTAGAGCAACTTTGGGGGACAGCCAATATGCTTCAGTATTTTATAGAGACTTGGCCTGCTGACTGTCAAATGCCTTAGTTAGATCCACGAAAGCAATACATAAAGGCTTGCTCTGTTTTCTGCACTTCTCTTGTAGCTGTCAAAGGGTAAATATCATGTCAGTTGTTGACTGTCCAGCTCTGAATCCACATTGTGACTCTGGAAGAACACGCTCCGCCAGTTTCTGTAGTCGTTTTGAAAGGACTAGTGCAAAAGCCTTGCCTGTTACACTTAGAAGGGAGATGCCTCTGTAGTTGTCACAATCCTCCTTATCCCCTTTGTTTTTATAGAGTATCACTATCTTTGCATCCCTCATCCCTCAGTGTGGAGTAATGCATCCAATAAACAATGCGCAAAAGTCAGAACCGTGCAATGCGCATTATCACAGGAGTCATGAAGTCTACGCCTAACAAGGCGATGGAAACAATCACAGGCATCCAACCAATGTCAGACCGAAGGGACAGAAAAGTCTTAGTATTAGCCGAAAAACTTAAATGGCTCGATTCCCACCCTATCCATGAAAGAATGTACGACTGAAAGAAGTAGGATACAGAGATCTAGCTTAGCAAAATCGCTAAAGCACTGACCGCAGACCATCCGGTCCTTGCACAATGCAAAACCAAACCAATCCTGGCAACTGATAAGTGCCCGTCGTGGAAAACCATAATACTAGAACTAAGGGAAAAAATCCCAGGCATACTTAAAAAAGGTCATCAAGAAAACTTAGAAAGAAGAGCGGCCACAGAACTCTATATATCAACCGAATACCCCGAAAATAAGTGGACACATGTGTACACTGACGGGTCTGCCAGGAACGCAATCAGCGATGGTGGAGGAGGAATAGTGCTTAAACTATCAAAGAAAGTGACGGTCACAAAATCAATTGCCACAGGCAAATACTCAAATAACTACTGAGCAGAAGCGGAGGCAATAAGAACAGCGACCGAAATGATCCTAGAGAGAAGAGGCACCTCTCGCAACAAGGTAGTGATATTCACCGATGCTCTATCGGTCATCACGGCACTCAAAAGTGTAGGCAAAACATAGCTGAATGAGCTCAAAGCGACCCTCGATGAACTAACGCGCTCACTCAAACGCACCGTCATTCAGTGGATCCCATCACACTGTAATGTAAGTGGAAACGAACGTGTCGACAAACTAGCTAAAGAAGGCGGGCGACTACCTCAGACTGATCTCGAGATCAGTTATGAGGAAGCCCGAACAACCATCAGTTCGCACTACAGAGGCAAATGGACAAAAGATCATCACCAGCATTCCAACAGTGACGGATACTATGGTCTGTCCCGTAGCGAACAAGTTACCATACTTCGCCTCCGTACCGGCCACAACAAGCTACGCGCCCACATGTACAACAAATTCAAGATAGGCACAACTAGCCTGTGCCCATGCAAAAAGGCGGATATGACGGCAGAACACGTTCTGCAGGATTGTCAACGGATAGCAGGTTTAAGAAACGAAACCTGGCCACAAAACACAGAGCTTTGCGAAAAGCTGTATGGAGGAACGGAGTCCCTTAAAACCACGGTAAAATTCATGATAAAGTTGGTTCATCAGTCTAGGCCGGGATCGCGAGAGAGAAACAAAAGGGAACCACCACAAGATAATATGGAGAGAAAACATGCTAACTAAACAATCTCTCAGAACACAACCAAATTATTCTCCAGTGGATGCCGACTCTATGGCAATTCAAGAAATGAGAGAGCAGACAAGCTGGCTAAGGAGGGAACAAAATTGATAGAACACAAGCACTGAATGTCTCTACCAGAGATTAAGACACATATGAAAAAAAAATACAAAAAGTAGTGGAGAAAATAAACTTACAAGATCCCAACAGCAGACTCAACAGAAAAGCACAAAACACAGCACAAAACAATCTTTTGTCTCAGAACAAAACACTTCAGGCGCAACCACCACATGCACAGAATAAAGCCTGCTCAGACTGCGCAGTGTGCATGTCAGACCAAAATATGGTTCCAGAGCACATCCTGCAGTTAACAAAGCATGGCCTCATGAATGAAGCATGCAGAGCAAGCTATAGGAAACCCACAATGAACTCCAACTAACGTGCAGCTTCATACAGGCAACCGATCTCATAGTTTAGACTGAGCATATGAAACCAATGGCAAAGATGGTTCTAGCATGTTCATCATTCTTTTGTTTATTGTTGGTGGTTGTAACCTACACAGTTTCATATACCAAAAACTGGTAAGTAATCAATTATATATTAAAATTCTTCTTTATGTAGCAAATCTTTTGCAGAATTTTGATCTTATCACAGCCTGCCTGAATAAGTCTTAATCTCCAGTCAGTTCTCTTATCCATCGAAGTAGTGTCCAGTTGTCATCACGATTTTGGTCATCTCTGTCTTATCTTAAGGGAACTATGCCCTCCATTATTGCTCTCTTTAAATCACTGTGACGTTTGATGTGAACAAACTATTTCAGTTTCCGAGATGTGGTTGTTGAGTCAATGTTCCTCGACGTTCAGTTTTTGTAGTCTCTATGTTTTGCCTCTTCCTTATCTAAGACATTCAAATGTTATTTTTCTATAGCAATTTATTTCAAAAGATTCAGAGAGAGAGAGAGAGAGAGAGAGAGAGAGAGAGAAAACCACATATGGTAGGTCAGTGATCTAAATTATGCATTCAAGTTATCAACTCACAGACTCTCCAGTTTTAGCAGACACAAAATAGCTGGACATATTGTGTTCTTGTGCAAACTTTTGATGTTTGTCTTCTTTAACAGTTCGCATGTGTTCAAGGTCACCTGGCAGGTTAAAGATAGTATTCACAAAATCAAAGTCTCATTAAATACAAGAAAGAAATCTATCTCTCTCTCACGATCCAGGAGAAAGAAATCTGATATTCTATCAAAGTTTCATTAACCTTTAGAACTGGAGTCTGATGATATTTCAGGATTCAATGTGAACATTGAAGCGTAACAGGCAAAGCTTTTGCACTAGTCCTTTCAAAACGACTACAGAAACTGGCGGAGCGTGTTCTTCCAGAGTCACAATGTGGATTCAGAGCTAGACGGTCAACAACTGACATGATATTTACCCTTCGACAGCTACAAGAGAAGTGCAGAGAGCAGAGCAAGCCTCTATGTATTGCTTTCGTGGATCTGACTAAGGCATTTGACAGTCAGCAGGCCAAGTCTTTATAAAATATTGAAGTATATTGGTTGTCCCCAAAGTTGCTCCAATTGATTGTTTCCTTCCATGAGGGCATGAAAGCCAGCATATAGTTCGATGGCAGCACATCTGATAGTTTTGAGGTTAAGAGTGGAGTCAAGCAGGGCTGTGTCCTTGCCCCACTCTCTTTGGTATCTTCTTCGCAGTCCTTTGAACCACGCCTTAGGGGACGCTGATGGTGATGTTTTCATCCGCACTAGATCTGATGGTTCACTGTTTAACTTGGCTCGCTTAAGAGCCAAGACAAAACGACGGAAATACTTCTCAAGGACCTCCTTTTCGCTGACGATGCTGCCTTAGTCGCCCACAGTGAGACTACACTGCAATGTCTAATTAATAATTTGTCAAAGGCATCGACCTTTTTCTCTGACAATAAGTGTCTCCAAAACAGTTGTATTATGTCAGGGAGGTAAGACATCAAATATCACTTTAAATGGCAACCATCTAACACCAGTGCAAAAATTCTGCTATCTTGGGTCCACGGTCACTGCCAGCCTTTCTCTTGACGAAGAAATCAACGCTCGTATAGGAGTGCGGCTACTACATTCGGCATACTATCAAAGCGAGCGTGGGACAAAAAAAAATTGACATTGCAGACGAAAACTCTGTCGAGCCTGTGTAATTAGTTCTTTACTATATGGCTCAGAAACATGGACAGCCTACTCAAGACACAAGAGGAGACTTAACATCTTTCACCTTCGATGTCTCTCCAAGATTATGAACATCAGGTGGTACGACAAGATAACCAACTCTGAAGTACTGAAATGTGCAAAACTGCCTTCCATCATGGGCATGCTCAGCAGTAGACGACTAAGATGGTTGGGACATGTGAGAAGAATGGAAACTTATCGCATACCAAAACAAATGTTGTTCTGTGAACTTTCGGAGGGGAAGAGGCACCAGGGCAGACCACTGCTCAGATATAAAGATGTCTGCAAAACCTCAATGAAAACTTTTCTATAGATCCCAGCACATGGGAGGGACTAGCTGATGACAGAGTTGTGTGAAAGCCAAATTACGGAAGGCGCAGAGTCTTTTGAGAAGAGACTTATGTACGAGCTGAACAATAAGAGAGAAAAGCGAAAACTCAGAAGTTGTCACAGTAAAACACTTGCCTAATGACCGTCTGTAAAGATGAAAAGGGCCATACATACATACAATGTGAACATTGCATATCCCGAGCTCCCGAAATATAGGTTGGAGACGATTTTATCATTATTCTTTGCGGTATTCAATAATAAATCGTGTACAAATGGGACATCAAACACAACCTCACGCTTCTGCATGGTTTAGCAAGATGGCGGATGCTGTTGTGGGATTTTTTGGGTACTGATAAGATAATTATTATATATAATTCCTCTCGTAACGTTATATGTTACATAGGGCCTGCAAGTAATTTCTCCATACCGCTCTATCCTGGGCAACTCGCTCAATCTCCTCAATGGAACTGAGACCTATATTTCTTGTCTCTCTCAGCAAAGTTCGTTTCAGGGTCTCCTTAGGTCAACCTCTCTTTCTTTAACCCTTTGCATCCCACTTCAATGCCTGCTTTGATATTCGTTGATCATTTCTCCTCAAGGTGTGCCCAACATATCTCCATCTTCTCTTTCTTATAGCAGTTGTCACTAGTGGTTGACCAGACATTTCTCTGATTTCATCACTTCTCCTGAATTCGTTCCATTTTATATTCATTATTTTTCATAGACATCTATTTTCAAATGCATTCAACTTGCTTTCTATATCTTTAGTCATTTTCCAACTCTCGCTGGCATATGTTAGGATTGATACAACATTTGAATTGAACATTCGTAATTTAGTTTTAATACTATATAACTTGCAGTTCCATATTTTATTTAGACTTTTAAAAGCTGATGTTGCTTTGCCAATTCGTATCATAATTTCTTTTTAACATTTCCTGTGCAATCAAAATTGCTACCTAAATAGGTGAACTGCTCTGTTATTTTTAGCATTTTAGATTCCAGTGTGATATCTGCATTACTTGCCATAGGTGTCTTCATTATATTTGTTTTTTCATAGCTTATCTGCAGTCCAACGTTTGATGCTATAGATGACAAGTTGTCTGTTTTTCTTTGCAGATCTTAGTTGTTTCTACTTAACAAGGCAATATCATCTGCAAAATCCAAATCTTCTAGTTGACTATTTTCTACCCAATCGATGCCAGTTTTGTCCCTGCAACATTTTCGCATCACCCAGTCAATGGCCACTTCAAACAATAGCGGAGATAGAATACAGCCTTGCTTTACTCCTATTTCAATCATAAACGAGTCGCTGTGTCCACCATCAGTGCGAACTGCACACTGTGAACCATCATAGAGGCTCTTTATAATGTTTATTATTTTGTCTGGTATTCCATAGCATCTCAGAATATTCCACAGGGAGATTCTGTGTAGACTATCAAAGGCTTTTTAAAAATCGATGAAATTTAGTATAAGTGGTTGTTGCTTCTCAATATGTTCCTCCAAAATTAGTGATACGGTACTTAGTTAACTCTTTCCACGCCCATTTATTTCCTCAATTTTTAAGCAGTTAATTCAAGGGAAGTAAAAAAAAAATTATGATCCCAACTACTTGTCAATAAATAAACATATATATATTATTATACACTAAATTTAAGAAAACTGGACAACCCAATAGAATAACAAGGTTGAAAAGTAGTAGAAGTAAAACTAGAAAAACTTCTTATAAGGGAAGCAACTCTATGGCGCAGTGTGTGGCTTACAGCTGCAACGGACTTCCGCCGTGGCGCAGTGTGCGGCTTAAAGCGTGGAAAGAGTTAAGTTGAAAAGATGTTCTGAAAATTTCGAAAATGGTCAATCTAAAAATTAACAGAGTAAGCTGTTAAACTTGGTTTGAATGAATCTGAAGATAAATTAGACTTAGAATGTAATCTTCTTCTGGTTCGCTGTCTACACAATGAGTCCGGTTCTCTGGATGTATGTTGTTGTATTTGTTAGTTCATCAAGGCATCCAAACAGCTTTGTATTGATGTCTGTCTCTGTTGGCCAGTGTTCTTTCCGTAGTTGATTCATCAGGTGATAATCTTACAGGATGTGTTCAGCTGTCTGTCCACAAGCACATGTGGGTGATGGAACTAGTTTTAGTCTGTTTAGGTGTCTATTCAGTTTGTTGTGATGTGTTCGGCTGTCTGTCCACAAGCACATGTGGGTGATGGAACTAGTTTTAGTCTGTTTAGGTGTCTGTTCAGTTTGTTGTGATGTGTTCGGCTGTCTGTCCACATGCACATGTGAGTGATGGAACTAGTTTTAGTCTGTTTAGGTGTCTGTTCAGTTTGTTGTGATGTGTCTGGCTGTCTGTCCACATGCACATGTGGGTCATGGAACTAGTTTTAGTCTGTTTAGGTGTCTGTTCAGTTTGTTGTGATGTGTTCGGCTGTCTGTCCACATGCACATGTGAGTGATGGAACTAGTTTTAGTCTATGTGTCTGTTCAGTTTGTTGTGATGTGTTCAGCTGTCTGTCCACATGCACATGTGGGTCATGGAACTAGTTTTAGTCTATGTGTCTGTTCAGTTTGTTGTGTCCAGTTCTGAGTGGAAACAATATCACTTGCCTTGCTCTATCTAGACAGTGGTAATTATCTCTTTGTGGTCTTCTTTTTAATGGCCTTGATGAGCGTTTTCTTTTGGAAGAGATTATTTGATTCCTGTGTTGCTCCTTCCTTAGCTAATTTGTCTGCTCTCTCGTTTCCTGTACGCCACAGTGTGCTGGTATCCACTGCAGCACGACCCTTTGTATGGTATTCAGCTCACTTAGTTTGCACCCAAAATTCCACAGGCAGCTAAGCAACAGATGATCAACAGCATTTTATACCTACTTTGTGTTACCAGAGCAAACATGAACAATGAGCAAGCGTAGTCACAAAAATAACTACATGTGAAATGCGCTGCCTGCAAAAGTTACCAACAACACCAGAAAAGACAGTCACCAACATCAGCATAAGAAGAAAGTTGGCACAGAACCCTGCTTGAATTACATTGAGAAACAAAGAATAAAGTGGTTTACCCACTTAATAAGAATGCACCCTAAACTTCACAGTATACAGAGTCTTCTACAACAGAACATCGGGCAAGAGGAAGACCACGAAAAGATGGTTAGATGGCATAGCAGAATCCTGTGAAAGAGCAAAAATAACAATCACGCAAGCCATCAGAACAGCGCAAGACAAAACAGAAAACCACGACACTGGGCAACAACCAGGTAGCAGTGTGACGACACTGGGCAACAACCAGGTAGCAGTGTGATGACACTGGGCAACAACCAGGTGGCAGTGTGACGACACTGGGCAACAACCAGGTAGCAGTGTGATGACACTGGGTAACAACCAGGTGGCAGTGTGACGACACTGGGCAACAACCAGGTGGCAGTGTGACGACACTGGCCAAGTAGTTTGAGCAGAATTTTCCAGTGGATGTACAGGTGGATGCATTTGTATCTTACATGAATTCCTGCCCCTCCGTTTCTCACTGTTCTAGTTGCTGATCCATCTGTATATATTTGGATCCATGCTTCGCTTGGATATAGTTCTTTGATCATTTCACAAGCTACTGTTTTCTTTTGGAGAGTATTTAGCTCTCTCATGGGGCTTGTGGTAGCTATGGTAGTTCTAATGGTAAAATTATGCTGTTGTTCCCATGGGGTTGGGGAGAGTGTTGGTGTTATATCCTTGGTGATGTCTGTAGATCGTCCTATATATTCTAATTAGTCGCTAGACCGTGCACAAAACTACTTCTTTTCAACCTCCCGCTGGACAGATCTCTGAACCTAGCTTTCATTGGATGTATTGGAATATTCTTGTATTTTTCTGCCTGTATGAGGCTCTTTGTGTCTCGTCTGTATGATAGAGGTGGAGTGTATGTGTTGGCATATTCTGCTATTTTTCTGCCTATATGAGGCTCTTTGTGTCTCGTCTGTATGATAGAGATGGAGTGCATGTGTTTTTCCATCTCATCAATTGGTGTCTTCATAGCACCTGTAATCAACTGGAGGGCTTGGTTCTGTACTTTATCCAGGGCTTGAAGATTTGATTTGGCTTGGTCTTCATAGCACCTGTAATCAACCGGAGGGCTTGGTTCTGTACTTTATCCAGGGCTTGAAGATTTGATTTGGCTTGGTCTTCATAGCACCTGTAATCAACCGGAGGGCTTGGTTCTGTACTTTATCCAGGGCTTGAAGATTTGATTTGGCTTGGTCTTCATAGCACCTGTAATCAACCGGAGGGCTTGGTTCTGTACTTTATCCAGAGCTTGAAGATTTGATTTGGCTGCTGTTGAACTAAGATGATGATCCATACTCTAATATTGGTCTTATTAGTCCAGTGTATACTCTCTTAAGTGTCTTTCATAAGCTCCCAACTTGATCCAGCTAGTTTCCTCAGGATGGCTAACTTCCTTCTTGCTTTTGCCTCTGTTCTCTCCAGGTGGGGCTTCCATGTCATTCTTTTATCTAATGTGATGCCTAAATAATGTGATGCCTAAATAATGTGGTTCCTTGTCTATTGGGACTTTTGTATTCCCGAGTCGTATTTCTCCTGCTCTGTCTTTGTTTGATAGTGTGAATAGTGTTGTTGACGATTTTTCAGTGTTGATCTACACCAACCACTTCTCTGCCCATGTTGCCTGCAGCCTTTTGTATTTGTTTATTAGCTATAGTTATGTGTTCTTCTACACTCCATACTGCTAAGTCATCAGCATATAGGACAGTTCTCACACCATGTGGCAGTTCTGGTATGAGGTCATTGATGAATATGAGGAACAAGGTGGGAGACAATACTGATCCCTGAGGCACCCCATGTTTTAGGATAATTTTTTTACTATTGATGCCCTCCATAGTGACTCTCACTTTTCGATTGTATAAGAATGACTGGATCCATTTCATCATGTTGCCATTTATTCCATTCCTTTGTAGTTTCACTATTAACCCATTTTTCCATACTCTATCAAAGGCTTTATGGAGGTCTATCCAGAGGGTGAAGACTTTCTTTTACTGTTGGAATTCATCTTCAACAATCTGTGATATATATGTTATTTGATCTTCTGTGCTGTTGTGTTCTCTAAATCCTGCTTGTTCTGGCACTAGTAGTTTCTCAGATTCCAGGTACCATTTAAGTCTTCTGTTGACCATCCTCTCCATTATTTTGCACGCCTTCTTTTTATCTTTCCCTTTCTTTATGATGGGGCACATGAGTGCCTCTCTCCATATCTGTAGTGTGTTGCCTGTCCTCCAGCAATAGTTGTATATTTCTAATAGTTTCATTGTTGCTGTATTTCCTAGGTACTTGAGCATTTCGTTGGTTATACCGTCTGGGCCTGGTGATTTCTTTCTTAAGTCTGCCCAAAGCTGTTGTTAACTCTTCCACAGTGAATGATTTTTGGAGGGCGTTGGGAATATTTTCATTACTTCTATTTTGATATCTCTCTTTCTGAACTTCTTGTTGTCTACATGAATTGATAGTAATGTCGCTTTCATTTCTGTATGATTCAGCAAATTTGTCTGCTGCTTGTTTGCCGAATATGTTTTGCGCAGTCTTCTAATGTGATTGTTTGTCATTATGTTGTTAATCATCATTTAGTTGTTTGTTAGTTTCCACAATTTTCTCCTTCCTTTTCAAAGTTTAGTTTATTGGTTTTTCTCCCAGCTTCTCCTTTGGGCCTCCAACTTTTCCTTAATGAATTTTGCTTTTGTCTGCTGTAGAATAATGTGATTTTGTTGTGATGGTTCATCTTCTGCAATGTTCCGTGCTGCACCAATTTATCTGATAGTTTCTGAAGAGTGTTGGAACAGTATGATACATAGTTTCTGAAGTGTGTTGGAACAGTATGGTACATAGTTTTTCCTCGCTCCTCTTGGAATTGTTTCTTTGGCTGCTTTGAGTATTCCACTATTAACACTTTCGCTGCCAGCCATTTTTCAACAAAGTCTGGCTCACTGCACACTATTTTTTCGGCATGATCAGTTTTCAGGTGACAATTTTAAAAATCGTAAAAATAAACTAATAAACTTACGACATTTAAACTACGGAATAGTATTCATATATTAATGAGCTACTAACCTGTCTATATGTAGAATATATTCTTTATAATCCACAAGCTATTGTAGTAACTGATATCCCCATACCTATCCACAGTATGATATACCGTCGTTTTTGAGTTGGGTGTCTGTCACCTACTCCTGTACCCCTTGGAATGTCTGCTATCGATCTATAAACATCGTCACGTGAATCACAGCTCAAATTCATATCACATTCAGAGTTCGTTTTAATACTATCACTGGTTAAAAGTCTGAAAAAGAGTCATTTTGGACATCACTATTCATCAGCTACGACGCCCATTTTGAAATTTTTGTTCATTTAAAAATCGTGAAAGCGAACTTATACCGACGTTTACCACATGTGTGTTAGATCCGCCATTATGGAGAGCTCGTCGGAACAATACGGAAGTAGTCGTCACGGTACCCGTTTGAAGCTGATACTCCCGTTAAAAAGAGCGTCGATGACGGTGCATGTCGGCTGACAAAAGTTGACGACTGCAGCGAAGGAGTTGTATTCCGCAGACTTTTGTCGTCGGTGGCAGTGAAAGTGTTAAACTCCTTGATAGCTCTGTTAACCCTCTTATTTCTAGCCCTTCAGAAAAAGTAACTACTGAATTCCCAGGGCAAGGGCAATAACCCAGCAACAATGAGAAGTGCTTGTGAAATAAAATTTATAACAAATACAATTTCTAATCAATATTTGTGATTTAAAGTCCAATTTAGTTAAATGGATGAGGTACTAGTTAGTAAACATGTATGTTGTCAATACCATGCAAGTTGGATGTAAAAATTATACAAGTGAAGAAATAAAAATGAATGACAATATTGAAAGTATGTTTCACTCAAAAATGTCAGTTTTATTGATGATAAATGTAAATTGAAAGGTTGAAAAGCAATCCCCCTTACAGAGGTTGATTTTACATGTGGGGCAACTATCACTTGTTTCCACACACCTTCATGATGCAGTCCTCATCTTCATTTAGAAACACTAACTGCGGCTCTGCATTCTGCCAAACAGTTGACTTGAGTCGGTTGATGGTTGGCATGAATGGAGTTTGCAGTCCTGCAGTATCTGGGAGTTGATCAGTCCTGCAGTATCTGGGAGTTTATCAGTCCTGCAGTTGCTTAGCCTGCATCTTTGTATGGGCATGAGGGCCCTCATACAATCAAGACAGAGGTTCAACCTTGCATATGTCCATATTGTCCTCATGGAACGAATTTGGAATTGACATTGAGGTACAAATATTTGCTGATACTTTCAAATCTATTTCTTGACACTATATTTGACAAAGCAGGCACATTCAACAGTTTATCGGTAAACCAAACACATTCTGTAGTAAGGTAACTGGTGAGTTCGACACATATAGTTTACGTAAAGAAAGATAGTGATGTAATGAAAAGGAACAGTGCCCATGAAGGATCTGGATTTTTTGAATTTTCGTAGAGCAAATCGCTGGTTTGCACTGTCCAGTTCTAAAAAAACCTCACGTAAAAATCAGCTAGTGCCGTAACGACGTAAATCACAAATAGGAATAATCTGAATCAATGTCATTTGCAGAACCTGTTTCTTAACTAAATTGTTCAATATTGATAGTGCTCAGCTGTTGCAACTATTCTCTCTCAACTTTACAACCTGGGTGGACGGAGGGAAGCGGTGGTGTTCGCATCCATCGGCAATCGGTAACTAACGTTGTATATTTTGTATAACGTTGTCTATCACACAAATCATGAATTAATTATACATCAATCCGATTTATCCACGATCTGCGCAAATTTTCCATCAACTGAATCATAAATCACAAGTTTTAGAAAATATAAGGACTTTTTCAAAATTCGAATCGAAACCAATAACGCTAGAAACACGCTGGCTTCTAAAATTACAGCAGCCATTATCGCAATGACATCAGGGCTAAATTTAGTGTCTATTCACAAGGAAAGATATAAAAAAGCGATTTAAAGGTATACTCCCGTCGGGTAGTGACGCTAAAGGATTATACCGATAACGAGCCATTTGGCAGCTACAGGAATGAGAGGGTTAATATCTCTATCCAATACCCTAATGTCTCTTTTGAGCGTATTTGTTCTATGTTGATGCGTAGGACTTGTGTTAACTGTTCTGCTTATTTTTTAAAATATGGGACGACGATCAGCTTCCATCGAGTTGTTCTCCCACTTCCTTTGACCAGCCCTGCCAAATCATGTGTGCAGAATGCCAGGTTTGGAGTAGAAGTACTATGCCATCTTCTAGAGTAGAAAGTTGGGGAATCATCTGGTTTGTTTATCAGAACTAGGTTCCTTTCATCTTACCAATTTTCAATCTCTTCGCCCCTTTTGTCTAGTTGGTTGTATCCCCAACTTTGTGAGTGGCTGTTAAAGTCTCCCATTGAAACAAGTTATTTCTTGAGATATCTATACTAGCCATATTCAGTGGTATATCACTAGGGCAGTAGAAGTTTAATAGGTCTAGTTCTAGTGTTAGGTGAATTTGTTGATATTCTGCACCATCTTTATGTGTCAAGGTTAGTACGCCTCCTTTCTTCCGGTCTTTTCTATCAACTCTGCAGCACTGGTAGCCCAGTATCTTGAACTGTTTGCTTTCTTGTAGGTGTGTTTCTTGTATACAGCATATACTTTTTCCCTTTTTTGATAAAGAATATTTTCTAATTCGGTTTTTTTTATTGTTGACTCCTTCTGCATTCCAATGTATAACATTCAGAGGGAGTGTTGTCTTCTTTGGTTGGCCAGTTACTTTTCCCTTCAGCCTCCTGGCTCCACTAGGCAGAAAGGGACCTCCAGTATCTAGGGGTGGATTCTGTCGAGACTCAGAATCCAGCACTGCTCCTGCCTGGGGGAACTTCACAGGGCGAGCACCATGACGATTTTCTATAGTACGTTGTGTAGACATTAAACTCTATGCGGGTTGCGTGGTACCTCGGTTGCTGGTGCGCCTCCTGGCCCTGTACCTCCGACTTCAGCACCTGTTCTTTAGGCAGAGTATGCTCATGCCTCCTTAACCTCTCTGCTGTCCCTTTGTAACTTCTGCTAGGGCTGAGAGGACTGGGGGACATGTTGCAACAATTTTGATCCCAAAGAGGTTGTAAGACATAGTTCTAGAATGTAATTATTCTGGGGATCGCGAGGAAGAATGTAATTATTTTGATAAGGATATCAGAAGTAAGTTAGACAATCATTTAGTCAATGAAGAATTGTTTTAATCGATTGATATTCAAGATATATGTTCAATCTGGAGAACAAGCTACATATACAGGGTGTATAAAATGTACATATGTACAAACTATATGAATACTATTTTTATTTGGAAAATATAAACTACTTTAAAATAATGATATCAACTACAACAATCTACTGCAGTTCAACACTTTACTGACCAATTACGGCGCACGTTGAATTTCCAGCTATAAGTCTTAGAGACCAATTTCGACTATCGACAAATTTCGAACATGTTGAATGCAAACAGACGGCAGTATCGATAACTTTAGCGATCACGTCTCATCTGGTCATTTATTATTCCAAAATGGCTCTACGATATCACATTTGAAGCAATGTTTTGTGAAAAATTCGTTATTTTATTTACAAGTACACTTCCAGCGTTTTTATCATGTCTGATAACATAAACTAGACTTATAAAATAGATTGATTCTGGCTCTGCCAGCGAATATTGTGTAGAAAGTGATACCATAAGGTTAAGCAAAGATGTATCGTGAATAATACGCACATGACAGTCGATAATCATCTACTAAATCAAGTAAAGATTTCACATACCTGTGGAGCATTTTTTCAGCAAATGGAAGAATAACTAATGAAATTCAACACAGATGCAACAAAGCAAATCAAATGATAGGTCAAATAGGCCAATTTTAAGATGCAAACCGTCACCATGAACACAAAAAGAGCAATGTTCAACACAATCTTTCTCCACATTATGTTACCAGTACCAAACCTGGAGCTGACAACAAACGATAGAAGAAAACTAGTCACAACAGAGATGAAGTGTTACGCAGAATGCTGGGTGTAACAAGAAGAGACCGGTTGAGAAATGAAGACATCAGGAAAAAGTGGGTACAACATCAGTACTAGACTTCATCAGAAACAACAAATTAAATGGTTGGTCACGTAAGCAGATTACCATCAGACAGTGCACCTCAAAGAGCAATGCTGCTCCGATACAATGGGTACAGAACAAAAGGCCGGCCACGCAAAAGATGGACCTCAGAGATAACAGAGCGACGAAAGAGACTATCTTTGAAGCGCATACTAGGGCCCGTTTTAGAAATCTCTTCCTGACCTGCGCTGTGAGGCATACAGGATTCGAGAAAGAAGAAGAAGAATGACAGTAGTGACAAACATGTTGGATTATACGATAGGGTTGATGTTGGTACATCTGAAGTAAGAAGTGGGCATGGTACAAGAGACCAGAACAGAACTGCACATGTAAATAATCTTTGGAGATGGAGCAACAGTTCTCAAAACGAACTATTTGAGCTTGACATTCTTCTTATATACGAATAACAACGTGTGACCGACTTGTCAGTCAGACTTGCACTGTAACTGGGTGTATCATATGCCCATCAATTTCTTTCAAGATTATTTTTCCTGTCATTCTGCCATAGATTTGATCACTGTTGAAGTGCATAGGTACTGTGAAAATCACATATATCAGTACATGAAGTGTCATGTACAAAAATCTTACTTGTGATCAGACTGGTACATTTGAAATTTATGGATTGATATTGCACCTTCAGATTGGTATGGAAATGTATTGTAAACCAGCAGTCTCAGACTACTGGTGTAATAATTAAGGTTGTGTTAGATATCGTCTAAGGTTGTAGTGCGTCCAAGGTTGTGAAAGATTTTCTTTATGGATACAAAAACAAAGGAATCATTTCCTGAAGAAAAGCAAATTAACAAGACAGATCAACCTGTGTTCTGTGTGACAGAAGATAAATTCATGCAGGCAGTTATCTGGCATGACACCTCATATCTACTGTTCACTCTAATGGTGTTATGGACAAGACAGTCTGAAAATTCAAGCCAGTACTTGCAGAAAAATACAACAAAAGTATGGGAGGTGTCGAACACTTTGACCAACTGGTGCAAGCTAACCCTACCACACAGATCTATAAGTGTACCTGCTATTATATCATTTCATAGTTGAAACTGCTCAGTTCAATTGGCACATAAAGCAACACCACGGCAACTCACAACAACTATCACAGCAAAGAAGTTTAGGCAGGATGTCAGTATTGCTTTTCTTGAACCTGCTATTCTTCAATGAAATGTGACGTCTTCATGACTACAAGATCATGATTTTGTGAGTGCCATTTCATTGAAAATATGTAAACCCATGGTACAAACTAGACTGTAAATTGTGTGCAGCTGCAGGAGATAGAAGCCTGACTTGCATATGCTGCCGAAATTTCAATGTTTACTTCTATGCTTGACACTCTGCATCAAGTTATACCACACAGTACAGGATTATCAACGTTCCCTAAGAGACTCCTACAGAGGCATACAGCAACAATCTAAACCCCAGTTCATGAAGGACTCAGATAAGACTATAACTAGAGGTGTAGTTTATTCATTTAACATTCACAAACACTCATTGTGAGATGTTGCATAAACACAATACACTCAAAAGAAAATACAAATGTTTTCCATTTTATTCAAACTTATGTTTGTTTTTTATGCTGAAATATGTTGTCAATCGTTAAACCAGTACTCATAATTAGCTTGTTTTATTCATTGACAACCATGTTCTTAACATTTTATTGCCCTGAAATTGAACAAACTCACTAAAAACTAGGAAAAGTGACTGGTTTTAAAACATATTCTATAATTTCTATAAATAGCCACACAAAATGAAGATCGTCAGCCCATAATCATGTGACTAATTTACATAATATTTTTCCGAAATAACAACCATTCATAATGGTCCTCAGAAAATTTTGAAGCGGTATGTCGCTTCAAATTTTTATGAATTTAATTTTAAAAACAGTTATTTTGTAAGAAAACTGCAAACACCCTTGGTAATGGGAGACAGTAATGCTCAGGATTGCTGGTCAGCAAAGTGTTAACACTTTCACTGCCACCGACGACAAAAGTCGGCGAAATACAAACTCTGTTTCGCTGCTGTTGTCGACTTTTGTCGGCCAACATGTGCCGTTGATGATGTATTTTTTAAACGGGGAGTATCGTTGGCTGAAAATGGGGGTCCTGTGACACACTACTTCCGTATTGTTCCAACGAGCTTTACAAAATGGCGGATCTAACACACATGCAAGAAACGTCGGTATAAGTCCGATTTTTTTTAGATTTTTCGCAGGTAAACAAATATTTTCAAAATGGACGACAGAGCTGATGAATAGTGATGTCCAAAATGAATCTTTTTCAGACATTTTAGCCAGTGATAGTGTTAAAACGAACTCTTAATGTGATATGAATTTGAACTGTGATTCACGTGACGATGTTTATAGATCGATAGCAGACATTCCCAGTGGTACAGGTGTAGGTGACATACACCCAACTCGAAAATGACGGCATATCATACTGTGGATAGGTATGAGAATATCAGTTACTACAATAGCTTGTGGATTATAAAGAATATATTCCACATATAGACAGGTTAGTAGCTCATTAATATATGAACACTATTCCATAGTTTAAAAGTCCTAAGTTTATTAGTTTAATTTTTACGATTTTTAAAAATTGTCACCCTGAAAACTGATCATGCCAAAAAATAGCGTGGCAGTGAGCCAGACTTTGTTGAAAAATGGCTGGCAGCGAAAGTGTTAATCCTTCTAACTTTAACAAATTCGTTAATTTTGAATGTTTGGTCTAGAGTGGCAGCCAATGTAAATTCAATAGAAATTAATGGTGACAGATTTCTAAGTTTTGTTTGGCTTATTGAACTTAAGTAGTGTTTCACTCATTTTAATTTCTTGCATGACTTACTTTTGTTTCCAATCAAGGCCATGTGTGGCATCGGGCCAGACCCACAGACATTGCTTACAACTGTCATCCAGTCTTTTAAGTTCTCAAAACTTGAATAGTTGCTGATGTCATAGACAAGGAGTACTCCCTGGAGAGGAAAATATAAACAAGCAAAACTCAAGGGAATTGAAGGAATGGAAGGAGGCAGCACAAAACTCAAGGGAATGGAAGGAGGCAGCACAAAACTCAAGAGAATTGATGGAATGGAAGGAAGGAGGCAGCACAAAACTCAAGAGAATTGATGGAATGGAAGGAGGCAGGACAAAACTCAAGGGAATTGATGGAATGGAAGGAAGGAGGCAGCACAAAACATCTAGTAACTTATACTGTACAATAAAGACAATAATTACATTCATAACATAACCAGTAACACACCCACACTACTAACCCAAACATGTCACATTACTTGTATGAGAACTAAACATGTCACATTACTTACATGAGCACTAAACATGTCACATTACTTACATGAGAACCAAATATGTGACATAACTTACATGAGAACCAAACATGTCACATTACTTACATGAGAGTCAAATATGTCACATTACTTACATAAGAGTCGAATATGCCACATTACTTACATGAGCACAAAACATGTCACATTACTTACATGAGCACAAAACATGTCACATTACTTACATGAGCACAAAACATGTCACATTACTTACATGAGCACAAAACATGTCACATTACTTACATGAGCACAAACATGTCACATTACTTACATGAGAACCAAAAATGTGAAATTACTGACCTGAGCACCAAATACATCACATTACTTACATCCATGCCAAATTACTTACATGTTACATGTTACTTACATGAGCACCAAAGATGTAGTTATCGAGCATGGCGCCTCCTAAGGTTTGACCTCCAATATCCCAAACTTGGAGTGCCACATTTGTATTCCCTAAAGCAGAGAGAGAGCATGGTCATGACACTTTATATTAGCATAATTGCCATAATATATATGTGTACTCTCTCTCTCTCTCTCGCGATCCCTGCTTTGATGTACCAGGTTTTCTCATAAATTCTGCTGTTGTTTTTGGGGACTCCATCCTCCCTACAGCTTTTCATTAACCTCAGTGTTATTTGACCAGGTCTCTTTTCTCAGGCCTGCCAGCAGTTGGCAGTCTTGCAGTAGGTGCTCTGCTGCTATCTCGCAGTGTCACAGGCTAGTTGTGTCAATTTAAAATTTGTTGTACATATAGGCAAGGAGTCTGTTATGGCCGGTACGGAGGCGGAATATAACAACTTGTTCGTTAGTGGGATAGACCATAGTAGCCATCTTTGGCTCTGTGTTGAGGGTGGTCTTGCAATCACTTTTCTCTATATCGCCATCCAATGGTTGTTTTAGCCTCCTCGTAACTGATCTCATTATCCGTCTCGGCAGTCGCCTCCTGCCTTTGCTAGCCTGTCTGCCTCTTCATTTCCAGTTATATTGCAGTGTGATGGGATCCACTGTATGACTGTGCGTTTAAATGAGTTTGTTAATACTCTGAGGATCATTTTAAGCTCATTTAGCTCCGTTCAGGCTGAGCTTTTTAGTGCAGTGATGACCGACAGTGTGTCGGTGAATATCACTACTTTGTTGTTTGAATCGCTGCATCTCTCTAGGATCATTTCAGCGGCTATTCTTAGTGCCTCCGTCTCTGTGCGGTAGTTATTTGAATATTTTCCTGTGGCTAATGACTTCGTGATCTACACTTTCTTTGATAGTTTGATCACTATTCTTCCTCCTTTGTCGCTAATCGCGTTCTTTGCAGATCCGTCGGTATACAAGTGTGTCCACGCACTCCCAGGGTACTCTGTTGCTATGAATTCTTCTGTAAGTGCTCTCCTTTCATAGTTTGCTTGCTGCCTTTTTTTTGTATGCTTGGAATTGATTCTCTTAATCTGGCATCGTGGTCTCCCACGGTGGGCTCTTATCGGTTGCCAGTATCAGTTTGGGTTTGCAATTTGCTAGGACCAAGCGGTCTTGGATCAGTGCTTCAGCACTTTTTGCGAAGCTGGTTCTCGTTGGCCTGCCCCTTCCTAATCTGTTCATTATGTCATACATTGGGTGGGAGTTAAGTCGTTTGAGTTTCTTCGCCAGCTGTATAACTTTTTTGTCTCTGCGGTATGTCATTGGTTGGAGGCCTGTGATTGTTTCCAGCGCCGTGATGGCTGTGGACTTCATAGCCCCTGTGATAATGCGTGCTGCACTGTTTTGGCTGTTGCTCACTGTGGCGAATTGCTTTTTGGATGCACTACCCTGTGCTGCAATGCCATACTCCAGGACTGGTCGTACTCTTCCAGAGTAGAGAATATTTAAGATTTTGCTCCCCGCATGGAACCTGCGAGTTTTCTCATCATACCAAACCGTTGCCTTGCTTTTATAGTAGCTTTGTCTAGGATTATCCATGTGAGCCTTCGTTCTAGTGTGACTCCTAGATACATTGGGTTTTTCTTGTGGAAGATCATGCCTGTTTATTTTAAGCTTTACCTTGTGGGTCTGGTTGTTTAGCGAGAACACAGTGTACGTGATTTTTGAAGCGTTAATGCACAGGCGCCACTTTTCTGTCGAGATTTCCAGTTTGGTGAGCATGTCTTGCAATCGTTTTGTTGCTATGGGCATTGACTCCTCCCTCACCCAGATATGTATATATACGAGGGGCGTTGATAAAAGTAATGCACCATGTCGGTTTTCTCACAGACTGTTCAATCAAAATGCATGAAATTTTTAAAACAATATACATGGACTGTAATATACAATATAATCTCCACCAACTTGTGCGGCTTTATGCCAGCGAGGAACAAGGGCTTGTATTCATAGCCTGTACTAGATTTTGTCATGATCATGTAGCCATTTTTTTCTGCATGAATCACTCCCTCATCATTTTCAAACGTTGCCCAGCGGATTGTATCCTATCTTCAAACCATGTCCAGCGGATCACATCCTAAACACTTTGCTGACCAAGTTTGACAGTTGGCAAATTTCCTGATGTATGCCTTGGTGACCAAGTTCGCAGATTGACAAATTAGTAACGCTTTGAATACAAACAGACGGCAGTATAAATACTTTTAGCGTTCAAGCTTAATCCAGGTCTTTTACTATTCAAACATGACTGCTTTACCACTTTCGTTGCCACCGACGAATAAAGTCGTTGAAATACCAAGTCCCTTTCGCTGCTGCCGTCGGCTTTTGTCGTCCAACATTTGCCTCCGTCGATGTCTTTACTCACTACTTCCGCATTGTTCAGAAGAGCTCTCCAAAATGGCGGATCTAGCTTAAAAGCGGTAAACATACAGTAAGTCCGATTTTAAAGCGAAGTTTTGAAAGTAAACAAATATTTTCAAAATGGGCGATATAGCTGATGAATAGCGATGCCCAAAATGGTTATTATTTGAACTTTTTAAGTTAGTGATAGTGATAAAACGAACTCTGAATGTGATATGAATTTGAACTTTGATTCACGTGACGATGTTTATAGATCAATAACAAATATTCCTAGGGGTACAGGAGTAGGTGACGGACACCCACCTCGAAAATGGAGCAAAGTTATACTGTGGATAGGTATGGGGCACAACGCCAATATCAGTTACAGCAATAGCTTGTAGGTTATGAAGTTATTGTAGGTTATGCCCACTGGCATACCACATACATGTCCAAATTTCGCTAAAGTCTTAGAGACCAGCTTTGACTGACGGCGAATTTCGAACATGTTGGATACAAACAGACGGCAGTATCGATAACTTTAGCAATCACGTGTCATCCGGCCATTTTATTATTCCAAAATGGCTGCACCCGCGATATCGCAAGTTTGAAGCAATGTTTTCATGAAAAATTCGTTATTTTTGTTACAAGTACACTTCCAGCGTTTTTATCATGTCTGATAACATAAACTAGACTTATAAAATAGATTATTCTGACTCTGAAAGTGAATATTGTGACGCAAGTGATACTGCAAGGTTGAGCAGAGATGTAACTGTAACTGTGAATAATACCTCACGTGACAGTAGTGACAAACATGTTGGATTATATGATGGAGTTGATGTTGATACATCTGAAGTAAGAAGTGGGCATGGTACAAGAGACCAGAACAGAACTGCACATGTAAATAATCTTTGGAGATGGAGTAAAAGTCCTCAAAACGAACTATTTGAGCTTGACATTCTTCTATACGAATAACAACAACGTGTGATCGACTTGTCACGTCAGACGCAACTGTAACTGGGTATATCATATGCCCATCGATTTCTTTCAAGATTATTTTTCCTGATACTGCCATAGATTTGATCACTGATGAAGTGAATACGTACTGTGAAAATCACATATATCAGTACACATGAAGTGTCATGTACAAAAATCTTACTTGTAATCAGACTGGTACATTTGAAATTTATGGATTTATATTGCACCTTCAGATTGGTATGGAAATGTGTTGTAAACCAGCAGTCTCAGACTACTGGTGTAATAATTAAGATTGTGTTAGGTATCATCTATGGTTGTGTTCCATCCACGTTTGTGAAAGATCTTCTTTATGGATACAAAAACAAAGGATATATACTCTACTGTAACAGTTTTGCATTCAAGCCCAGCTTTATTTCAAGAGCGGAAAGAAATGCAGATAAGGTGCATGTGGAACAGTACCTGAAAACAAGAATAATTTTCTTGAAGAAAATGCAACTCAAATTAACACGGCAGATCAACCTGTCTTTTGTGCGACAGAAGATAAATTCATGCAGGCAGTTATCTGGCATGACACATCATATCTACTGTTCACTCCAATGGTGTTATGGACAAGATAGTCTGAAAATTCATAATAACCAAGAAGCCAGTACTTGCAGAAAAATACAACAAAAGTATGGGGGTGTCAACCACTTCGAACAACCCACACAAATCCTATAAGTGGTACATGCTATTATATCATTTCATAGTTGAAACTGATCAGTTCAATTGGCACATAAGCAACAACACGGCAAGCTCCACAACAACTATCACAGCAAAATAGTTTAGGCAGGATGTCAGTATTGCTTTTCTTGAACCTGCTATTCTTCAACGAAATGTGACGCCTTCATGTCCATAAAATCATGATTTAGTGAGTGTCATTTCATTATGTAAATATGTAAACCCAAGGTACAAACTAGACTGTAAATTGTGTATGGCTGCAGGGAAAAGAAGCCTGACTTGCATATGCTGCCCAAATTTCAATGTTTACTTCTATGATTGACACTCTGCATCAAGTTATACTACACAGTTGAGGATTATCAACATTCCCCGCAAAGACTCCTGCAGAGGCATACAGCTACAAAATAAACCCCAGTTCATGAAGGAAGCAGATAAGACTATAACTAGAGGTGTAGTTTATTCATTTAACATTCACAAACACTCATTGTGAGATGCTGCATAAACACAATACACTCAAAATAAAATACAAATGTTTTCCATTTTATTCAAACTTATGTTTTTATGTTGAAATATGTTGTCAATCGTTAAACCAGTACTCATAATTAGCTTGTTTTATTCATTGACAACCATGTCCCTAACATATTATTGCCTTTAAATTGAACAAACTCACTAAAAACTAGGAAAAGTGGCTGGTTTTAAAACATATTCTATAATTTCTATAAAAGCCACACAAAATGAAGATGGCCGCCCCATAATCATGCGACTAATTTACACAAAATATTTTTTCCGGATGTTACAACCATTCATAATGGTGCTGAGAAAATTTTGAGGCGGTGTGTCACTTTTAAACTTTTTTATGAATTTAATTTTAAAAACAGTTATTTTGTAAGAAAACTGCAAACACCCTTGGTAATGGGAGACAGTAATGCTCAGGATTGCTGGTCAGCAAAGTGTTAATGATGATCTCCAAGGATGCACAGTCTGTTTGTTTCAAAAACTCCTCATTTGTTATGGTATTTGGCCAAAAAATTTACAGGATTCTTCTTAAACATTTATTCTGGAATGTCTCCAACTTGTGTATTATGTGTTGGGTCATTTTCCAGCATTCACTACTGTATAATAGCACTCCCAGTACATTACTTCTTCCAGCATTCACTACTGTATAATAGCACTACCAGTACATTACTTCTATATATTTTAAGTTTTGTCCTAAGATTTAGTCCTTTTGTTTTCCAGATTTTGTTGAGCATGGCAAAAGTTTGTCTTGCCTTTTGATTTTTCGATTATATCCTTTTCTGAACCTCCATCTTGTGATACTGTACTTCCCAGGTATACAAAATCCTGGACTTCCTTTATGACTTGTACATTTGAAATTTATGGATTCATAGGCCTTCAGATTGGTATGGGAATGTGTTGCAAATCAGCAGTCTCAGACTACTGGGTAAGATAGACACTCTTTCTGTGTCCCTTATTGTCCTTCTCCATAAAACAAGACTGATAAAATGTTTGTCAAGTTTGGTTTCTTTACTTCAATTTCCAGATTGGTTTAATCTTGCAAAGGTGATTCTAACTGTAGTCAAACAAGATTTAATATCAGGCTTCTGTTGTTCACTTCAGCTTGTTCTGTTGCTCCACCTTGTTGAGTCACTTCAGTACCAAATTATGTAAACTATTTGACATTTTTCAATATTTGATTATCTATAAGTACTAACGATATTGTTTTGTCCTGTACTTATCTTTAACACTTTCAGTGCCACACCTTTTCAACCAAGTTTGGCCCACTGCCACACTATTTTTGGATATCATCAGTTTTCAGGCGATAATTTCAAAAAACATATAAAATAAACTAATAAACATAGGACTTTTGAGACTCTGGTATAATGTTCATATATGAATTGGCTTTACGATTTGGACATTATCGTGTGACCTTGGAATACGTGACCTTGGCGGCCATCTTGGATTTAACCTATTTTTGCTAAAAACAAGGGTACAATCAAAAATAATTCTTAAGAAATAGATAATTGATCTCAAAACTAGAGAAAGTTATCAAATATGTTAGATGACATGATATGAAACATTATTTTATGCTTATCTGGTATGTAGCATGTATTTTTAGTGTCATTTGTGTACCTACAAGTTGTCTGATTTTTTGCACAAAATAAAAATTGTGAAAAAAGATAGTTTTGGTAATTGTTGTTATTTATAAGCATAATACATGTAGTTATGTCTTGACATGTACAGTACTACTGACCTGTATATATGTACATTATATTTACAATATAAACCAAGAATTATTGCTGCAACTGCTGTTGGCGTCGCTCCAAACGTGACAGAATTTGGTATCAGTTTCTGCTCATGACTTTCGTGAATGGCGTCTGGGTAAGCCAATGAGTAGTTTCCCAATAATCATATAATGCAGGTTTTTTACACAATCCCATTGCAATTTGAAGACCAATAACAGCTTCAACTTCCTCAAATGATGTAGACTTCCACTTCTGCTTACAGGATCTATCAGAATAGCTGTTGCATGTTGTTCTGCATAACGATTCGTTTCTTGAACAATTAGGCTGATTACATCATCGGTAAAGTACAGTCTGAAATAATCTCTCACTGAAAAATTTGTGGTGTTTACTTGACTGCCCTGTTCAAGACCATATTGTGGAACCCACTTCTGTTAAAAAACATCATGTTCACTCTCAAAAATGATCCAATTCCATTTGTTTTCTGCTTGATTTGGTCTAGCAGTGACAGTGCCATGCCCCCGTTTTCGAGATGAGGGTCCATCACCTACGCCTGCACCACTGGGAATATCCGCGATCGATCTATAAATATCGTCACGTGAATCAGTCCAAATCTGTATCACATTCAGATCCCGTTTGGTCACTATCACTGGCTAAAATGTCAGAATTGGAGTCATTTTGGACATTACTAACATCAGCTACATCGCTCATTTTGAAGATCGTTGTTTACTTATGAAAGATCGCAAAAAATTCAATAAAAATCGGACTTACTGTATTTTTAACACGCGCTCACTAGATCCGCCATTTTGAAAGCTACTCTGAACAATACGGAACTAGTTCAGTAATGTAATAACGGTCTACGTAAGCAAAACTACCCGTTTTAAAAAGTCGTATCTCCCCGAGGACAAAAGTTGTCCGTGGCATCGAAAGGGAGTTCAACCTTCGCTGACTTTTGTCGTCGGTGGCACTGAAAGTGTTAAGTACTATGCTTCTTGCTATTGTGTTCAATTTAGTGGTTTTGTTTTTCTGTATGTGTTGGTGTTTGCCGCAGATAAAACTAAATACAAAATGTTATTTTCTTCTTACCTTGAAGGCTGATTCTCTTGAGATAGAAGTCCAAGCCAACAGTTTGACCATATGACTTGGAAAACTGTTCTTGTGTGTATCTTGTACATAGAGATGTCTGAGGATAGTGCATATATATATCCTCATATATATATGTATATATATACGTCATTACTGTACAAACTGACCATTGCTTTCTACACAAACATGTATAAGTTATGTTATAACTATAGTATTCTATGTGCCACCTATGACTACATAACAATATTCTATGTGCCACCTATGACTACATAAAAATATTCTATGTGCCACCATATCGTATGCCATCTGGACCAGGTGCACTGTTTTTGCTCTCCGTACAGCATCCTTGATTTCCTCTACCGTCACCAAATCATCTACATCTAATTCCTGGTTCTTACATTTAGCTGCAATGGATTGTCTTGCAGTGTTTCGCCCTACAATGTCTTTCTGGTCACTCTGCTCTAAATAGTGCGCAAACAGAGCCCTACCCTTGTTTTCATCTGTCCTCTGCCATGTAAGATCCAAGCTCTGGAAGTCAATAACACACCGATTCTTTACCGTACCATTCATACTTCTGTGCAATCGCCAGAACAGTTTCAACGATTTGTCATTGCTCACACGTTGACAGAACTCAGCCCACTTCTCACTTTTTACCATCCTTGCAAGAGCTTTGAAACACCCTGTTTTATTATCCATTTCTTGTTTCAACTGCAAGATGTCAGCAGGATGGGTAGTTCCATTTTTCCTGGCAGTTTGCCACCTCCTAACAACACACCGCTTGTCTATCCACGCCTTCTCCACCTCGTCATCCCACCATGGTGGCTGTTCCCAACGTTTACTACTGTTGGTGTGCTTGCCTCGTTTGACACACCTTATTCTACTGACAACGTCTTGCCCTGTGGTGTCGTACTGGAAAGAGTGCGTTACTGGCCTGTGTTGTTTTGATCTACCTTTGTTCACCAGTATGATGCACGGACGGTGGTCACTGCCATGGTACCCTAAAATCCCCCATCTGCACACAGCAGTGAGTGTATGGGATACAAGTGCCAAATCAATAACACTATCCTCATCTCCTGGGCGACTCGCAATTCTAGTGACACCGCTGGTATTGATGCACAACAATTCCGTGGTCTCAAGTGCTAGTTCGAGATCTTCTCCCTGTGTATTCGAGGAAATGTTGCCCCATGATCTACCCTTTGCGTTGAAATCACCACAGAAAATGACATTATTGCTCTCATGACTTATAATATCACTCAAACACTGCCATTTCTGTGTGTCCACTTTCGCATTACAGGCATACACATTGACCAGCACAAACGGTTTTTCAGACTGGACTTGAATCGCCTGAAGTTGCAATTCGTCATCATCCCATCGAGACATGTCTACTTCCGACACATCAATGCTATTACGGACTAGAATTGCTAGACCCATATGTCTTCTGTTGTAGTAACATTTGAAACCAGTCATGCGTAGCACACCACCATCGCCCAGTCGCGTTTCTTGAAGAGCTACGATGTCTGCTCTGTACACAAGGGTTTCAAGAATTAGCCCGCGTTGATGCGCACTTGCACAGTTCCAGTAAACAATGAGTATATTATTGAGTCCCAAGCGGACGTATTTAAGCCGTGTTCGCCATGCGCCTGCTCGCCGACCCTGTCTTGGCCGTCGTCCTCTTTTGTTTCTACGTTTGATCGTAACAACTGGCGGAGCGTGTTCTTCCAGAGTCACAATGTGGATTCAGAGCTAGACGGTCAACAACTGACATGATATTTACCCTTCGACAGCTACAAGAGAAGTGCAGAGAGCAGAACAAGCCTCTATGTATTGCTTTCGTGGATTTGACTAAGGCATTCGACACAGTCAGCAGGCCAAGTCTTTATAAAATATTGAAGTATATTGGTTGTCCCCAAAGTTGCTCCAATTGATTGTTTCCTTCCATGAAGGCATGAAAGCCAGCATACAGTTCGATGGCAGCACATCTGATAGTTTTGAGGTTAAGAGTGGAGTCAAGCAGGGCTGTGTCCTTGCCCCCACTCTCTTTGGTATCTTCTTCGCAGTCCTTTGAACCACGCCTTAGGGACGCTGATGGTGATGTTTTCATCCGCACTAGATCTGATGGTTCACTGTTTAACTTGGCTCGCTTAAGAGCCAAGACAAAACGACGGAAATACTTCTCAAGGACCTCCTTTTCGCTGACGATGCTGCCTTAGTCGCCCACAGTGAGACCACACTGCAAAGTCTAATTAATAATTTGTCAAAGGCATGCGACCTCTTTTCTCTGACAATAAGTGTCTCCAAAACAGTTGTATTATGTCAGGGAGGTAAGACATCAAACATCACTTTAAATGGCGACCATCTAACACCAGTGCAAAATTCTGCTATCTTGGGTCCACGGTCACTGCCAGCCTTTCTCTTGACGAGGAAATCAACGCTCGTATAGGGAGTGCCGCTACTACATTCTGCAAACTATCAAAGCGAGCGTGGGACAACAAAAATTGACATTGCAGACGAAGACTCAAATATATCGAGCCTGTGTAATTAGTTCTTTACTATATGGCTCAGAAACATGGACAGCCTACTCAAGACACGAGAGGAGACTTAACATCTTTCACCTTCGATGTTTCCGCAAGATTATGAACATCAGGTGGTACGACAAGATAACCAATACTGAAGTACTACAACGTGCAAATCTGCCTTCCATCATGGGCATGCTCAGCAGTAGACGACTAAGATGGTTGGGACATGTGAGAAGAATGGAAACTTATCGCATACCAAAACAAATGTTGTTCTGTGAACTTTCGGAGGGAAGAGGCACCAGGGCAGACCACTGCTCAGATATAAAGATGTCTGCAAAACCTCAATGAAAAACTTTTCTATAGATCCCAGCACATGGGAGGGACTAGCTGATGACAGAGTTGTGTGGAAAGCCAAATTACGGAAGGGCGCAGAGTCTTTTGAGAAGAGACTTATGTAAGAGCTGAACAACAAGAGAGAAAAGCGAAAACTCAGAAGTTGTCACAGTAAAACACTTGCCTACTGACCGTCTGTAAAGATGAAAAGGGCCATACATACATATTGTAATCGACGTCCGCCATCTTGAACTGAACGAAAACCAAAACAAACCGTCACCACACGCAAAAAACACACACTGAGGAAAATTTCAGCACAGATGCACGAAATTTTACGTCTAATTTTTAGAGAGGTTACGTCTCCTTCCACCCACCCTTGGAGGGTACCGTCCTTATAGAGAGACATGGCGTAATGCAGCGGTGTTCGCCTACGATGTCTATGAGGGTTTTCACTCGGGCATTGAGACATGTGCTGCTGCAATTGACCTTGAAGATGCCTATAATAGAGTGCCGTTGCATTTTTAATGGTGCAGCTGACTGAACTCAATATCAGCCCATTCCTCCTCAATTGGATCTTTGCGGCCCTCTTCCAGCGAAAGATAGTGTTTAAATGTGGCAGTTGGGCGTCATCACCAACAACAATCCACCCTGGCTTACCACAGGGGTCACCATTATCTCCGGTGTTGTTCAATGCCTATACTGTAGCATCACAAAAGAGCAGATCACGGGTAGAGGAAGGACAATGTCATATGCAGATGATGTGTTGGTGTATCGTCAGGGCAAGGATAGAGAACAGCTTGTGGAGGAACTTCAGTCAGAACTCGACCGCATAGGTGGATGGTGCGTTGAAGCAGGAGCATTGGTCAACCCCACAAAAGCAGCGGTGACATGGTTCTCTTTAAACAACCACATCGTCAACACTCCAACACCATCTGTGGTTTTATGTTCAGAGGTGGTGGAGCGATCTCAGTCTATGAAATACCTGGGGTTGCGTTTTGATCGTAGTCTAGCTTTTACGGAACACATAGCTCATGTGATAATGAAGGCGAGGAAAGGTTTGCTGGCGATGAGGGTAATGGCTGCGGCGGATTGTGAACAGCGCCATCTTTGTCTTTATACCAGGGTCTGGTCCTTTCTGTGCTTGAGTATGCGCTGGCGATCCTGACTCTCAGTCATAGTCAGATAGAACGACTGGAAAAAATACAGAACGAGGCGATGCGCATTATACTTGGTTGCACTAAAGACACGTCGTGCAGGGCGATGCGCTATCTCCTTGACTATCCTACTATGGAGTATAGAATACTGATGAGCCGTGCACAAGCATACCTTCGAGTCAATGCTGACACACAACATCCTCTGCACTTGGAAATAAAGAAACAAAAAGGAAATAGGTTAATAAGAGGAAAATCTTGGATGGGTCAGGCCGAGGACTGTATTGAACAGGTGTGTACACTTGAAGACATTGATCCCGGTGAAGAATGGATACCAGTGCCAAGAGCAATCGCTACATCCTTTTCTGTATGCATCGAACTTGATAAAGAATGCAGGCAACGCAAACCACTTGTTGTGGAGGCAGAGGTTCAGGCATTAATTTCTGAGAACGCATCTGAGCATGATGTAATCATTTATACGGATGGTTCGGTGATTCGACATGTGCGGAGCTCGTGGGCTTTCACTGCTCAGGTCGGAGGTGATGTTGTAAAGGAAGACAGTGGTGGTTTTGCCGTGACTACAAGCAGTCTCACTATGGAAATCATGGCGGTTACCAAAGCGATGATTTGGCTAGAATCACAGACTTTTATCCATGCATGTTTTCTCAGTGACTCAATGAGTATGCTCAGGAAGATTGAAACAGGATGGGCTAGGAGACATTGGATAGAATCGCTGGGAGGTCTAAGCTGACAAAGATCAGTTTTATTTTTGTGCCAGGGCATGCAGGTGTAAAGGGGAATGAGCGTGCGGATAGGCTTGCAGGTATGGCTGCTGTCCAAAGCGGACGAGCAATGGACCAGGCTGATATTATAAATTCCTTAAGGGAGAGAGGGCGTGTACATGATTCAGGTGATAGCGGTGAATCCACAACACTAACCAGACTGCAAGAACTCAAAGTTAAGTGTGGTGTAGCTCGACAAGAACGCTATGCTGGCAGACAAAGAAGAATTGTAAACCAACAAAGAACCGGTGTCGTTAGTCGCCACACGCTGATGGACATACTGAGGGAGAGATCGGAGCACTTATGGACTAATTTGTTCGACGTGCAGTGATGGTGATCCGACGACTAAACTAAACTAAACATTCTATGTGCCACCGTTGAGTACGTTACAATATTCTATGTGCTACTGCTGAGTATGTTACAATATTCTAATACATGGACTGAGAGAGTGCGGGGACATAAAGTACTGACACATGAAGATAAACCCCATCGTATTCCTAGCCCTTCTATGAAAGACAGATTCCAAAATCAAGCAATGGGATGAAGCACTTTTATCCGCTAGGCCAAAAGATTTCATGGCCGTCCATCGCAAGCGATGATGACAACAGTCTCAGACGTGTGCTGTTGCACCTCTCTGGTGTGTGCGGAGATGACTGTAGAGTCCAATCCTAGAACAGAATCCCCGACCACAGGTGGGGCATACATGATCAAGGTTAGACATATGCGTGTTGTGTGCTCTGCCTTTTCGCGCTGCTCGTTTTCTCTGTGACTCATCAATACGATGATTCTCAGCTATTCGGGTTCCTCTTTTGTTGTTTTAGTGCCACATTTGGCGATCTTGCGCAAGGGATTCCCAGCACATATTGTCTATATCGAAGCATTTCAGACACGTTAAGAGTGTCTTTAAAGCGTTTTTCTGTCCACCAGCTAAACGTCTGCCCCCTTCTAGTTCGCCATACATCAACTGTTTTGAGATGTTTATCAGGCATTCGAGCAACGTGACCTACCCATCTCAGTCGGGCCTTCTGCAACAGGGTGTTGACGCTTGGGATCTTTGCTCTTGTGAGGACTTCGCTGTCTAGAATTTTGTCCTGCCAGTTTATTTTTAGTATTCTGCGTAGACAGCTTGTGTGGAAATGGTTTAATTTTCTTGCGTGTCTGCTATACACTGTCAATGTCTCGCTTGCGTACAGCAGCGTGGTTAGCACTATGGCCTGGTAAACTTTCAGCTTTGTGACTATGCTTATACCCTTCCGTTCCCACACAGTGACGCGTAACCTTTCGAACGCAGCACTGGCTTTGGATATCCTATTGTTGACCTCAGAATCTATGTTTGCCGATCTGGATAGGAGGCTGCCAAGATAAGCAAAGTTGTCCTTTGACTGAAGACGTTGGTGTTTAATGTTGATGACTGGATCGTAATACTGTTCTCTAGGGGCGGGCTGGAACATGACCTCTGTTTTTTGGTGTTAATGGTGAGGCCAAACCTATCAAAGGCCATTGAGAACTTGTCCATGTAAGTCTGCATTTCTTCCACAGAGTTGGTAGCGAGGGCGCAGTCATCAGCAAACAACAGGTTTGAGATAGTTGATTCTTTTACCTTGGTGGAGGATTTTAACCCCGAAGATTGAATAGATTACCGTGCGTCCTGTATCTAATCTTTACCCCATGTTCGTCTCCTTCCCAAAAGACATCCATGAGCATGGCAGCAAACATTTCATAATTTTCTGTCAACATAATATGAGCAATAATTTTCTGTCAACATGACAGAAAAGATTTCATAGACAACCTCTGACCTACCTAAAGTTGATATTCTCATAAAGTTTGTGCCAGAACATACAACAAGTAGAGAGAAGATTGGACCACAAGTTCATATCCAAACATTGATAAAAGGAGTTTTCAACATGGATGAAGAGAACAGTGTGCAATTAGAACAGTAATTCTGTTCCTGAATGAGGATACCCACAAGTCCAGGTATACAAGGATGGATTGGTAGAAAACACAGTAAAGAATGGAGGAGGTGTACATAGAATATCCAAACAATATTAGCAATACAATCAGAGTAGCAACATCAAAATTCTATCATAACTATGATGAAAAATCTATTCAATCAAGGTAGCAATTGAGCAATCAAAGTAGTTAGTTAGTTTGTTCCTTTCGTGCCAAAGACGCACATAGGGCAGAGGCTTTAGATCTCCATGTGATACGGTTCTTTGCTAGCCGTTGGAGATCTTGTATGGTTTTACATCCCAATAGTTTACTTCTTGTTGGATGGTTCTTCGAAGAGTGGTCTTTGGTCTTCCACGTTTTCTTTTCCCAACTGGTGACCACATAAGGACTTGTCGATTTACTATCTTTTCGTCTGATCTAAGAACATGACCTACATATTTCCACCTTCGTTTCCTTATAATATTTGATACGGGTTGTTGGTGTGTTCTATCTCTCACTGTGTTGTTAGAAACGAAATCATTCCATTTTACTTTTAATAATTTTCGTAGACATTTATTCTCAAAGCTGTCCAGTTTCTTATCAATTTTCTTTGTTGATTTCCAACTTTCACAACCGTAGGTCAGTACAGGAATCACACATGATCTAAATAATTTAACTTTTGTGCATATACTAAGGTCTTGAGATTGCCAGATATTCGTTAATTTAGTGAAGGCACTAGCTGCTATAGCAATACAAGAGTTTATTTCTTGCATCGTGTTTCCGTTGTTTGACACTTTACTACCCAAATGTGTAAAATGTTTAACTTTCTCCAGTGTTTGGCCATTTATTACGATGTCTGTCGAGTTTGTGAGGTCCATAATTTTGGTCTTGGCAGAATTAATCTGGAGACCAACCTGTTCTGCAAGTGTGCAAAGATTGCTCGTTAGTTTGTGGGTTGCTTGTGTGGTTGAATTCAATATGGCCACGTCATCGGCAAAGTCAAGATCAAATAGTCTGATGTTATTAAGCCATTTGATGCCTAGTTGATCATCTTGGGTGCATTTGCGCATGCTCCAGTCTATAGCTATCCCAAAAAGCATAGGTGACATAACACAGCCCTGCTTCACACCCGAATTGACTGTGAACCAGTCTGAGTTTCCTGCATCTGTTTTTACACAGCAGGATGCTTCAGAATAGAAGGCTTTTATAATATTGATGTATTTTTCCTGGAAGCAGTAGTTCTTAAGAATCTCCCAGAGAGTAGAATGATGAAGACTATCAAACGCTTTCTGAAAGTCTATAAAATTTATCACTAGTGGTGACTGGAATTCAATTGATTCTTCTATAATGGATCTCAGCGTGAAGATATGATCGGTACAAGAACAATGTGGACGAAAGCCAGCTTGTTCTTCTCTTAGCTTGCGACGGCTTTTTTCAGCCTCTCCATCAAAATACTGCAGAATAGCTTGCCAGGTGTTGATAGCAGAGTTATTCCACGCCAGTTGTTGCAATTTGACAAATCGCCTTTTTTGGGAGCTTGAATATCACTCCGTCTTTCCAATCTTTTGGAAGGGTCTCATTCTGCCAAACATCGTTCATTAAGGTACGTAGGAATCCCATTGATTCCTCGTCAGTTGCTTTTAGCATCTCTCCTGAAATATCGTCGCTACCGCTGGCTTTGTTGTTTTTCAGTTTCCTGATGGCTTAATCAGAGTAGCAACATCAAAATTCTATCATAACTACGATGAAAAATCTATTCAATCAAGGTAGCAATTGAGAAACTGGTGGACATCAAGCTCAGTTCACGAGCTGTATTATTCTGGATAGATACAAGATCAGCAGTCCAAGCACTACTTATCTGCACTGATATGCCTTGTAGACCACAAGATTATCAAGCCCTACTATTTGAACTGTCCAACCAACACAAAGTCGCTATTCAGTGGATTCCGTCTCACTGTGAAATACCAAGAAACGAGACAGCAGATGAAACTGACCAAAGAAGATACTGTAGATAAACAATCAGATATATTAGTCATGAATCATCAGGAGAATAGGACAATTAAATCAGCCAGTAAATCACCGATACTAACACAGGGCAACTACCAAGGTATGAGCAGATTAGAACAAGTTGTCATTCTGTCTCTTAGAACAGGACACAAACAACTCCACAGTTACCTGTATACAAAAATAAAATCCAGATAATTTTTTTTGCACATAATTTGAAGACAGTTGTTAGAATATATTATAACAATGGAAAATTTGCTGGGAAAGAAGTATGGTTTAGAAGAGCACCAACAACTGAGGTGATTGCTAACACTACGGAAATAAGTTTGAAGTTAATGCCAAGCGCAGATACATTTACTGGGTACAGTTGACCAAGCGCAAATCCTAGACGACCTTCTAGAATATCTGTGCGCAGCCAGAATCCAGTGTTTCCCGGGGCCAGCGAAAATTCAGAGTAGACATTGCAAATTGCCAACATGCGCCTCGAAAAGCCTGAGAATGTTCCTATTGCGGAATAAACTCAACGGGTTCAGAAAAGTAAGGACGACATTGTAAAGATTTGACAGGTCGTCCAACTCCCAATAATGGCGAAGGCCGACACTTTTCACGGTGCATTGCACGAGTAAGATGCCGTCCAGACACAAAAGTAATGACGGAGGCAGAAAAGTTTCTGAGTATGCCAAGTCACCCAATGGAAAACAGATTCCAAAATCTAGCAATGGGGCGGCTGAAAAGAAGCAGTTTTATTCATCAGGTCAAAAGACTGAATAGGCAAACTTCAGACCTACCAAAGTTGGCATTCCCCTAAAGTCTGTGCCAGAGCAAACCCCTTGGAGAGGAGACTGAACCAGAAGTATGTCCAGACAGAAGTGAAAGAAATACTCGGCAAGGATGAGCAAAACAGCTTACAACGCAAGCAAGAAATTTTTTCACAACTATGATGCAGAAATTCAGGCAATCAAGGTGGCAACTGAGAAACTGTTGAATACTAGACTTGATCCTCAACCTGTTGCATTTTTGACTGATGCAAAATCAGTACTTCAAGCACTCCAGTCCAGAAAACTGCCAGGTCTACAGACCCTACTGTCTAAACTGTCCAAGCAGCGCAGGGTCATCTTGCAGTGGATACCCTCTCACTGTGAAATACCAGGAAATGAAACAGCAGACCGACTGGCCAAGGAAGGTGATGCAGGAGAGCAACCAGATGTGCCAGTTACCTACCACCAAAGGAAAATGATTAAATCAATCAGAAAGCCACAAATACAAACACAAGACGATTACTATAATATGAGCAGATTGGAACAAGTTGTCATTCTGCGCCTTAGAACAAGACACAATCGACTCCACAGCCACATGTATACAAAATTCAAGATTGGCAATTCAGCCATGTGGACAGGCACACCAGACTGCAGAGGACATACTTCAAGACTGCCCGAATATGATATACTGAGGAAAACTCACTGGCCTAACGAAACAACACTCAACAGAAAACTACACGCAACTCTGTGTGAGCTACAAAAGACAGTGAAGTTCATACAAGAGACAACATTGAATATATAGACAATATTTCAAGCGAACGAAAGGAATGAAGATGCCATCCCAGGACAAGCTTATGTGCCCCAAAAAGACTGAGAAATGTTCCTAATCCGGAACATAGTCAGAAAGGCTGCACAGCTCTTTGACGTAGATTATTGGTTACTAAACTGACGTCATTGCACTACGGGCAGACCCATAGGTGCTCAGTCTCCCCAACAGATATAGAAGAGTATGCATACTGATGGTTCCCGTGGCTCGCTGATTAAACACACCTCTCACTCTGCCTCTCAGGCATCCAGTTCGACTTGAACAACGGGTAACTCCAAACTGTCTAAATCGCTTGATCGATTCAACATCGATTTTAGTGTCCTCATCCAACAGACAGTCGCGAAGAGACTGAAGAATATTCCCCTTATCCATCTTCAACTCTCCAACAATTGATGCTGTTGATGCAAGCCTGTCCGCTCTCTCATTACTGTAAACACCTGCATGCCCAGGAAAGTATATCCACGTAAGCCGCTGGAGATTAGAGACTTCTATAGATGACATCCACTCATACCGAAACCTGCCCTTCTGGATCTTGTAAAGCATCGACTGAGAGTCAGATACAACAACTGCCCCAGTAAATGAAGTCCCAGAGATCCAATGGAGGGCAGCAGTAATGGCCTCAACCTCTATCCTCATACTAGAAGTAGTTGTCCTGTATGCCCCACTTCGCTAGGCAACAACCCTACCATGTGCATTAGCCAAGAAACCCCAGCCGGACTTCTCACCATGCTGAACCGACCCATCGGTATATACAACAACATCATCATCCCTTGCATTATCTTCTATCAGCTGCTTAACTGCGAGATCAGCCTTCAGGTTGCCCCAATCTCTACATTCTCTTCCAAGAGTAATAACGTTGAGATAGTTCATCATGCTACCATCTGTTGGGATCCATTCTTCCCCTTTTGGTAGAGTCGCAACCGTAGTCACCTGGCTAATTGTTCTCTCAGCCTGGGCCATCCACGACATGCCACGCTTGATTCTCGTGCCCTTAACATCATTAGTGTTCTTGTGTAGTGGATGTCTCTTATCCAAGTAACACGATACATGCCTTGGTTTGGGCGATTGCATGACGGGAGCGTAGTGACAGAAGGCCAAGCATATATCTCATCTTCACAATGGGGTATCTCTAGTGCAGCCCAGGACTATACGCATACCTTCATTCTGAACCCGTCGAGTCGTTCACATTGTGATCTTGATATCGTAAGAATTCTGAGTCCGTAATCTACCACTGACATAACCAGTCGATCAAACAAAAGGGCAAGTAGTCTCTGCTCAAGGTGTGCGGCCACCATAACTTTAAGAGCCGCAAGACCACCCTTGCACCATTGTATCGTCTGTTCAATATGGTGTTTGAAAGATAGACTCCGATCAAAGGTTATCCCAAGATAGTACAGCCTGTCTCTTCGCTCGATGTTATGTTTATCAAAGATTACACAGGGTAGGTCAGCCTTGACTATGTGATTATTCAACGAGCACCACAACATACACGCTTTTTCAGGATTGACCTGAGAGCAAGACTCTCTACACCAACCCGAGATGGTACGCAATGTTTTCTGAATGTCATCAACCATCTTGTCTATCTGACCCAGTCCTATATATTAAGATATCATCTGCAAATGTCAATCTATGACCCAATCCGGTTGGCTGAATTTTAGCTACATTTGCCGTGTAAATATTAAACAACACGGGTGATAGAGGAGAACCCTGGGGTAATCCCGGGCATATACGTGCAGGATCCGATGTTCATGTTCTAAAAAATATAGTGTTCCTACTTAATGTACTTCATGCCTACTATACGTTTTGCAAGACATTTACTACATATTTACTATTAATGTGAGGCTGATACATTTCACCTTTCCAGAAGCGCCATCGCCAATTACTACCAACTTCAATTGCTGCTCTGGACTCTCTTCTTCCGAGTCTGACATCATTACTGATAGAAATGGATCTGTCTTTCCAGCGTGAAATAAGCGCTTCGATCGTAGATATATCCTGCTCTATTTTATAAAGCAGGTATGTTACCTGACTTAATCATATATTATTTTGAATCCCGTTGTCGGCAACATTTGTGTTCACTTGCCGCCATTTTGTTTTGTTTGTATCGTTGTCGACAACATCAGAGTTGCCAGATTAAAAATATTAATTTAAAGCCAGGTAATACTAGAAAAGTTGTGTGAAATACTAGAATATTATTTGACGCACTGACATTACGCAGAACGTCCGATTCGATTCATTACTGTCGTTATTTTCACTATAACGAGTGGTCATCACATAATAATTCTTATCCGATAAAGTCTTAACTCTTTTGCAAATATTTTGCACGTTTCTGAAAAGGAGTAATTCGTTCTTGATTCTAGCAAAAGCCATAAAACAATTCCGCTGCATTTTGTTTCTTGCTTTTCTTGAGGATAATGCTGATAAGAACAAAAGCCGGAACATCAGAAAACATTCATAGTAAACTCAGAAGTTAGACAGGGATGTGTGCTCTCCCACTGCTGTTTATAACATACATGGACACCATAAGTAGAGAAGTAGGAATAGAGGAAGAAAATAATATATCAGAACTTTTATTTGCAGATGACCAAGTACTGATTGCAGAAAACGAAGAATCTCCCCAGAACCATTTGAGCTTAGTTAACATCAAGGGTGAGGAGTACCACATGAAAATAAATATAATAAAGACAGAGACAATAGCAATACGTAGACAACCAGAAAAACTTACAATAAAACTCCAGAATATAGAAATAAAACAAACAATTGAGGCCAAATACTTAGGAGCATGACGAATCGTCCAAACAAGGTATATACGCGGGTTACTGCGGATAAGAGACATCCACTACACAAAAACACTAATGATGTTAGGGCACGAGAATCAAGCGTGGCATGTCGTGGATGGCCCAGGCTGAGAGAACAATTGGCCAGGTTACTACGGTTGCGACCCTACCAAAAGGGAAGAATGGATCCCAACAGATGGTAGCATGACCAACTATCTCAACGTTATCATTACTCTTGGAAGAGAATGTAGAGATTGGGACAACATGAAGTTTGATCTCGCAGTTAAGCAGCTGATAGAAGATAATGCAAGGGATGATGATGTTGTTGTATATACCGATGGGTCAGTTCAACGTGGTGAGAAGTTCGGCTGGGGTTTCTTGGATAATGCACATGGTAGGGTTGTTGCCTAGCGAAGTGGGGCATACAGGACAACTACTTCGAGTATGAGGATGGAGGTTGAGGCGGTAACTGCTGCCTTACTGGGGCAGTTGTTGTATCTGACTCTCAGTCGATGCTTCACAAGATCCAGAAGGGCAGGTTTCGGTATGAGTGGATGTCGTCTATAGAAGTTTCTAACCTCCAGCGGCTTACGTGGATATACTGTCCTGGGCATGCGGATGTTTACGGTAATGAGAGAGCGGACAGGCTAGCATCGATTGTTGGGGAGTTGAAGATGGATAAGGGGATATTCTTCGGTCTCTTCGCGACTGCCTGTTGGATGGGGACACTAAAATCGATATTGAATCGATCGAGCCAATTAGGCAGTTTGGAGTTACCGTTGTTCAAGTCGAACTGGATGCCTGAGAGGCAGAGTGAGAGGTGTGTTTAATCAGCGAGCCACGGAACCATCAGTATGCATACTCTTCGATATCTGCTGGGGAGACTGAGCACCTATGGGTCTGCCCGGAGTACAATGACGTCAGTTTAGTAACCATATAACCAATAAGTTAGGAGCAATTTTCACAGCAGATGGAAATATCGATAGCCAAATCAGCAATCGTTGCACGAAAGCTAACCAACTACTGGGACAGTTAACACCACTGTTGTCACATAAAGAGATACCGCTAACAACTAAAGCAAATCTCATAAGAACGATTTTCTGACCAACACTACGTTACCAGTGTGAAACATGGCCAATAACAGCAGCTAATGAGCGAAAAACATAACGACAGAGATGAGATGTCTTAGAAAAGCTGCAGGTGTGACAATAAGAGACAAAATTAGAAATAAAGAAATCAGAATAAGACTGGATGTGAAACCAGTCATGCAATTCATAAAAGAAAAACAAATTAAATGGTTTTAACACTTGACAAGAATGCCCTGGTATCGCCTATCACAGAGAGCCACACAGAAAAAGTATAATGAGTGCAAAGCAAGAGGAAGACCACGCAAAAGATGGAACGACGGCATCAAGAACAGCCTTACAAAAATGAATATCAGCTTACAAAGTGCCTACAAACACACACAAGATCGCCCCCACACCCCAACACTTCTATAAAGAAGTAAATGATGGAAGAGAAGAAGAAGAGAATGCTGAGGTTAACTCTAGTGGACCAAGCGCCACGCTAAGTGACGTTTGAAGTGGACGCGTTTTACATTCCGCCACGCTAAGTGGCGTTTGGTTATCAAAACGTGAAAGCGCTTGTAAAAACGTGACTTTTGAACTGGTCCACTAAGAGTTAAAACTACCGCATTGCTATCTGTTTTTTATTTTAGAATAGTATTGGCAAAAGTGATGAGCTCTATGATGGATATTGAAGTAAGGTATTCAAAAGATGTTTGATTAATTGAACGATATGACCTGCATCATTGAATCTCAGTGAATAACCATGTATGCTCCAATCGGTTTCTTACACAGACATATCTCAGCGGCAGTGCACGAACTCCGTAGTACCGGTGAGTGTCCCAATATAATTTTGAAGATGTTGAAAATCTTTGTGCGAATTTTATTTGAATCATTTAAAATAGGTTTGCCCGGGTAGCGGATTTGCAGCCCACTCTTAACGATGTTCATATACCAATGATGCTTCAGCGTGCTTTACTTTAACATAGATCCTATGTTTTATTCATGGCCGTGATGTAATACAGAGAGGCGGCTGCATCAGACGAAGCCGTAAAGGGGCGACATAAATAGCGAAATCAAATACCATTTGAACCATTCAAGAACTAAAAATCTTTACGCAACGCTTTTCTATATTGGTCCGACATTGATGTTTATGATTTTTCGCACGCCTCTGCCTAAGCGCTTTCAGTACACTTAGATTTCGGTTTCTGGTGCAGGTGCATCGTTGGCGAGCGCTCGCTAAAAGACTTTTGCCCTGACAGCGCGAAATTATTATATTTTGTTTGTAATATTTCGTGCAGCCGCTACTAAAATCTGAGGCGGCAATTATCACAAAAGACAATTGCGCGTGTTACTTGTTGATAGTTCTGATCAAGTAAGAAAACTATTGTTTTTTTTACAGCAATTTTAGTTAGTTATTATCTTTGAAAATGATTATGTTATGACAGTAGGGACTCTAATTAAGGAGGTAGACTCCCCTAGAACAAGGGTTGTCCTTTTTTAATGAACAGAAAAACAAACTAACAAACATATTGTCATATAATTTGGCCACATGCTGCAAAAGACATTGTTTTTGATGATAAACACCGCTTAGTTTATGCATTTTAATTATTTATTAAAAATAAAATTTTTAATTTTCTTGAAAGTACATTTTAACCCCCCAACCCAACCCAACAACCTTTCATCATTGCAGTGGATTTCACTAATATAAGAAGTGCAAAGAATGCTAAACTAACATATGATATACATATCACCCATGATTATAGCTTGAACCTTCACTTCTTGTCTAAACTGTATATAAGCAGAGATATTGCTGTTCTAATCTGAATTTATTTTTTATTTCTTCTTTCTTTCTTCTTTGCGTTCGTTCTTTACGACAAATGATAATCATTCCTTGTGATGTGTTTGATCTTTGCCAAGAACGTATATACGTTGCACATTGGTTTGGTAGGCTCCTAAACACATAGACTTCTACATGTTTAGGACACATGCATCCGATGTCAGCCAAACCTCCTTAGCCGCCTCTTACGACATGCGTGACAGGAAACAGTGGTTCTATTCTTTACACCCCAAATTTGGGCCCGGTAACCACTCGGCCGATTTTTTAATTTGAAATGGTTATATTGCAAGAGCCATATCTACATAACTCTGCCAATGCCGGTTCCAAGCCCGGATGAAAAAGAAGGAGGACTTGTGCGTGAGGCCAGCTACCTCATCACAAAAAATTTAAGTAGCTACAGAAACTTGTAAGAAAGGACGCCATACCGGTAAACCGACCAGCCAGGTGGTGTGCGGTGCACCTAGTGCATCAATGACGGTTGCTGATGAAAGCCGTTTTGGGAAGTCAGCAACCCGACTCGTACATTACTTGGCTCAAAAACACACACTAAAAGTGGATTTTGGAATGTGAGAACGATGGCCACGGCTACAAAATCAGACCAAATTGCAGAAGAAATGAAGAGATACGAGCTGGACATACTGGGGTTAAGTGAGGTGAGATGGCCTAGAACAGATAGAAGAGTAGTTAGTGGATTAACTTTCGTATATTCAGGGAGAGAAGATGGTAAGCATTTTGAAGGAGTGGGTATAATGATGACACCTAGAGTAGCAAAGAGCATGTTAGAATGGGAACCCATCTCGAGTCGGATAATTAGAGCCCGCTTCAGTACCAGGCATGTCAGTATGACAATACTGCAGTGTTATGCACCAACAAACGAGGCTGACGATGATAAGAGAGACACAGTTTGTGATAAAATTAACAAGACCCAAAAACATGACCTGTTAGTAGTAATGGGGACTTTAATGCCAAGGTTGGAGTGATAATGTAGGGGTAGAGAGAGAGCTATAGGAAAACAAGGAATAAACACAATGAATGAGAATGGAGAAAGACTGGCGGAGTTATGTATGCTGTCAAACTTAGTAATTGGAGGTAATCGAAAAAGGGTGGAGACTGCAGTAGACCCCAGGCTTGTCGTGACTCTTTACCTTTCTCTCAACTCTTACGCCTTCGTCGCCTCTGCAGCGAGGACGACGATTTTCTTGATAGAGCTCATGAGATGCTTGATTTCTTCCGCCAGCGCCTATACCCGGAGAATGTGCTTACATCTGCCATGCATCGGGTTCAGCTAATTGCTCGCCAGGAGGCCCTCTCTCACATACTTAGAAACCCCAAGTCTGACAGGGTTAAACTTATCTTAACTTTCCACCCTCATAGTTCCCTGGTGAAAAAAGGTCTTATTCCATCATCTCCTATTCTTCAGTCTGATCCTGAGACACGTTCAGTCTTCCAACACTATCCTTTGGTGGCGTACAGACGGGACAGAAGCCTCAAGGATTTGTTGGTACACAGTCGCCTCAAGCCTAACATCCAGAGTCACTTTGGCACCATCCAATGTGGCCGTCGGCGCTGTAATACATGTGCATATGTAATACAGACCCGTACTGTCTCTTTTCCAAAAGCTACCTATACCATTCAAGACAGTTTCACGTGTGAGTCCCGCAATATCATCTATGATATCACCTGCAAACGATGCCATAAGGCCTATATTGGTGAAACCGGTAAGAGGCTCAGTGACCGATTCGCCCAACACTTACGCGATATTCGCCAATGCTCTGTGACTCCTGTGGCCACTCATTTCAATGATACTGGCCATTCAGGAGTTGACGATGTCCAGGTCACAGCCATCCGATCATGTTCCTCCGATGATCGCAGTCGATTCGCCCTGGAGAACCGTTTTATTTCATTCTATGGCACTTTGCGACCTCTTGGACTCAACGCATTACATTCCTATGCTTCTTAGTACTGTCTTATCTCGTGCCTTGTTATCTATATGTGTGTTTGCTCCATATATGTGTCATTTATCCACTATATTATTTATTGTTCCTCTCCTTTTCCACTTTCGGTTTTTGTGTTGCACTCATTTCGTTGTTCGTTTTAATTCCCAGATTTTCATCAGATAGGTTTATGTTTCCACATGTAATCGTCCATTTGTAGTGTTCCTCGAAATTCGTCATTCTTGTTGTATTGTTTGCTTGATAAAGGCCTTTTGGTCGAAACGTTGCTGTTTATCGTCACTGTTTATGTATTTTGTAAAACTGTAGTACTTTGTTTTTACGTGTTTACCTAATTGGAGGTACCATCTTTGCACATAAGGAAATTCATAAACTTACTTGGCACTCACCAGATGGAGTGACCAGGAATCAGATTGACCATATGTGCATAAATACACAATTTAGAACATCATTGCTGGATGTCCGTGCATACAGAAGGGCAGATGTAGGAAGTGATCATAATTTATGCATAGGTAAATTGAAACTAAAATTAAAAATTCACCATACTAAAAAAGAACAACTGCGAATAGCAAAGGCTACAAAATAATGAGGTAAAAGAGGAATATCAGCTCGAACTTAAGAATAGGTTCGAGTTACTCAATGGTGAAAATGAACAGAACATTGAAGACAAATGGACTAAGATAAAGGACATACTATTGGGGGCAGCAAATAGTAGCGCAGGATTAAAGACGAAAGACAGAAAACCCTGGATAAGCGATGACACCTGGAAATGTATTCAAGAAAGAAGAAAGATGAAACTAGCGATATTTAATACTAAGGATGCAACAGATGAAATCCAAGCTAAAGAGGAATATAGACTAAAAGACAAGGAAGTGAAAAGAGCGGCTAGAAGAGATAAAAGAGCATGTCAATCGACTCGCCGAAGAAGGAGAAAAGGCAGCTAAGACTGGAAACAGTAAAATGCTATACAACACACTAAAACAACTTACTGGAACTTTTGTTTTAAAGGGTGGCCCAATCAAGAGCAAAGATGGTAAAGTTCTAACATCAGATACCGAGCAGAAGAAAAGATGGGCAGAACATTTTCAAGAAATATTAAATAGACCTGATCCTGATCTACTACTCAAGTTTGACGAAGAGGCAAGAAACAGCTCCTACCAATTAACGAAGAAATGATAAGTGTAGCTGAGGTCAAGGAGGCAATCGATTCCTTGATAAACAATAAGGCAGCGGGTGATGACAACATTAGTGCAGAAATGCTCAAAGCGGCTGATGATACAACTATTAGCCAGGTGCAAGAACTATTTAATAAAGTATGGGAAGAAGAAATTGTCCCAGATCAATGGAAAAAGGGAATAATTGTTAAGAACCCCCAAAAAGATGATCTCAAAGATTGTAACAACTGGAGAGGAATCACCCTATTATCAGTAATGACCAAGACTTTCTGCAAAATCATTCTTAATAGAATCAAAGGAGCAGTGGACACAACCCTGAGAGAAGAACAAGCTGGTTTTAGACCTGGGAGAAGCTGCTTAGACCAAATAATTACCCTACGACTAATTTTGGAGGAACATATTGAGAAGCAACAACCACTCATACTAAATTTCATCGATTTTAAAAAGCCTTTGATAGTCTACACAGAATCTCTCTGTGGAATATTCTGAGATGCTATGGAATACCAAACAAAATAATAACCATTATAAATCAATGAGAAAGCCACAAATACCAACACAAGACGATTACTATAATATGAGCAGATTGAAACAAGTTGTGATTCTGCGCCTTAGAACAGGACACAATCGGCTCCGCAGTCACATGTATACAAAATTCAAGATTGGCAATTCAGCCATGTGTACATGTGGACAGGTAAACCAGACTGCAGAGCACATACTTCAAGACTGCCCCAAATATGATACACTGAGGCAAACTCACTGGCCTAACGAAACAACATTCGACATAAAACTACACGGACCTCTGTGTGAGCTACAAAAGACAGTGAAGTTCATACAAGAGAAAACATTGAATATATAGACATATTTCAAGCGTACGAAAGGAAGGAAGGAATAACCATTATTAAGATCCTCTATGATGGTTCACAGTGTGCAGTTCGCACTAATGGTGGACACAGCGACTGATTTATGGTTGAAACCGGAGTAAAGCAAAGCTGTATTCTATCTCCGCTATTGTTTGAAGTGGCCATTGACTGGGTGATGCGAAAATGTTGCTGGGGCGAAACTGGCATCGATTGGGTAGAAAATTGTCAACTAGAAGATTTGGATTTTGCAGATGATATTGCCTTGTTAAGTAGAAACAACCAAGATATGCAAAGAAAAACAGACAACTTGTTATCTATAGCATCAAAAGTTGGACTGCAGATAAGCTATGAAAAACAAATATAATGAAGACACCTATAGCAAGCAGATATCACACTGGAATCTAAAATGCTAAAAATAACAGAGCAGTTCACCTATTTAGGTAGCAATTTTGATTGCACAGGAAATTTTAAAAAAAGAAATTATGATACGAATTGGCAAAGCAACATCAGCTTTTAAAAGTCTAAATAAAATATGGAACTGCAAGTTATATAGTATTAAAACTAAATTACGAATTTTCAATTCAAATGTTGTATCAATCCTAAAATATGCCAGCGAAAGTTGAAAATGACTAAAGATATAGAAAGCAAGTTGAATGCATTTGAAAATAGATGTCTATGAAAAATAATGAATATAAAATGGCTCGAATTCAGAAGTGATGAAATCAGAGACATGTCTGGTCAACCACTAGTGACAACTGTTATAAGAAAGAGAAGATGGCGATATGTTGGGCATACCTTGAGGAGAAATGATCAACGAATATCAAAGCAGGCATTGAAGTGGGATGCAAAGGGTTCAAGAAAGAGAGGTCGACCTAAGGAGACCCTGAAACGAACTTTGCTGAGAGAGGCAAGAAATATCGGTCTCAGTTCCATGGAGGAGATTGAGCGAGTTGCCCAGGATAGAGCGGTATGGAGAAATTACTTGCAGGCCCTATGTAACGCATAACGGTACGAGAGGAATTATTATTATTATATCTACATAACCATTTGGGTTATACATTTTTGGGTGATTCACGCTATAATTATGGATTATGTGTACATCTCATGCTAGTTTTGAGTTCTTTGCACTACTTATGTTAGTGAAATCTACTGCGCGATGAGGCGGGGTGGGGGTTACAATATATAACCAAAAAAAATTATTTATAAATAATTAATTGTAATGCATACACCAAACGTTATTTATCATCAAAACAATGTCTTTTGCAACATGTGGCCAAATTGTATGACAATATATTTGTTATTTGTTTTCTGTAAATTTTTAAAAACACAACCATTGTTCTGGGTGGGTCTACCGCCGTAAAATGTAGCATTTGCATGGACTGGGTATATCCAGAGCCAACTCTAGATAACTAGGCCAGACAACTGACTGGGAAATACCTGACCTTGATCAGAGCGGTGAGGGGGTGGGGGCTGGAGTTTATATATGTTTGATAGAACACTGAAAGTTTTTTTTGCAATTCTACTCCATTCTGTGAGTCTATGGTTATTTATTGGTGAAAAATATTCATAATATTGATATTCATTATTATTAAACTTAAATTGTTGCATAATATATCTTCGATTTAGCATTTTGTGTTGATTTTAAAATGAATTCGTCTACATACAACAATACTGAAATGCGAGGTCACGTGGTGTAGTTGTGGTCTGATTTCCCATAATTCTTACACGAGTCCGAAGGGCCTATAAGTTTATAATTGGTTCTGGTATATCTCAGGTGCGGAACGTGTGCCTGTGTGTGATAGATAGAAAGTTATTTAAGTAATATTGGACTACATTTGCGTTATGTGTGTGATAGAGTTGCTTAGGAAATATTTATATTTGCCTACTTTTGCGTTCGTTATTTATTGCTCTATTTTTACCAAATTCATATACGTTGAAGTGAAGACAATACAATAACAAGTTAAAGAAAGACATATGTCAAAACGGCTGCGATATTTTAATAGCATAATAAGCATCATCATATTCAATGACATCCCCCTCCTCCTATTCCTTCCCCCGATTGCATCTTTACGAAGGACTATGAATTTTTATTTAATACCCAGAAGGAAAAAGCGTCAATTTGACTACGAATAAGCTTTCGATGAAACCTTAACATAGGAGAATACATTTAAAATAAACGTATTCAATTATATTCTGGACATTACCCTTAATTCTCTGAATGCACGATTTACGCTTCTGGAAACCAATAGCAAAAATCGCCAGTTTTTATGTGACATTTTAAAACTCAAACATATAGATGACAAAACGTTAGAAAATTATTGTACCAGTGTCCAGTCAACACTTTCGGTGGAAAATGAATTAAATATAAATGCAAATGATCTTCAAGAAGAATTACGGGATGTATCCAGAATGCTACCATATTCAATGAAACCTTTGGATGTTTTAAATTATGTGTGCAATATAACTTAATTACTTTGTATCCGAATACTGTTGTAGCTCTTTTATTAACACTCCCTGTCTCTGTAGCTAGTGGGAAAGAAGTTTTCCATATTGAAATTAGCCAAACAAAACTTAGAAATCTGTCATTAATTTCTGTTGAATCTACATTGTCTGCCACTCTAGAGTATACATCCCTCCCTAATTAACGAATTTGCTAAAGTTAAAGTTAGAGGTCTAAACTGTAGTAGCTTATTGTAGTTGATATATTTTAAAGTAGTTTATATTTCTAAATAAAAATAGTTTTCGTAAATTTTGCGCAGTTTAAAAAAAAAATAACAATCGAAGGTTATTTTTAAGAAAAAAAAACATTTAAGGGGCGTCATTGCGAAGATTTGCATCATACCGAGAAAACCTAAATAAACGTCTAAGATTTTATTGCCCTTCTCTGTTAATTTGTTATTTAAATCAGATTAGAAACTCGATCTCCCCTGCATTAAGATATCCCCTGCATTAAGATATCACCTGCATTAAGATGACGGTAAAGAACCGAGTAACTGTGAAGAGGGAGGCGGGTATCTAACTTGCACGACACAGATTGTGCAAACTCCATCTTTCCTGAGTAGAAATTTTCCGGTCTAATAGCGACAAAATACAACGTCATGCATTGTTTTAACATTAAAATGCAATCTGTAGCTCATTCATTGCAGGTTGAACGTGGTCTTCTTCTCGCCTTCTTTCCTGATGTTGTGTTGTGGAAGTCTCTTTATACAGTGGAGTTTTGTTGCATTCTTATTAAGTGACCGAACCACTTCATTCTTTGTTTTTCAATGTAATTCAAGCAAGATTCTGTGCCAACTTGATTTATTATGCTGATATTGGTGACTCTTGTCTTTTCTGTTGTTGGTAACATTTCGTAGGCATCGCATTTTATATGTAGTTTGTTTTTGTGACTGTGCTGATGTTGGTGACTCTTGTCTTTTATGACGCAGTGCCTGTATACACACATCCCCCTTTTAAAATCTCTGCTATAGATTTTGATTTAATTGCTTTTATGATGACACGACGTGCCTAGTTTTGCACCTCAGCCAGGTCACTTAATGTGGTATTTGATGATGGATACCACGCAGCTGACCCATATTTGAAATATAGACGTATTCCATGCGGGTAAACATTTGTAAAGCTGAAACACGTGAAGACCAACTAAGGTAATGTTACAAAGCACACACACATGATACATCAATGTTTCGATCAAAATACCGTTATTAAGCACAGGATACAGAACAAACTGCATGGAGACTTGTCCTTATATAGCAAAACAACACAGAGAGTGGTGAATTTATAAATTCATAACTGTCCTCAAATACATTTTTATGCATAGTTTGACTGCACTCTTTCCTTGTATTGACAAATATTTCTCAGTATTTTCTGGCTGGCTACCCACGTGCTCGCACTTAGTTTTCTTACGACGGCTAACTATTTCCTGGTATTTGCTGCTGCTTTGTTGATTTGCTGCTTCCATGTCACTCTATCATCGAATGTAACTCAGAGATGGGTAGGTTGTTTGTTTTCAATTAGCAGTTCTACATTTATTTTAATAACCTCCGATATGTGTTTAGGACAGAGAGTAAAGCACATAGTGCTGCATTTATAATTATGTGCCTTGATGCGGACACACCCTCTGTTTGCCCATGAGGTTAAGACATTTATAGCTCCTTGTATCAATTTAATGGCCACCGTTGCGTAAGCTACTCATTTGTACACCATATTCGCAGATCACCAGCGTACATTGTCTCTTGTACTTTATGTGGTAGTTCAGCAACATGGCTGTTGATGTAAATCAAGAAAAGTGTGGGGTACAGAACTCTCGCTTGAGGGATGTAATGACGCAGTCGAATTATCTTACTCTTGAGACCATCTATAGTCCGTTCAACAACTCATGCCCACAGTCCAATGCGAACTGTAGCAAAACCATCTATTCCACAGTAGCGAAACTTTGCACACAATCTTAGAATTATACCGACGCAAATGGCTGATGGAAGAAATTGCTATAGGAAACCTGGATTTTGTAATATAACGGTTTCCTTTGATATTGGCGGCATATTTGGCTAGTCTGATACAGCATTTTAGTTTTTACAGTAAACGCACACATATGACATTTGATGACAAGTCTCATGCAAAGGCGTATCATCTCAGCTTATACATGGGGGCCAATGTTGATAATTGCAATACAGTCATGAAATAAGCAAGAAATGTTGAAATAGTTGTTACATCTATTTAAACAACTTACATTACAGTTAAAGTTAGCTGCCATGTCATAATGCCACCCTCCCCCTTTCACGTCCAGGCTCGGGACTGGCAATGGCGGAGCTCAAGTAGTAGCATGTCCCTTGCGGAACGTCGCATTCATCACAGCCCGCCTGGAAAGCTCTATATCTGTTGCAAGTTCTCTTGCCTCTTCCAGCGTCATGTTCAAGGTTTCTTTGATGTCATGCTGCCATCTTCGTCTTGGTCGTCCCCTGACTCGTTTTCCAGGAACCATGCCTTCCATTACCTTTCTCTCCAGACCACTGTGACGTTTAATGTGGCCAAAATATTTCATCTTCTGGGAGATGATGTTATTTATGAGACAATGCTCCTTGATATTCAGGTTTTGTAGGATGTCTATGTTTCTTCTCTTCTCTGTCCAGGATGTTCTAAGAACTTTTCTATAGCACCTTGTTATGGCGGAGCTGCTGGAGAGATTATTTTCAAATTGCTACTTCTTCGTTACAGTGTGCGTGTGTTAACTTATGGAGAAATCACTACAATAAAATAGCTCTTTTCTCTGGTTCTTGTATACTGTAGTACAGATGACCATATGTGCCTCTTTGCGGAAATGCGCGTATAGCATTAATGATACTTTTTGCATTGTAACTCCAAACTCACTAGAAATGTTATATCAATGTCTGCATTGAAAAGTCAACAATATGACCCAATAGCCTCACACTAATTTCTATATACGCCTTTAACAAAATGTCCGTCTCGCACTAATGACGTCAATTCTTTACTATGTTCAAGCCCGAGTCTTTTTGGTGCGTGGAAAATGCAGGAATTGTTCAAAAAACCACGGAATTCGTCTTGAATGTTACTATTTTTGTCATCAATGTATTAATTGTCTGTAAGCATTAGTTTTCTTCAACCATGCCAATGGATGCGTTAAATATATAACACAAAGAATGAAACTTCTATAGTCCGCTCAACTTGTCATGCCCACAGATAAAATGTGTATCTTTGTAACCATTTGATGAAATAACTTGAAAACTTGCATTTGAACTACACATGTTCACGACGCTACAAAATATTTTTTGCTATTCAAACAGTCATACCATCTAAAAGTTTCCTTCTTTGTGCTATATATTTAACGCGTCCATTGGCATGGTTAGAGAAAACTAATCTTTACAGACATTTAATACATTGACGACAAAATTAGCAACATTTAGAACGAAATCCGTAGTTTTTGAACAATTCTTGCATTTTCCGCGCACCAAATCAACTCAGGCTTGAACATGGTAATTAAATGACGTCATAAGTGCGACACAAACTTTTAGTTAAAGGCGTATACCGAAATTAGTGTTATGTTATGTTATGTTATGTTATGCGATCGACGTCCCCGGCACATTGGGCATTCCCATGCATGCTCTGTCCTCCGCTGCAGCAGCCATCCTAAAGTCCATTTGCTCACCGTACCCATGAGAAGTTGATTACTATATCTTCTCTCTCTACCACGAAGACGACACTGTCTGGCATGTCCACACTTAACGCCTAATTCTCGAACTCGTTCCAGTGTCTGAGACGTGCCCATGACACATAATTAAGAGCGTACCGCATTGATGATATCGGCTCTGTCCATACTTCTGCCCGTTTGAGTCGGGGCATTGTTTGCAAGAAAGTCTGCAGGCTCGTTACCCTGCACTCCAGCATGTCCAGGTGTGTACAGCCAAGTCATTTTCTTGAGATGTAATCTCCGAATGCTGTCCACCCATTCCACACGCATACTTCCATATGCAATCAGTTGAAGCATATTCATTGAGTCTGATTTGATGATCGTATGGGTAACCTGTTGCTAAGCCACCCATGACAGAGCCCTGGAGGCAGCAGTGATCTCCATAGTCATGCTCGATGTCGGTGTCTCGAAAGCACCGCAGTCCTCATGAAGTGTGCGACCATTTCGCTGTGCTGAATAAGCCCACGATGATCTGATTCCGCGTCTGACAGAGCCATCGGTGTAGATAATGATATCATCTGGATGGGAGTGCTCATCCACGAGTGCAAGAATCTTCGCATTGACGACGCCCGGGGCCCATTCTCTACAGCGTCTCCCAAGTGTACTGACAACCATGGTGTAAGCAGTCATATCCTCTGATATAGGCATCCATTCTTCACCATGTCTCAATCTCATCTAGAGTACAGACCTGTTTAATAAGATCTTCTGCCTCGGCCATCCAGGATCGGCCTCTCTTCAATCGCCTGCCCTTGTTTTCATTTATGGATGTGTGCAGAGGATGATTTTGTCAGAAAAACGCTCAGATAATCCTTTACCTGTGCGACTTTGTGTCTGATGGCCATCGTTGGCAATCCAAGAACATAGCGCATTGCCGCACATGAAGTGTCATGTGTGCAACCAAGTATAAGCCTCATCGCTTCATTTTGGACCCTGTCTAACTTATCCAGCGATGTTCTGCTTACTGTCAGAAGGCCAAGACCATAGTCCACCACGCTCAGCACTAGTCCTTGATAAAGAAGAAGCAGCAGACGTTGTTCAATATCCGCCTCCGCCATAACTTTGAGGGCAGTTAGCCCTGTGCCTTTAAGATAACGTTCTCAACATGACTCTTACATGACAGGCTTCTGTCAACTGTTATACCAAGATATTTGAGTGTTTCACTTCTTTCTATGTCTTTGTTACACATGCTGACAACTGGAGTAGGTGTCTTTACTATGTGAGTGTTAAGAGAGAACCATGTCAGAGAAGCCTTTGCTGGGTTCACACTCGCTTTGAATTCATTGCATCAGTCACCAATCCTATTCAGTTCACATTGTAATGCAGATGAGATCTCATTTCTGTCCTTGCCCATGCGATACACCAGAATGTCATCGAAATTAGTGTGAGGCTATTGGGTCATATTGATGACTTCTTAAAACAAACATTGATATAACATTTCTAATGAGTTTGAAGTTACAATACAAAAAGTGTCATTAATACTATACACGCATTTCCGCAAAGAGGCACATCTCACTCTCTCTCTCTCTCTCTGGATCGTTCTTTTTCTACCATTTTTATCATTCTTATTGTGATATATAAACATCCTTTGCCAAGAACGTTTGTTTTACGTAACAATCTTCGGTACCATTTGAAGCTCTTGTGCATGTCCTGCGGCGACGTGTCCGATTTCAACCAGCGTTTACTCTCCGTCAACCTTTGACTGTCTCCAGCCAAACTGCAAGGCAGCAGGCTGCTATTTTCTTTAAGGTAGCGATCCTTAGACGACCTACCCTCTCGGGCTGTTGAACGTCATCTGCCCAGATTGCCGGTCTTTTGTGGACTACTTGGTTTTCCTTCCGTCCAGTTTTGTGTACGGTTTGCTCCACTAGCTTTTGATTGTCCCCAATCTAACTACAATGCAGTAGTAGTACGCTGCGAGCGGAAACGCGCACTGGATTCAAGCCTCTGCTGGGTTTTCCAGTTTTTCTGCACCTTTTGTTGGCCTCTCACCACTAAGCCTGCCACGCTCCCTCACCATCTGCGCCATGCATGTCTACCCACCGATGGGCCTACCCGTGCATCGTCGACATGCTTGCTCGCTCTGTCCTGGTGCTTGCCCCAACATTTCCATCAGTTCTCACCGTGCTCACATTTACCAGCCTTTAGACATCTGTTTCCCAACGTGGGGCGCACTAGGCATTTTCATCGTTTAGGGGGGCAATGGACTCGTTCGGAGTTTAACTCGTTCATGATGTTGCAAAACCGATATATTGGCTTTTGGATGTCTGTTGACAAAACTGAATGTTCACAATTACTTTACTGAAGTTTAATGAGTCTTCAATAAGTGGAAAGTACTCATATCTAGGTACATTTTTACTTCCTTTCAACAAAGCTTTGAAAACGGGAAAGCATGTGTTATTGTGTTAAAATCGAGTCATATTAAAAAAAACTGTAATGTGTCCGTCATTTTCCAACCTTATCATGAAGTCCAAAATGAGTTTATATAGTGCAATCTTGAGTATGTAATAGTATTGGACAGAGCCACGCATATCATATTTCCGCACAGAAAGCAGGTCTGAAGTTTGATTTGGCTTGAAATGTTAGGTACGATGGGAAAAGGAACCAAGAAACATCAAGGTGGTTTGACTCAATTACAAGTTATGGACCATTAGTCTGATTACCAGAGTAATGGATACTCACTGTACAGCTGATTTATACAGGTGCCCTTAGAGTACCACTTTGTAGTTGTATAGTTAGCGAAGGAGCATTTATATATGGATTACAGTAGAATGTTATGAGATCTTGTTTTCAATGTTTAGCGACATATTGAGAAGGCGTGGCTGGGATATATATTTTTAGACAATGACAGAAGAATGTCGTTAGTCGAAGTAAAATGAGTCTTTTCCAAGAGAGTTGGAGATGTGGGAAATCGCAGTCCTGAGAACAAAGTTTTGGAATAGTAAAGTAATAGAATAATCACCCATTTATATACACGATGGACTTTAAGAGGAGGGAATAATAGAGCAGATAGAGAGCCAAATACAGAACAGCTATGAGGTAGCTAGAATAAAAATATAGAGAACTAAACACAGAACAGCTAAAGTACAGGACTGTTTGGCTAGATTATACGAGAAAAGCAGAAAAGAACCGAAGAGCTTCACGTAGAAGATATAACTATTGGAGGTTAGAATTTATCAGAGCTAATTACAAGAGAACACCACATACTTTTTCAGAAGAGCAGATTTGACCACATAAATGTGAGTATAAATATTGTTAATGATTTTTTTCTTCTTCAAATAGTCATGCTACATTAATCGAATTTTCTGAAGAGTATATCACCTGATGTGAAATAATATATTGTTGTATCTCACATTAATGTCTTTTACGCCAACAATGCTTGACCAACGAATCAATGAAACGAGGTCGTCTTGAGGCGCATTTGAAGGCGAAACATAGAACTCATATTAATTCAGGTTTGAATTACTTTCAAACTTTAAAGAATAATTTTGAAAACGGAGGAACATTAAAGTCTCTGTTTACTGCTCATACTGTAACTGTCAATCGTAATCTTGAGGCTAGTTATCAAATTTCCTTACTCATTGTTAAATGTGGGAAAAAACCATACTATAGGAGAGAATTTTACTAAACCATCAATATCAGCATTTCTTAAAACTGTTCTGTTAAAAGATGACAAAGAGATGAAAGTTATGCCACTCAGTAACAATACTGTTAGCAATAGAATAGACGAAATGAGTGAAGATATTGAAATACAACTTGTTGAAAAACTGAAAATAAGAAAATTCTCAGTGCAAATGGATGAATCAACTTTGAGAGACAGTGTTAATAAGTAGTATTGATAACTTACACAAGATATATTGATAACGGGGATTTTGATGAAAAAAATGTTCTGTAAATCATTAGAAAGCACCCCTACTTCCAAAGATGTATATAATTAGTTACAAAATTAATTATATGTCAAAAATATACCAATGAAAAATATAACATCCTGTACCGCAGATAGTACTAATAATATGATAGGCAAGAAAAATGGCTGCTTAAGATTGATGAAAGATGAGAATCCAGAAATTCTTCTTGTGCATTGTGTTATTCACAGGGAAAATTTGGTAGCTAAAAATATTTAGCCTGTTCTAAATGAAGTACTAAATTCAATTATAAAGTGTATCAATACTATTAAAGCTAATGCCAAATGTGAGCGTCTCTTCAAGCTATTTTGTGAAGAACAAAATGCAGACCATGTGAGACTTTTACTTTACACTGAAGTAAGATAGCTCTCGAAAGGAACTGCGTGACAAGATTTATGGAACTATTTGATACTCTTAGTGAATTTTTAAGCGACAAACCTGAAATGAAGTATCTGTTAACGGTCGATGGTAAAGCATTTGTGAGTTATTTAGCCGATATCTTTGAAAAACAAAATATATTAAATAACCACCTTCAAGGAAGAATAAAACTCTTGTTAATGCAAAAGCTAAGATATTTGGTTTTATTACCTTTATTGAATTATGTCAGAAATATATTTGCAACAAACATTTTGAAGAGTTTTATTGGCTTCAGAAATGTGAAGTGACTGATACCGCTATACTGATACTTGTTATTGTCGATCATCTGAAAATTCTATCGGCTGATTTAAAAGAAATATTCTCTGATTTGGAACAAATTGATTGCAGTCAATGTTAGTGGATTTGTCTATTTCAAATATGCAGTATCAAGAAGAACTCGCAGATATGCAAAATGATGAGCCAGTTAAAACTTCATTTAATATAATAGGAGCGACGGTATGGCTTTGTGAGGAAACAGAAATCAAATATACAAATTCAACCAAATGTGCAAGAAAACTTATTACCGTTTCCATCTTCATATTTAGCTGAATGTGGATTTAGTGCCATAACTGATTTGCTGTTAAAAAAAAAAAGGAATCAGCTGGATGTAACACAACGTGGAGACGTGAGACTGAAGCTAACTAAATTGAAACCTAACATGAATCTCTTTGCAGCATGCATCAAGCGCAATGATCTCACTAAGTTTAAGTAATAAATAATTGCTAATAATTAAACTAATATGGAAAAATATATCATTAAAATGATATCGTACTTGAATTTCAGTTCTCCATTACATGTTTTGAAAATTTACTTACTGTGTTTCCTAAACAATTTCCTAGTGATTTCTTCCTAAAACCTATCATTTAAGTTTCTTCAGTGAACAATTCAATTTTTGGAAAATAAAATTTTGTGTATATGTTACATAGGAAGGAGGGGGGCATACGAATTTTTAAAAGGCTTTGGTGGGGCATGGCACAAAAAAAGGGTTTGGGGAAAAACTGCTCTAGACTGTCCGGACACTTGGCTCAACTCGGGCCCCCACCTCAGGGCTCCGAGTTTCACCCTATGTGGACCCACATGCAACTCATTTCGGGCCCAAGTTTTGCTCCCGCGGACCCAGGTCTCTTCTCTGAATGCACCCTCATCCCTTTATGGTTATCCGTTCAGCTTTTCCTATCGGTCGGAAGAGACGTGCATTAATAGTGACTCTGATATTCCGCTCGTCTGTGTTGCAGGTGGATCTCATCCAACGTGACTACGTCTACATCCCTGCCCACGCCAGAGTAGCTCTCCCTCGATCCCTACCCACTTAGCCAGACAAGAACCAATTTCTGTTACCAGGGTCACCAACTTGAGGTGGGTAGGATCTTGATTAGTGCCAGCTCACTAATCCTGGCGCGGCGTTGTCCCCATGCACCTTTGACCCCATGTACATATGGGTCATCTGTACCACAGTATACAAGAACCAGAGTAAAGAACCATTTTATTGTAGTGATACCCCCCCACCTACCACATATGTTAACACACGCACATTGTACCGAAGAAGTAGCGATTTGAAGAGAACGTCTCCAAGTAGCTCAGCCATTGCCAATCCCAAGCTTGGACGGGAAAAGGGGATGCGATTATGACATTGCAGCTTTTTGAAAAAACAACAATAATACAACTAAATCTACATTTCTTGTTTATTTCTTGACACCATTGCAATTATAAACATTGGCCCCCATGTATAAGCTGAGATGATACGCCTTTGCATGAGACTTGTCATCAAATGTCATATGTGTGCGTTTACTGTAAAAACTAAAATGCTGTATCAGACTAGCCAAATATGCCGCCAACATCAAAGGAAACCGTTATATTACAAAATCCAGGTTTCCTATAGCAATTTCTTCCATCAGACATTTTCGTCGGTATAATTCTAAGATTGGGTGCAAAGTTTCGCTACTGTAGAATAGATGGTTTTGCTACAATTCGCATTGGACTGTGGGCATGAGTTGTTGAACGGACTATAGATGGTATGATTGTTTGAATGGCAAAAATATTTTGTAGCGTCGAGAACATGTGTAGTTCACATGCAAGTTTTCAAGTTATTTCATCAAATGGTTACATAGATATAAATTTTTATCTGTGGGCATGACAAGTTGAACGGACTATAGATCAGTGTTACCCAACGTTTTTTGTGCCATGTCCCACCTAAGCCTTTCTAACATTCTTATGCCCACTATGTAAAATATAATCATGATTTTTAATTTTCAAAAATTGAATTGCTATCAGTTATATGAGGACTATCATCATATCACTCCGGACATGTCAATATATGCTCAAATCTCCGCCTCAGCAAATCTAGCAGTGTCTGTACTAGTACCTCCACCCAGTTTCGCCTCACCATTCCTGATTCGACTTTACGAATCATGATCGTGGAGTCACTGAGTGTGAAAACACGAGAGTAGTTTGAGATGCCAACCATTTCACCGCCTCCGTAACCGCTTGAACCTCCATTGTCAAACTACTTGTGGTTGTTGCGAAGGCCCCACTGGCCTCTCTTAGTATTTTTCCTCCTGAGAGTGCTCAAAAAGCCCACGAACAGCGTTGTTGGCGAATGACTGAACCATCGGTGTAAATAACCACATATGTATCATTGATGTCGTCATTCAAGAGGGTCCCAACCTACACGTTAATCAGTGATAGATGATTTTGTTCGCAGTTTTTCTTAATAGATGTAATAACTCTGAAAGCAGTCTGAAAATGCGGTGGCACAGCAGTCCATTCCTCTCTTGGTTCAATTCCGGGAGAGTACATGCATATGTAACAGAGTTCCACTGTTACCTAGGGAGAAGAGGCGTAGGTCAACAAAACTCCTTTACTGCTCTTGGCGTCCTTGACTTAGTTAGAAATAATACAATCTTGTTTACCAGACAGAATACTACGGACTGGTAGAGTATTAATATTCAAGTGGGCGATTTATCCCGTGGAATGGACGTCGCACGGCTCGAGCCCAGAATAGAGGCTACTGATTAGTTGTAGGAGATAGATAGAGGACAGTCGTAATTAAGAGCTGGAAGAGGGCTGTTAGAGTGAACAGCTAGTGAGAATTTCAACCATGTGATTCAACGATATTAGTACCCGTATAGAGAGTCGGGAGAAAACATATATATGTGATAGATATGAGGACCCACAACAGAGGATTTCTTGAACTTTGCGTTAATGGTGAGAAGCTGAACTAGTGTTATTTGACATATACGTTGTGATAGATGTGAGAAACCCAATAGAGGATTTATTGAACATTGCAGTACTAGTTAAGATGCTGAATTAGTGTTATACATTGTATTGTGGGAAAGGTATTTATGTACTTTTAGTTTCATATCAGTTGAGAGAGCATGTAGATACATTTACCAGTTTATGTACTAATAAAATTGGTATAAGTTCTTTAGGCGGACTTGTGTGAAATTAATGTAGTCGATTGTCAGGTGTCAGACTTAGAGGTAGATTATACAATACTAGCTTTCTCTCTTCGCCTTCCTTATTTTATTCAGTCTGTTTTTAAAATCCTTTTCTCTCTAAACTTTCCAGGACCCCTGTACTAGATTCACTCACTACTACACATATTCTATACATGACAGAACAATGTCTTAGTACAGGAGCACAAGAAGGCGTTGCTCAATGTTAGCAGCTGCCATGATTCTCAATGCGGATAGTGCGTTGTGAGACTTGGCAATAACTTGGTGGATATTGTCCCTAAAGCTTATACTACATCCAAATAACTCATAGATGATTTTCGAATCAGTGTATGTCCATCTATAGTGAAATGCGGTGTTTCAGAATTTACAATGTGATTATTTATGGAGAACCATGATAACACAGCTTTGGTGTGGTTTATTGTTGCACCATGCCATGATGCGGGTTTAGTTCTTCCTGTAGTTTATTAGAAATTTCATCCCTGTTTCTCCCTGTCTGCACACCATGATAATAATAATAATAATAATTCCTCTCGTACCGTTATACGTTACATAGGGCCTGCAAGTAATTTCTCCATACCGCTCTGTCCTGGGCAACTCGCTCAATCTCCTCCATGGAATTGAGACCGATATTTCCTGCCTCTCTCAGCAAAGTTCGTTTCAGGGTCTCCCTAGGTCGTCCTCTCTTTCTTGAACCCTTTGCATCCCACCTCAATGCCTGCTTTGATATTCGTTGATCATTTCTCCTCAAGGTGTGCCCAACATATCTCCATCTTCTCTTTCTTATAACAGTTGTCACTAGTGGTTGACCAGACATGTCTCTGATTTCATCACTTCTCCTGAATTCGTTCCATTTTATATTCATTATTTTTCGTAGACATTTATTATATAGAGAACCATGATAACACAGCTTTGGTGTGGTTTATTGTTGCACCATGCCATGATGAGGTTCAGTTCTTCCTGTAGTTTATTAGCAATTTCATCCCTGTTTCTCCCCTGTCTGCACACCATGATGTCGTCTGCAAATGATATAAGCTGTGTGAATTGATGCAAATAATTGAATTGTTCACTGAAGAAACTTAAATGGTAGGTTTTAGAAAGAAATCACTAGGAAATTGTTGACTAAACACAGTAAGTAAACTTTCAAAATAGATGAGACTGCAGTAAAACTATTTGATTGGCAAAACACGTAATCACAAAGTACTGTAGTTTTACAAATTACAAAAACAATGAAAAATACAGCAACGTTTCGACCAACAATTAGAGAAACGTTTGTATTTGGTCGTCCATTTGTTTTTTTAATTTGTCACTCCTGTTGTTCGTTTGCTTGATAAAGGCCTTGTTGGTCAGAAACGTTTGTATTTGGTCGTCCATTTGTTTTTAAATTTGTCACTCCTGTTGTTCGTTTGCTTGATAAAGGCCTTGTTGGTCGAAACGTTGCTGTATTTTGTCATTGTTTTTGTAATTTGTAAAATTACAGTACTTTGTGATTACGTGTTTTGCGAAGTAAATTTTCAAAACATATAATGTAGAACTGAGAATATTATTTCAATTATTAGTGATTATTTATTACCTCTATTTAGTGAGTCTCCTCGTGTTATATCCAGACAATTTTTGTAGCAGCAAATCAGTTATGGCACTAAATCCACATTCAGCTAAATATGAAGATGGAAACGGTAACAACATTTTTCTTGCACATTTGGTTGAATTTGGATATTTGATTTATATTTCCTAACAAAGTCATGCCATTGCTCCCTGTCTATTAAACTAGCAGTTTACCCGTTCTTCGCACGAGGAATTTAGTTTAAATCTATTTGTAAAGTTCCTTAAAGAAACATGACACGTTGCTCAAAATCGGCTTCTTCAACATTAAAAACAATAACTTTTTCTCTCCATGCATCGGTCAGTAAAACCTGATACAACAGAATTCCCATGAAAGTTGACAAATAACAACTTAAAATGTCCCTCATTTCGATTGCCAGTAAAACCTGATACAACAGAGTTCCCGTTCCCGTTAAAATTGAATTTAGTTTAAATCTAGTTGTAATATTTCACCACTTTTAAAGTTACATTTGTTTTTCTTTTACGCTGATCTATCGAGCCGACATAAACTGTTCCTTATTTCCAGTAAAACCTGATACAAATGAATTCCAGTGGAAGTTGAAAAATAACAACTGGCAAATTAAATTTATTCAGATGTGTTCTTATCGACGTGTTTGTCCGTCTGCCCAGCGTGTTCGTAGCGCGTTGGACTACGGGTGACTATCCCTCTGTGTGTGCGGGTTCAATTCCGCGGGATGGCAGAAAAAGCCACAGATTCCCCAGATTTACGGTGTTCGTGGCACCGTATAGAAGGGTTACGATGTTCATGACACCGAGCCGAAGAGCTGAAAAGCTCAAGTGCTTCTGAATCGGGCAAAAAAATCCAAAAAATCGACGTGTTTGAAATTTTTTTTTTTTTTTTAGCCCGAACGGGAATCAAACGTATGTCGAGCCCTACAGACACTTATAAATAAATATGTTTCAAATACGTTATAATAATAGTGATGTTATCACAGTATTAAGGACTTGAGCGGAAAATAATAATCGTTGTCAAAGTCTGTATATAGTGTGCTGTGACATTCGTCACTTTGTTGTATTGTTTGTTTGATAAAAACCTTGTTGGTCGAAACGTTGCTGTGTATTGTCATTGTTTTTATATTTTGTAAAATTACCGTTCTTTGTGATTACGCGTTTCACCAGAGGAAATTAACAACATAAACACGTGACCGGGAACGTCCTGAAAACATTTAAAGACAATTTCGGAGATTTCTATGCCGAATGACCATATGTGTTAAGTTGGGAATACGGTTATAGAAACGTATAAAAAGTATAGTTTGATAATTTTTCTCTCTTCGTATCCATGAAAGCCACCTTCTTGCCAGATTTCAAGTCCGTTGGATGTCCAGATATCTCTAAACAATTGGCACAGGCATACAATTCCATTGATCTTTGTCTTATATATATTAGATCAAGCTTTAACTGACTCAGAATTTTGTATTTCTGCGAGTTCTTCTTGATACTAAATATTTAGAATATCAGACAAATTAACTAATATTGGCTGCATTATCCATGTTGGAAAATCAATTTGTTTCAAATCAGAAAAACTTTTTTTTTTTAAAATCAGCAGATAGAATTCTCAGATGAATTCAGACAATAACAAGTATAGCGGTATAGTCACTTCACATTTCTGTAGCCAATAACACTTTTCATAATTTTTGTTGTAAATATATTTATAACATCATTCAATAGCAGCAATGAAACCAAATATATTCGCTTTTGCATCAACAAGAGTTTTATTTGTTCCTTGAAGTTGGTTATTTAATATATTTAGTTTTTCAAAGATATCGTCTAAATAACTCAGAAATGCTTTATCACCGATCGTTAACAGATATTTCATTTCAAGTGTGTCGCTTAAAAAATCACTATGAGTATCAAATAGTTCCATAAATCATTTCAAGCAGTTCCCTTTCGAGAGCCACCTTACTTCAGTATGAAGTAAAAGTCTCACATGGTCTGCATGTTGTTCTTCACAAAATAGCTGGAAGAGATCACATTTAGCCTGCACTTTAATAGTATTGATACACTTTATAAATGAATTTAGTATTTCATTTAGAACAGGTGAAACATTTTTAACTACCAAGTTTTTCCTGTGAATAACACAATGTACAAGAAGCATTTCTGGATTCTCGTCTTTCATCAATTTTAAGCAGCCATTTTCTTGCCCGTCATATTATGAGCACCACCTGCAGCACAATATGTAATATTTTGCATTGGTATATTATTGTCATCTAAGTAATTTTTTAGCTTATTATATACTAGCAGTTTTACACGTTCTTCGCACGGGGAATTTAGTATAAATCTCTTTGTAAAGTTGTTTTCGGAATCGGAATGAAATACGGTCAGATACGGTTAGAATGAAATATCAGATTTTACTGCCAATCGGAATGAGAAACATGCCCTGCTACCTCAAAATCGACTTCTCTATTAAAAATCAATACATTTTGTCTCCTTGATAGTTTGAAAAGTTTGTCGGTTGGCCATATAAGATTAAATAAACTCATTCCGACTGCCAGTAAAATCTGAAACAATTGAATTTCCGTGAAAGTTGAAAAATAAAATTTTGCAAATTAAATTTATTCAGATTATTAAGTCATCGATGTGTTTAAATTTTTTTTTTTTAAATAAAAAATTGGCCGAGTGTAAGATTTTATACCAATAAATATGTTAGTATTCGCGTGAAACGAAAATCCAGTCCTTCGAAACTAAATGCTACAGAAAGATCCTACGAATACCATGGACAGAAAAAGAAAGAACATTGATGTCCTGAAAGAACTAAATGTTAAAGACAATTGGCTGATAAACAACATACTATACAGAAAATTAGATACTTTGGTCACATTAAGCGTCACGATGGTCTGGAAAGAACAATACTAGAGGGCAGGGTCCCAGGACGCAGAGGCAGACCAAGAAGAAGATGGCTACAAGAGATTAAAGAAACCATGAATATGACCATCGACGAAGTGGGTGAATTGGCTAGAGATAGAGTGAATTTCAGATGCGCTGTAAAGAGAGCAACGTCCTATAACGGATACGCACCTTGATGATGATGATTCGTGTGATGAGCAAAAGACATCACCGGACTATAACAACATGATCGCTTTGCACATCACGTGACCGCTAACTTCGTGAATAACATGGAAAGATACTTACGGCGATTTCTACACAGAATGTCCATGTGCTTTAAGTTGGAAATATGGTTATGGCAACGTATAAAATGTCTTGTTTTATCATTTTTCCCTCTTTGTATTCATGAAAGCCACCTTCTTGCCAAATTTCAAGTCCGTAGAATGTCCAGATATCTCCAAACAATTGGGACAGACATACAGTTTCATTCATCTTTCTTATATATATATAAGATATCTTTGGAGGTAGTGGTGCTTTCTAATGATTTACAGAATAACATTTCCTTAGCAAAATCTCCGTTATCTTGCGTAAGTTATCAATACAGCCTCACTGTCTTTCAAAGTTCATTCATCCATTTGCACTGAGAAGTCTCTTGTTTTCAGCTTTTCAACAAATTGTATATTTCAATATCTTTACTCATTTCGTCTACTCTTGTGCTAACAGTATTGTTACTGAGGCGGCAGTCAGCTCGATCACAAACCCAATCGTACCTGGTTCAAACCCCACGGTTGGTAAGTTTGGAAGCAAATTTGTTTCCGTAGAATTTTTACAAAAAGATAAAAATAAACCTCACCATTCAGAAAGCAATGACAAACTACTGAACGTATAAGTGGTGCCTAGAAAATCAACAAATCGTTTACTGTGGTTGATTTGGTTCACGTCTTTGTCATCTTTATTCAGAACCGTATTAAGAAATGCTCATATAGATGGTTTAAATTAAATTCTCTCCTATAGTTCCCACATTTAGCAATGTGTCAGTCAATTAAATTCTCTCCTATAGTAGGAGCAATTTCTCTCCTATAGTAGGAGCAATGTGTCAGTAAATTTAATTACTAGCCTCAAGAGTACTATTGACAGTCGCAGTATCAGCAGTAACAAGAGACTAAAAAATGCATATTTAATTGCCCCCATTAACAATCAAATTGCCCCCTTAAGGTAGATCTATCCTCAGGAAGGCTATAATCGTTAATATAGTTCCCAGCTTAATTTAAACCACACAGTTACACTTAATAGGGTTTTAAAAAATGATCTGATTAAAAAAATTTTTTCTTTAATATGCAAATTGGCTTCCAATATGGCCGCCGTTACTAAAAATAGATACTTTTTCAAACAAGATTACTCAGGAGCCAATTGTTTGAAAGCCTTCATTTTTAGCATACATGTTCGCAACAGTCAGTTGGTTAATGTGAAGTAAAATATTTGAATTTCATAAAGAACTTTTTTTTTAAAATGAATTTAAATGATATACCACTCCCAAAAGTGGTAAAATTTCCATTGATCAAACTTGCTTAATTAAATTTAAGAAAATATCGCTATTTTTATTGGTTTGAGATTATATTACTTCAGATTAAGCATTGTATATCTAAGAATATATGTGCCAAATTGCAAGTCAATTAGACCAAAAATGTTTGAGATATCATGTTTGAAAGTTTGACAACAACACAAAAAATACAATTGACGGGAAACTTGAAAAACAAAAACTTTCCACTATTTTACTTACCAGAGTGTTACTAATGACCACCTGTTGTGTACATATCTCCTTCTCTGGCTTCTGTGGTATCTAGGAAGCCTTTTCTGATGACTCTCAGTGTTTTTCTTCCTTTCTGTGTTGCTTTTATTCGAATAGTGTCCTTGATTTTACAGCTTTCCCCAGAATAGTATCCACTGGGAAGCCCAAGTTTAGAAAACCTCTTTCTGTTTCTTCCTTGAATATTTGTTGCCACAGAATCTTCGTTTATTTGATCTACCAGACTTCTGTTTGTTACCCATTCTACTTTTAATTAAATATGAATATCTAGCTAGTATAATTTACCTTCCAAATAATGAATCAACGTTCGTTTCAAATGACAAAAGCAATGCCTCAAAAGTTTGAAAAAATATTTTTACATTCAGAAATGTTCAGTGGTTTCATTTAGTCTCCATGAGAACTTTGGCGGGAATCTAACATTATTAGAGTAGTGTCCCTTAGTGGATATGTCATCGTTCTTGTTATAAATCAATTTTCATAATTAAATCGCATTTTATGTGAAGGGGTGGAGTGTAGAAACATAGTAACTAAGTGTAAACAATGGTTGCTAAGGAAAATTGTGAGGAGGGTGATCACATAAACATGCATGTAATGAAAACACGAAGGCATTTAGACGTTCAAAAACAATTTGAAGTTGTAGTCAAATGCATGTAGTTTCTAAAAATGCAATAAACTAAAAATGGCAAATGTCATTATTTTTCGTCATTTGGTGAGGATAGATCTACCTTAACAATCAAATTGTCCCCCTGTGGGGCATGGGTCCCACGTTGGTAAACACTGATCTAGATTTACTCTGGATTTTCTGTTATGTAAGTATTTTTAAAATCCATTAATGCATTCTACAATTTATATTCTACAATTTCTCAGTTACTTTGGAAATCCTGCTTTCCAAACCCAGTCAGCAGATTTGTTGAGATATATCCATGTTGATAGTACCAGCTTCTTATCTTGGGATACATATTTAAGTCTTAGTGGACTAAAAGCCACACAATGGGGTTTTGGGTTGGACGACTTTTTACAGATGCCACACTACGGGCGTTTTCATATTCAGAAATATTTCACCAATGTTAAAAAACAAATAGAATTCAATTCTAAATACTTTGATATATAGTAAATGTTCTATAAATTAAAAAAAAATAACGTTTTGGAACAAAACTAATGACAGCTGTATGTTTAAAAATATGTTATTTTAAAAAATGGATTGCAAAAATGTGGTTTTTGCCCTGGTTCACTTTTATCTCTTGTTCACTTTTTGCCATGGTTCACTTTTTGCCTTGGTTCATTATGAGTTAATTTCTTATATCCATATTGATAGCAGCAGCTTTTTATCTTGGGATGCATACTTAATTTCTGGGGAAAGGTAAGTTACTTGGTCTTCAGTAGAGTAGCAATGCCTAACACATGTCCTATGTGAGACTTGCTCTTCAGTAGAGTAGCAATGTCTAACACATGTCCTCTGTGAGACTTGCTCTTCAGTAGAGTAGCAATGCCTAACACATGTCCTCTGTGAGACTTGTTCTTCAGTAGAGTAGCAATGCCTAACACCTGTCCTCTGTGAGACTTGCTCTTCAGTAGAGTAGCAATGCCTAACACATGTCCTCTGTGAGACTTGCTCTTCAGTAGAGTAGCAATGCCTAACACATGTCCTCTGTGAGACTTGCTCTTCAGTAGAGTAGCAATGCCTAACACATGTCCTCTGTGAGACTTGGTCTTCAGTAGAGTAGCAATGCCTAACACATGTCCTATGTGAGACTTGCTCTTCAGTAGAGTAGCAATGCCTAACACATGTCCTATGTGAGACTTGCTCTTCAGTAGAGTAGCAATGCCTAACACATGTCCTCTGTGAGACTTGGTCTTCAGTAGAGTAGCAATGCCTAACACATGTCCACTAGGACACGAGAAGGTTTTCTCTTTCAAAATGTCACTGCAATCGGAGAGTGACGTTACATTGTTTTGCATGAATATCTTGTAAGAGTAATTGTTCTGTAGCTGGAGGCAGTGGGACTGTCTTTTCCTGGTTTTGGCATCGGTATCACGATTGCTTCTCTCCAGATTTGTTCTTCTCTCCAGATTTGATCTGCTCTCCAGATTTGTTCTTCTCTCCAGATTTGTTCTTCTCTTCAGATTTGTTCTTCTCTCCAGATTTGTTCTTCTCTTCAGATGTGTTCTTCTCTCCAGATTTGTTCTTCTCTTCAGATATGTTCTTCTCTCCAGATTTGTTCTTCTCTCTAGATGTGTTCTTCTCTCCAGATTTGTTCTTCTCTCCAGATTTGTTCTTCTCTCCAGATGTGTTCTTCTCTCCAGATTTGTTCTTCTCTCCAGATTTGTTCTTCTCTCCAGATTTGTTCTTCTCCAGATTTGTTCTTCTCTCCAGATTTGTGGGGCGTGACCCAAGATCCAACATTGATTATATTGGCTGATGATTACTGAAATGACGTCATATCACGCGGAGCAGATTCCCGTGTGCACAGTCTCCGTAAAAAATGTGTCGAAGGGTGTGCATACTGATGCTTTCTGTGGCTTGCTGGCTAATCGCATTTCCCTCTCTGATACCCAGGCATTCAGTTTTACTAGTACAACGTGTAATATTTTTTCTCCTTGCTGACCAAACACCACACTATGTGACTTTGAGTTGGGCGTCTTTTACAATGATCCACATAAAGGCAGTTTTTATTAAAAATTGATACATTGTAGTAAGTTTATATTCCAATCCACCTTTATTAATTTAACGTGAATGTCTTCATCATTCTGTCTTCACATGTGGACATGGCTGTTTCCTGGCTTCACATGTGGACATGGCTGTTTCCTGGCTTCACATGTGGACATGGCTGTTTCCTGGCTTCACATGTGGACATGGCTGTTTCCTGGCTTCACATGTGGACATGGCTGTTTCCTGGTTTCATATGTGGATAAAGCTGTTTCCTGGCTTCACATGTGGACATGGCTGTTTCCTGGCTTCACATGTAAACATGGCTGTTTTCTGGCTTCACATGTGGATAAAACTGTTTCCTGGCTTCACATGTGAACATATCGGTTTACACAATTTCGATTTGAAAACATGGTATCATGTTCTGACATAAGTACTGTTAAAAAATGTATTATTTATTTAGAAAAAACTGATGACAATTTCATGGATTTTAACAATCTACATGTAGTATGGATTTTAACAATCTACATGTAGTCTCAATAGAAATACATTGTATTCCTGACAGAAGTATAGGATTCATTTAAATTGAGATGGAACTGACATTTTTGCCCTCGTTTTATTATTTCTCTGTGGAATATTCTGAGATGCTATGGAATACCAGACAAAATAATAAATATTATAAAGAGCCTCTATGAGGGTTCACAGTGTGCAGTTTGCACTGATGGTGGACACAGCGACTGGTTTATGGTTGAAACCGGAGTAAAGCAAGGCTGTATTCTATCTCCGCTATTGTTTGGAGTGGCCATTGACTTTGTGATGCGAAAATGTTGCACGGGCGAAACTGGCATCGATTGGGTAGAAAATTGTCAACTAGAAGATTTGGATTTTGCAGATGATATTGACTTGTTAAGTAGAAACAACCAAACAACCAAGATATGCAAAGAAAAACAGATAACTTGTCATCTATAGCATCATAAGTTGGCCTGCAGATAAGCTATGAAAAACAAATATAATGAAGACACCTATGGCAAGTAATGCAGATATCACACTGGAATCTAAAAAGATAAAAATAACAGAGCAGTTCACCTATTTAGGTAGCAATTTTGATCACACAGGAAATGTTAAAAAAGAAATTATGATATGAATTGGCAAAGCAACATCAGCTTTTAAAAGTCTAAATAAAATATGGAACTGCAAGTTATATAGTATTAAAACTAAATTACAAATTTTCAATTCAAATGTTGTATCAATCCTAATATATGCTAGCGAGAGTTGGAAAATGACTAAAGGTATAGAAAGCAAATTGAATGCATTTGAAAATAGATGTTTGTATAATAATAATTGAATATATTTGAATAAATTATTATTCAATTATATATATAATTGAATAATTGTAATAAAAATAATTGAATATAAAATGGAACGAATTCAGGAGAAGTGATGAAATCAGAGAAATGTCTGTCAACCACTAGTGACAACTGTTATAAGAAAGAGAAGATGGAGATATGTTGGGCACACCTTGAGGAGAAATGATCAACGAATATCAAAGCAGGCATTGAAGTGGGATGCAAAGTGTTCAAGAAAGAGAGGTCGACCTAAGGAGACCCTGAAACGAACTATGCTGAGAGAGGCAAGAAATATAGGTTTTAGTTCCACATAGGAGATTGAGTGAGTTGCCCAGCATAGAGCAGTATGAGAAATTCTATTCAAGTATTATTATGAGAAGAATAATTATTATAATGTCACAGAGGAGAATGATGCAGTTTCACAGGATGAGCAGTATGGAGAAATTACTTGCACTCCTATGAACGTCATAACGGTAAGAGAGAAATTACTTGCATCCTCTAGTAACGTCATAACGGATGAGAGAATATTGACTCTCTATGTAAGTCATAACGGTATGAGAGAAATTACTGTACTCTCTATGTAACGTCATAACGGTAAGAGAGACATTCTTGCACTCCTAAACATATGAACGTATAACGGTATGAGATACATTACTTGCACTCCCTCTATGTAACGTATAACGGTATGAGATACATTACTTGCACTCTCATGTAACGTCATAACGGTATGAGAGAACATTAGATGTACTTCCTTATGTAACGTCATAACGGTAAGAGAGACATTACTTGCACTCCCTTAGTAACGTCATAATGGAAATTGCCAAGTCATAGTAGAGAAATTACTTGCACTCCCTCTATGTAACGTCATAACGGTAGAGAGAAATTACTTGCACTCTCTATGTAACGTCATAACGGTATGAGAGAATTATTGCACTCCTCTATGTAACGTCATAACGGTAGAGAGAAATTACTTGCACTCCTCTATGTGTAACGTCATAACGGTAAGAAGAATTACTTGCACTCCTCTATGTAACGTCATAACGGTAGAGAGAATTACTTGCACTCCTCTATGAACGTCATAACGGTAGAGAGACATTATTGTACTCCTCTATGTAACGTCATAACGGTAAGAGAGAAATTACTTGCACTCCCTCTATGTAACGTCATAACGGTAAGAGAGAAATTACTTGCACTCCCTCTATGTAACGTCATAACGGTATGATAGAAATTACTTGACTCCCTCTCATGTAACGTCATAACGGTAAGAGAGAATTACTTGCACTCCTCTATGTAACGTCATAACGGTAAAAGACATTACTTGTACTCCCTCTATGTAACGTCATAACGGTAAGAGAGACATTACTTGTACTCCCTCTATGTAACGTCATAACGGTAAGAGAGACATTACTTGTACTCCCACTATGTAACGTCATAACTGTAAGACTCCCTATGTAACGTCATAATGGTAAGAGAGACATTACTTGCACTCCCTCTATGTAACGTCATAACGGTATGAGAGAAATTACTTGCACTCCTCTATGTAACGTCATAACGGTAGAGAGACATTACTTGACTCCTCTATGTAACGTCATAACGGTATGAGAGAAATTACTTGTACTCCTCTATGTAACGTCATAACGGTAGAGACATTACTTGACTCCTCTATGTAACGTCATAACGGTAAGAGAGACATTACTTGACTCCTCATGTAACGTCATAACGGTATGAGAGAAATTACTTGCACTCCCTCTATGTAACGTCATAACGGTATGAGAGAAATTACTTGCACTCCCTCTATGTAACGTCATAACGGTAAGAGAGACATTACTTGACTCCTCTATGTAACGTCATAACGGTATGAGAGAAATTACTTGTACTCCCTCTATGTAACGTCATAACGGTAAGAGAGACATTACTTGTACTCCCTCTATGTAACGTCATAACGGTAAGAGAGACATTACTTGCACTCCCTCTATGTAACGTCATAACGGTATGAGAGAAATTACTTGCACTCCCTCTATGTAACGTCATAACGGTAAGAGAGACATTACTTGACTCCTCTATGTAACGTCATAACGGTAAGAGACTTACTTGTATCCTTGTAACGTATAACGGTATGAGAGACATTACTTGCACTCCTCATGTAACGTCATAACGGTAAGAGACATTTCTCCTCTATGTAACGTCATAACGGTATGAGAGAATTACTTGACTCCCATGTAACGTATAACGGTATGAGATTACTTGTACTCCTTATGTAACGTCATAACGGTAGAGAGACATCGTACTCTCTATGTAACGTCAAAATGTAGATTATGTAACGTATAACGGTAGAAGAAATTACTTGCACTCCTCAATGTAACGTCATTACAGATAATGACTCCTCTATGAACGTCATAACGGTAGAGAGAATTACTTTACTCTTTAATGTTATCTATTTAAGAAACTTCCCCAATGTTTCTATTACTGAAATACTTCACCAATGAATTTCTCATTTATCGAAATCTTCACAATGTTTCTATTTACAGAAATATTCACCAATGTTTCTATTTACAGATATATACTTCACCTAATGTTTCTATTTACGAAATACTTCACCAATGTTTCATATACAGAAATACTTCACCAATGTTTCATTACGAAATACTCACCAATGTTTCATTTACGAAATCTTCACCAATGTTTCATATTTCCCAGAAATACTTCACCAATGTTTCCATATACAGAAATACTTCACCAATGTTTCCATATACAGAAATACGTCACCAATGTTTGCATTTACAGAAATACTTCACCAATGTTTCCATTTACAGAAATACTTCACCAATGTTTCTATTTACAGAAATACTTCACCAATGTTTCATAAATTTACCAATGTTTATAAATACTTCACCAATGTTTCTATTTACAGAAATACTTCACCAATGTTTCCATATACAGAAATACTTCACCAATGTTTCCATATACAGAAATACTTCACCAATGTTTCCATTTACAGAAATTCTTCACCAATGTTTCTATTTACAGAAATACTTCACCAATGTTTCTATTTACAGAATACTTCACCAATGTTTCTATATACATAAATACTTCACCAATGTTTCCATATACAAAAATACTTCACCAATGTTTCCATATACAGAAATACTTCACCAATGTTTCCATATACAGAAATACTTCACCAATGTTTCATTTACAGAAATACTTCACCAATGTTTCCATTTACAGAAATACTTCACCAATGTTTCCATTTATATAAATACTTCACCAATGTTTCCATATACAGAAATACTTCACCAATGTTTCTATTTACAGAAATACTTCACCAATGTTTCTATTTACAGAAATACTTCACCAATGTTTCTATTTACAAAAATACTTCACCAATGTTTCCATATACAAAATACTTCACCAATGTTTCCTACCAATGATAAAAATACTTCACCAATGTTTCCATATAGAAATGCTTCACCAATGTTTCCATATAAAATCTTCACCAATGTTTCCATATACAAAAATACTTCACCAATGTTTCCATATACAGAAATACTTCACCAATGTTTCCATATGTAGAAATGCTTCACCAATGTAATTAATGCATTCAATTCTAAACATTTTCATATACGGTTGATGTTTCATTTATTACAAAAATTAGAGTTTTATGATAAAACCAATGACAACTGTCTGTTATAAAAATGTATGATTAAAAAGACGGCTTGTAAAAATGTGGTTTTGCCCTGGTTCACTACGAGTTAAACTTCTCAAATCGTTGGATAGATTCCACATGAGTTTTAATGTCTACATCCAATGGAAGGTCGCTAAGAGACCGAAGAACATACCACTTATCCTTTCTCAGCTCCCCGACGTTCAATGATGTTGATGCAAGCATGCCTGCTCTCCTTTCTCAGCTCCCCGACGTTCAATGATGTTGATGCAAGCATGTCTGCTCTCCTTTCTCAGCTCCCCGACGTTCAATGATGTTGATGCAAGCATGCCTGCTCTCCTTCTCAGCTCCCGACGTTCAATGATGTTGATGCAAGCATGCCTGCTCTCCTATTTCCGTGAACAATCACATGCTTAGGACAGTAGATTCACGTACATTTCTGGAGGTTGGACACATTCTCATACAGTATAGTTCTGGAGGTTGGACACATTCTCATACAGTACATTTCTGGAGGTTTGACACATTCTCATACAGTATAGTTCTGGAGGTTGGACACATTCTCATACAGTACATTTCTGGAGGTTGGACACATTCTCATACAGTACATTTCTGGAGGTTTGACACATTCTCATACAGTATAGTTCTGGAGGTTGGACACATTCTCATACAGTACATTTCTGGAGGTTTGACACATTCTCATACAGTATAGTTCTGGAGGTTGGACACATTCTCATACAGTATAGTTCTGGAGGTTGGACACATTCTCATACAGTACATTTCTGGAGGTTTGACACATTCTCATACAGTATAGTTCTGGAGGTTGGACACATTCTCATACAGTACATACCTCTCATTTAATCTTTTACGAATAGGCTTTTTTCAGATTCAAACAGGGCACTGTTCTGATTCTTGTTTCTTCTTTCTTCTTTTGTCGTCACACTGCTACCGGGTTGTTGCCCAGTGTCGTGGTTTTCTGTTTTTGTCTTGCGTTATTCTGGTGGCTTGTGTGATTGTTATCTTTGCTCTTTCACATGATTCTGCTACGCCATCTAACCATCTTTTCCGTGGTCTTCCTCTTGCCTTCTTTCCCGATGTTCTGTTGTAGAAGACTCTGTATACTGTGGAGTTTGGATGCATTCCTATTAAGTGGCCAAACCACTTCATTCTTTGTTTATCTATGTAATTCAAGCACGGTTTTGTGCCAACTTTCTTTCTTATGCTGATGTTGGTGATTCTGTCTTTTCTTGTGTTATTGGTAACTTTTCGCAGGCAACGCATTTCACATGTAGTTATTTTTGTGACTGCGCTTTGCTCAATGTCCATGTTTGGCTCTGGTAACACAAAGTAGGTATACAAATGCTGTTGATCATCTGTTGCTTAGCTGCCTGTGAAATTTGTGGGTGCCTTAACAATGGGGCTAGCTGGTAGGTTACAGCATTTGCTTTTGTACTCTAGCCTCTATCTCTCTATCCAGTTTTCCGTCTTCTGTGAATATGCTTCCTAAGTATTTGAATTCTTTTACTTGGTTTATTTTAGTGCCATTGACGTCTAGATTATTATGTTTTCTTCCCATATTCATTATTTCTGTTTTAGTGTTTTTGATTTTCATGTCATGTTTTAAACAATTTTTGTTCAAGGTGTCAATATGATGTTGTAGATCTTGTTCATTTTGATGTATCAGGCACTGATCATCTGCAAACAGCAGTTCATTTATTTCATCATTATCTGAATTTGACTCTTGAGTTATTTTATCCATATATGCAATAAAGAGTAGTGGTGAGAGGACACAACCTTGTCTAACACCTGATGTAATGGAGAACCAGTCGGTCATTCCTTCTGTTGTTCTTACTGTACTCTGGCTATCTTGATATAAGGCCAAGATATTACCTAATAGTTGTCCCTGGACGCCATATTCTTCAAGGATCTTCCATAGTTTGCACGTGTATACTCTATCAAATGCCTTTTCTTGGTCTATAAATATAAGCTGTTTACTTTGATTGTATTCAATTGTTTGTTCGCAGATCTGTCTTAGTGTAAATATTGCGTCTGTGCAGCTCTTACCCTCCTAAACCCAAACTGGCTATTGCTTAACTGGGGCTCTAATATATGTCTTGCTATTCGCTCCAATATTTTTGCAAACATTTTTCCTATATGGCTCAAAAGAGAGATACCCTGTATGTTTCACACTCTCTTTTGTCTCCTTTGTTCTTCCATATTGGGACTATAATAGCTCTCTGCCAGTCATCTGGAGCCTCTTGTGCCTGCCAGGATTCCTGTTTAACGTGTTCAAATGATCACCGACAAGTAGTAACAAGAGACAAACGTTTGAATCTACTCCTTCTTTGCATTAGTTCTTTACCACCAAAATTTTAATCACTCATTTTGATATGTTTGAGCTTTTGTCAAGAACGTGTATACGTTGCACATTGGTTCGGTTGCTCATAGACTTCTACACGTTTAGGACATGTACATCCGTTTTCACCGTCCCCCTTAGTCGCCTCTTACGACATGCGTGGCAGGTAACAGTGGTTCTATTCCTGACACCCCAAATTTGGGCCCCAGTAACCACTCGGGCGAAACGTGTGAATGAATACCTTTTACCATGTCATCAGTAACGAACTGCAACTAGATGATGTTAACCTCTGATACTTAAATCAATTGACACATGAGGAGGCGGTGTTGTATCTCAGAAAATTGACATCTTTAATTGTATTTCTAATGAAATGTATGAATAAATAATTAAAATTGGTTGCATATTAAATTGACAAATTTGTCAGATATAACGCTGATGACGTCATGTTACGCTCATAGTGCACACATTCAACATATTGGACTCAATTCTTCGGCCGTGTTCTCAGCTGTTTGTGTATGTACGTGTCTGTATGTGTGTGTGTGTGTGTGTATCTGTTTGCGTCAACTAATTATAGATTGCTGCTTTACGTGTGTGTGTGTGTGTGTGTGTGTACGTGTCTGTGTGTATATGTGTGTGTATGTGTGTGTGTGGACAAGCTAGATATAAATGAAACTACCTTACTGTTGGTGCTATTGTTATTGATGGTTTATTGTGAGTGTTTATATTTAAATGTAACGGATAGTAGGAGATGAAAGAATAGAACTTATCAAAGACAGACAGAGAGAGAGAGAAAGAGAGATCGATTGAATAAATTATCAGTAGCTACTAAAGTAAAAAATAGAGACAAAACTAACATGATGGGGAATTTAGAACGTTTTCAGAATATCAAGTATGAGGCGAGGGCTTAGTGAACAGAGACGTTTGACTAAATATGTTTCGTCTGTGTTGGGGAAGTGAACGGTGAAGAGAGACCGGGGCAACATTGTCACAAATGACGCATTATGAATTCTACGAGTATGTTTTTTTTTGGTGATAAAGCATGGGTAGAAAGGATAAGAGATAGAGAGCAGAGATAGATAGAGAGGGAAATAGAGAGAGAGAGAGAGAGAGAGGGAGAGAAGAACTTGGTAAATAATCCATTTGCCGGCAGGAGTACTCAGTTGTCTGTAGGTGTTACTCTGTGTGTGGTGCTACCGGAAACTATCCGGTTTCATTTCTCATCATCTGCGTGTGGTGGTACCGGAAACTCCAAGTTGGAAGGTGAAGATGATGTTTTTCTGATTGGTCTCAATGATTTTATTCCTTCTGGAGGTGGGGTGGGTAACGGTTGTAATCGAGTAGTTGTCTGCGTAATGTTATTGTGCGAATACATGGGCGATACTTGTCGTGTTGTTGAGCATCGAATCAGTTTCGGACTAGAATTCTCTCCCACACCTGCTACTCTGGTTGTCCGTTTGGACACAGTGCTCGCGCTTCCAGACGCTAAAGGTGTGACAATATCATCCTGTGTTGGAACATATTTTCTTACTCCTTTGTCCGATACTGTTCCCGCAATCAGTGTGGTTTGTTGATTGCCGTCGTCTATATGTGCATGTAGGTCATTGTGTGTCTCTTCTGTTTTCATCTGCAGCTTGGGTAAATATATTTGTACATTTAAGTGTGAATTCTCATGTGCAAACATTACAACCGTATTGGTTTGTGTCAAAGATGTTGTTTCTTCTTGTCCGAGATCAGAATGCAGGTTTTTGAAAATCCTTTCACTTGACGTGTGAGGGCAAGATATGATTTCTAATGGTGGATTTATGACAGACTGTAGAATATTTTCTTCTTGTACTGGACAGTCCGGAGGCACGTCTCGTTTGCCTAGCTTTGGTGGACTTACTATTTTCATACAATCGCTATGGACCATCGAATTACATGATGTATGACCACCAGAAATCATAACTAATCTCTCGTTCTTACATGAGCTTTTTGTCATTTCTAAGAGCACTTGTGATTGCTCTATGCAATCTTGAACGTCATTGGTTAATTCGTCAACCCTATCGACTGGACTTTTATTAGTTTGATAATCCATTTTGGCAAGAGCTAGAGTGTGGCTACTACTAACTTTCTTCTGGTCAACCATTTTTATTTGATTGGCCTCACAACTTGAAGGATTTAAATACAAAGTTTCTGGGACACTATGTGTGCTTTCACTTCTCTGCACATGCGCACCAATAAATATGTTGGTGGCATTGTCATTTTGCTTGTCCCTAAAACTAAACCTCTGTTTCGAAAGATGATTTGTAGTGTGTTCTGTTTCAGGTAGTTTATCATCGCGTTGACACAATGAACTTGTTTCAGATAGTTTATCATCGCGTTGACACAATGAACTTGTTTCACGACTCAAGTCAACAGAATTCACTCCCAACAACAAGTTTTTGCTGTCAACACAGTCAGTTTCGATAGAATCATGTGACGTCACGTTGATCATTTCTGGTGAACGTTCGCTAGTACGTAATACAACAAGAGACGAGGAGAGATTGAGAGCACAAGTGCTAGACACTCGAGTGTTTCCGTGTGAATACACAGTGTGCTCAAATAAAGTCATTTCAGTTTCTCCCGACTTATCCACAGGCGTACGAAATCCTTTTGTAGTGTCTGCCAGGATTCGGTCATCAGCCGGAATACTTCCTGCCCTGTCTTCAGTTGTCAGCACATGCTTAACGGCACTTCGAAACGAATTTACCTTGCGTGTTGACTCGTCTTGCTTTGAGACAAGGCTGGATAATCCTGTTTCCGCTATAATATTGTCTTCCATATTTCTTTTATTCAACCTGTTGCTATAAAATATACGAGAAGAGGGAACACTTTTTTCAGTTTCTTGTGGCGCAAAGGTTAACATACTATTCACGGTTTTTTCTACTGCATAGCTACTTCTTTCAGTGCTTTCTTTGATGTCATCACATGATGTACACACTTTATTTGAACAAGGAATCAATACTTCTGTATTATCGTAGCGAGATTGTTTGAAATGTGTAGCCTGAAACTTGACATAATTTTCAGACATTTTTCCACGCTGATAATCCCTTGATGCTCGTGAGAGTAATCGAAGTTTCTGATCTGTTGACCTGGATTCAGTGTCTGGCACGCACACATCCTTACCATAAATGTTGCAACATATCTCAGGAGTATTAACATATTCAGATTTCGACTGACCATCTTTGTGTGTTTCTCGATTTCTGACAATGCAATTTTGGTTGACTTTTCGTTGGAAACATACACAAGCAATAATCAATATCATTGCTACAACAGTTAGTCCCAATGATAACAATATCACAAATGCTACTGGCGTCGTCGGGCTTCTGACATTTGCTTTGTCACATAAATCGCCTCGTAAGTTTTCGTGACATGATTCACATATGCCTGTCACGTGATCGCAAATGTTGTTAAAACATCCAATGGAACATATACTTGTACATCCTTGCCCGTGTGTGCCTTTCTGGCATGTTTCGTTGCAGAATGCTCCAACATATCCTGGAACACAGTGCCAGCACTCCCCAGTAACGGGGTCACATTTGCTTCCACACGTGACCGGACAGTAGAGTTTGCAATCTTCTCCGTACTTGCCGTCCTGACAGAGTTCATAACATCGTTCACCTGTGTAGCCAGACGAACAACGAGTACAGGTACCTGTCGTGAAATTACACAGACTACCTGCGCATGACTCTGAGCATGGTAGCAAACAGTCAGGTCCATATAGCCCTGGGATACACTGACCATTACATCTGTGACCTACATAGCCGTCCTTACAAGAGTAGCACATGCCACTAACCGGATGACAACTACTGTTAGTACACCGTACAGAACACGCGGCGCCACAATTATATCCATAGTAACCGTCATCACAGTGTTGCTTACAATATGGTGGTTTGTAACCAGGAGAGCAGACAGTGCACGTACGATCAGCCGTGTTACACCAGGTCAGACACCTGTCAGGACAATAGAGTGTGCACACCTCATGGTTAGTTTCGCTTGCACAGTTAACTTGACATCGTGGTCCATGACCATATTTACATTTGGTACATCCGCCAGTTACTGTATCGCACATTTCTCCACATGGTAAAGGGCAGCGACTTACACAATGCATGCCGAATGTACCTGGCAAGCAGGCTGCATTACAAAACGGTAACCGAAATCCGGGTCGTCTACATTTCTGGCACTTCCCAAACTGGGGTTCACAATTTTCATATTGACATGTCAGACATTTTTTTTTGCAGCTTAGTCCATAGAAGCCCATTGCGCATCGTTTCGTGCAATGTGGAAGTTGCACTCCCACACGTGAGCAACTTGTGCACAAACCTTGTTTATCACATGTTTTAGAACATGATAGTGGACACTGTCTAGCACATCCCTCACCGAAATATCCTGGCGTACACGAATTACCTGTCTGTAGTACTGTTACATTTGAGTGCCACAAACTCTCATCTAGTTGATGCGTCATACAAGACTGAAGCACAAGGATAGAGCCTAAAGTGACCATTTTTGCAATGTGTTGCACACTTGAAGGATTCATTTTGAGTGCGTGCCATTAGCATTACGTGTTTTAGATGTTGTTGTCCACACATCAGACGCTTGAATAGTAGGACAGGAAGTAAATGTTACTGATTTGATTTCCTGCGTTGCGCGCACCATTGATTAACAACTCTGAACGTCATTGGGGTTTCCCACTATATTATAGTTTAATACTCTTTAACGTATGTGCGTTCTGTTGGATGTTGAGCAAGTTGAAGAGTGGGTGAAGGTGCCGTGAGCCCGTAAGAAAGATCAGTTATATGAGGATTATCATCAAATCACTCCAGGCATGTCCATAGGTGCTCCTATCACCGCCTCAGCAAATTCAAGAAATCCAGCGACCCAACACGCCAGTTCGATGTTGATTAATCAATCTCTTTTTTGCATATTTAGTATGTCGTTCTTTTCGGGCTGTACTAATATGGACACCCATCTCATCTCTCTCAATCTGGTCGGCGACTGGGACTCACAACCATGAAACTCCTCTGCTCGGAAAGACTCTCTCAATGCGTTAAGAATGTCATTTCTGTCATTTAAAGTTCCTTTTGATATCGTATCCACGCCAGCCAATCTATCAGCTCGTTCATTACCCCTGACTACTGCATGCACAGGGACAAAAATGAAGGTGATTTCTCTGATCATTGTCTGTACCAGTACCTCCACCCAGTTGCGTCTCACCATTCGTGATTCGACTTTACGAATCATGCTCATGGAGTCACTGAGTATGAAAACACTAGAGTAGTTGTGAGATGCCAACCATTTCACCGCCTCCGTAACCGCCCGAATCTCCATTGTCAAACTACCTGTTGTTGTTGCGTAGGCCCCACTGACCTCTCTTATTATTTTTCCTCCTGATCGTGCTGATATTTCTAAGAGCAAATATTTGGCTCACACAACTTCGTCTTCTACGTAATCCAGCGTGTTCCTTTCTCCGTGTCTTATCTGCTGCAACAGCAATGCTATGTACAATTATTTTGCATAAGATTGTGCTTGGGACGGAAACGCATGTTATTCCTCGTCACTTGTTACAATCAACAATGGATCCCTTCTTGAGTATCTTGATGATGACTCATCTGTTCCAAGCATCAAGGATTATTTGCATATTTCACATGGATGCCAACATATAGAATATAGATGTAGGACATGTCCGGAGTGCTATGATGATAGTCCTCATATAATTGATAACTCATATAGATGTCAACAAGGGTACTAGTATATTAACACGACCTACTCGATAAATATAGTTTGTCGTGATATTTGCTATTTAGATTAATTCAGCATTTCAATTATCATGCCTTTGTGCCATGTCATTCTGAAGAGATGTAATGATCTCATTTTGCCTTTGTGCCATGTCATTCTGAAGAGATGTAATGATCTCATTTTGCCTTTGTGCCATGTCATTCTGAAGAGATGTAATGATCTCATTTTGCTTATGTGTTTCAATGTTAATATTTAGTTCCTTTACTGGTTCTGATATGTCAGTTACTATAGTTGGGGTGGGGGTTGGGGGTGGGACAGGGTGGGGGTTGGGGGTGGGACAGGGTGGGGGGTTGGGGTAGGACAGGGTGGGGGGTCTGGGAGTGTTAGGGATTGGTGGTACCTCTGATAAGGATGGCTGTCACGCCCTTCTCAGAGTCCATCCCTCACAGGTTCCAAAACTGTCTTCCAGCTCGTCTCCAGTGGCTCATAGTAGCACGATCAACTATATTTATATTTAGACTATTGATCTCCTTCGACATAATGTAACAAAAGTTGTCACATAGACTATTGCTCTCCTTCGACATAAGGTATCAAAAGTTGTCATGTAGACTATTGATCTCCTTCGACATAATGTAACAAAAGTTGTCATGTAGACTATTGATCTCCTTTGACATAATGTAACAAAAGTTGCCATGTAGACTATTGATCTCCTTTAACATAATGTAACAAAAGTTGTCGTGTAGACTATTGATCTCCTTTGACATAATGTAACAAAAGTTGTCATGTAGACTATTGATCTCCTTTAACATAATGTAACAAAAGTTGCCATGTAGACTATTGATCTCCTTTGACATAATGTAACAAAAGTTGTAATGTAGACTATTGATCTCCTTTGACATAATGTAACAAAAGTTGTCATGTAGACTATTGATCTCCTTTGACATAATGTAACAAAAGTTGCCATGTAGACTATTGATCTCCTTTAACATAATGTAACAAAAGTTGCCATGTAGACTATTGATCTCCTTTAACATAATGTAACAAAAGTTGCCATGTAGACTATTGATCTCCTTTGACATAATGTAACAAAAGTTGCCATGTAGACTATTGATCTCCTTTGACATAATGTAACAAAAGTTGCCATGTAGACTATTGATCTCCTTTAACATAATGTAACAAAAGTTGTCATGTAGACTATTGATCTCCTTCGACATAATGATAGTACATATCGATATATGAACAGCAGCGGTGATAGTGTACATCCTTGTCTTACTCATGACTCATGTGTGGATGTCCAGTCATATTTACGAAATGAATATTTGAGGTGATCAGTGCCACAACATGGTCCAGATCAAAGCTTGTTATTGAAATAAAATGTCAGTCAGAAGTTACGATGAAACAACGAGAAGACCAACTTAACACTCAATGACAACACAATAAACATAAATACAGAACTAGAACCAGGTAGAACCACTCAATCTTCTTCTTCTTCTTCTTTTGTCGTCACACTGCTACCGGGTTGTTGCCCAGTGTCGTGGTTTTCTGTTTTTGTCTTGCGCTGTTCTGGTGGCTTGTGTGATTGTTATCTTTGCTCTTTCACAGGATTCTGCTACGCCATCTAACCATCTTTTCCGTGGTCTTCCTCTTGCCTTCTTTCCCGATGTTCTGTTGTAGAAGACTCTGTATACTTTGGATTTTGGGATGCATTTAAGTGGCCAAACCACTCAATGAAACACAATAAACATAAAAACAGAACTAGAACCAGGTAGAACCACTCAATCAAACACAGTAAACATAAATACAGAACTAGAACCAGGTAGAACCACTCAATCAAACACAATAAATATAAATACAGAACTAGAACCAGGTAGAACCACTAAATCAAACACAATAAATATAAATACAGAACTAGAACTGTGACGTGGACATCGCAAACTCCTAAATGGTCAGTGCCATTGCAATGAGTGGCTACATGGGTCACAGAGCATTGGCGTATATCACGCAAGTGTTGGCCGAAACAGTCACCAAGCATTTAGACTGTTTTGCCGATATATGTCACACCGTGTGCAAGTGAAGACTAAGCACTTATGGGTCTGCCCGGCGTGCAATAACGTCAGTCCAGTAACCAATAACTAATTGCAATAGCCAATAACGAAAAAGTGTGTAGTCAATGATGGCTCGGATTATGCTCATAAATAAGATGTAGGAAAATCAGACTTGGTGTAACTCCTAGGTTAGTTAAAGGAGATGATTTTGACACTAAATTTTAAAATAAAAATGTGCAGTATCAGTGCCACGTGCACTGGCAACATTTGTGAGACATGTGCGTGTATATGTGTTAGCATATAACATATGTTTACCTTAAGAGATGTGATTCCCAATGTTAGAAATAAATACACATACATTTCATCATCAGATGCGCGCCATCAGATACCAGGGCATCGCACCTTCAGTTTTGCGCAATCACACACCAGTGCAAAACTGGATACTATATTCTTATGTAATTGAGATGTCAGAGAGAGACAGAGAGAGAGATGTTGACACTGTTACACGAACGTGTTAAACTTGTTAAACTTTAGACTGTGAACAGGTCCACATCTGTTTTTGGTGTGTGGTCGATATCATCACCAAAAGGGTAACTTTGTGATACTGGTAAATAGTAACGTTTCCAGACTCCAAGATTGAGTTTGTGGCACTTGGTAGGTATTGCTTTGGTATGCTTGAACTTGGTTATTGGTTACTAAAATAACGTCAAGTACTCAGTGCAAACCTATATGTGCTCAGTCTGTAGCAGACTAGCTGGTACAAGGTCCCAGTTGAAAGAGGTAGTAGTGTTAATTTAATAGAATGATACTCTCTCATGAAGAGCAAGGAACACACATAAGTACACACTTCTGTCTTCAAAACAATAAATTTTAATATCAAAAAAAAATATTGATTCACAGGTAACTCTCCTAACTCAACGTCACTTTGGACACCCGTAATGTATATCTTAATAAATCAATCCTAGGCATCAACTCACATCAACCCAATTCATTCTATACTCTAATTAGAACCCGTCTTATCTCTATAAGTTCACCGCAATTAGTTCATTTCACAATTAAACAATATATCTTAGTTCAGAAATTGTTCTTTACCTTAGCGTCAACTCCCATCAACCTAAGGATTTGACATGGTCATCGCCAGCAATTCTGTGTATGCTAGTTGGTGGCACACTATGTTCAGAAATACAGTGGTCTAAAAGTGGCCGCTCTCTGAACTCTCTCCCGTCACTGAAAAGTTCGTTGAACAGGGTTTTCTAGTTCCTCGAATACAGTTAATTTTACCAGTGTTAAAGTTTGTTTTTGAATCCTCATACTAAAAGTTCGGACGTCGTCTCGGCCTAGGTCGTAGAAGTGGCCTCTCTAGAACTGGGTCGTCTGGTCTCTGGTCATCAGGGTCTCTGGTCTCTGGGTGTTTTTTCACAACAACACCAATATTCATCAGATGATTGGAAGGTTATATGTCCCTCCGTATATGAAAACAATATTCTCTGGTCATCAAGGTCTCTGGGTGTTTGTTCACAACACCAATATTCATCATATGATTGTAAGGTTATATGTCTCTCCGTATAAGAAAACAATATTCTCTTGTTCACTTCGCTAGTTGACTTCTGACTATCTCCCTCACTGTTCAAAGCTTAATGTTCCTTAAATTTTGTCAGAAAAAATATAAGACTATAAGTTAGTCTTCCTCTCTCTCAATATTCTTCATACCACGGAACTCAGTCTCGTGTGTTCCTCTTCAAGTCCTTTTCTCTTCCTGTCTATAACTATATCTCCTCTGTAGTGTGAGTCGTCTCTCCTGTAAATCTAAAGTTCAACCGAATATATATCTACTAACTTAAGTCCTCCCAAATCCCAGCTGACCCCTGTCCTGGTCTCGAGATTTCCGAGATATTAAGGGAGTCCCCGAATACCATGGGATAAACCAATTCCGTTGTGATTTTGTAAACTACTGGTCAGCAACTAAATATTTGTAAACAAGGTGTTTACCTACAGACTCAAGGACACCCAGTGCAATAAGGGGTGGTTTGGGTTGCCCCGAATATACCCTAGACATAACAGTGAAACTGTTACAAGTCTCTCTCTCCCTCCCTAACAGATTTCGAAAGGTATGCATACTGATGGTTCATGTGGCTCGCTAGTTAAATACACTCCTCACTCTGTCCCTCAGGCATCTAGTTCTACTTGTACAACGGGTAACTCCAAACTGCTTAAATCACTGGATCGATTCAACATCTATTTTAGTGTCCTCATCCAACAGACAGTCGCGAAGAGACCGAAGAACATCCTCCTTATCCATCTTCAACTCCCCAACAATTATCGATGAATTTGATGGAGGCCTGTCCGCTCTCTCATTTCCGCGAACATACGCATGTTCAGGACAGTCGATCCACGTAAGCCTCCGGAGGTTGGAAACTTCTATATACGACATCCACTCATACGGAAATCTACCCTTCTGGATCTTGTGAAACATCGACTCATAGTCAGATACAACAACGACCCCAGTAAAGGAAGCCCCAGAGAGCCAATGGAGGGCAGCAGTAACGGCCTCAACCTCCATCCTCATACTGGAAGTAGTTGTCCTGTATGTCCCACTTCGCTCTGCAACAACCCTACCATGCGCATTAGCCAATAAACCCCAGCCTGACTTCTCAGCACGATGAACCGACCCATCGATTTATACAACAACATCATCATCTCTTGTATTATCTTCTATCAGCTGCTTAACTGCGAGATCAGCCTTCATGTTGCCCCAATCTCTACATCTCTTCCAAGAGTAATGATAACGTTGAGATAGTTGGTCATGCTACCATCTATTGGGATCCAATCTTCCCCTTTTGGTAGGGTCGCAACCGTGGTCACCTGGCAAAATGTTCTCTCAGCCTTGGCCATCCACGACATGCCACGCTTGATTCTCGTGCCCTTAACATCATTAGTGTTTTTGTGTAGTGGATGTCTCTTATCCGAAGTAACACGCATACATGCCTTGGTTTGGGCGATTGACGGGAGCGTAGTGACAGAAGGCCAAGCATATATCTCATCTTCACAATGGGGTATCTCTAGTGCAGCCCAGGACTATACGCATACCTTCATTCTGAACCCGTTCGAGTCGTTCACATTGTGATCTTGATATCGTAAGAATTCTGAGTCCGTAATCTACCACTGACATAACCAGTCGATCGAACAAAAGGACAAGTAGTCTCTGCTTAAGGTGTGCGGCTACCATAACTTTGAGACCCGCAAAACTACGCTTGCAACGGTGTATCGTCTATTCAATATGGTGTTGAAAGATAGACTGCGATGAAATGTTATTCCAAGATAACGCAGCCAGTCACGATGATCGATGGTCTGTCCATCAGAAGTGACTCCGGGTAGGTGATAGAGCAAAGACTGGTATTACATAAGAAGGAAAATTAATTATAAGATATGAAAAAAACAACACTCAACGTTTCGGTGCTTTAGACCTTTATCAAGAACACAAAAAACTAAATTAACTAAAACATGATACAAACAAATGATCTGAATCAAAGATACTGGCATACGTGCCTGCGTGGCTCTTGGTCAGCATCTCGTGAATGATAGAATGGACAGGAAATAGGAAGCGGGTAGGTCAGACTTGACTATGGAATTATTCAAAGAGCAACAAAAACATACACGTCTTTTCAGGATTTACTTGAGAGTGAGACTTCTACACCATAGATTCCCAATAAATTTTTTGTCGGTCCATCGCCAACTTTGCAAGACATAAACTTTTAACGCCCTCCCCATTATAACAGTTTGTAAACGCTCCCACCCTCCACATATACATACATGCTCTATTTTCGCTTTGACATAAAAATTGGATATATATTTCGTCATGCATGGTAAATTTTTCAAATGATTATATGCATGAAATAGAAAATTGATGAAAAAATGGATCGTGTAAGATGGGCATAAGATGAATTAAATGCAGAATTCAAATTTTTTTTGATTATGCAATCGCAAAATAACGAAAAACGCACCCTTACCAAATGCTTCTGAGCTAATATCGCCCTCTCGAAGGCTTCAGCGCCCACGGAAGGGAGGGGAGGGAGGGAAGGGTACTCACACTTTGAGAACCCATGCTCTACACCAACGCGAGATGGTCTTCTATATTTTCTGAATGTCTTCAATATTTTCTGAATGTCTTCAATATTTTTTGAATGTCTTCAATATTTTCTGAATGTCTTCAATATTTTCTGAATGTCTTCTACCAATATTTTCTGAATGTTTTCTACCAATATTTTCTGAATGTCTTCAATATTTTCTGAATGTCTGCTACCAATATTTTCTGAATGTTTTCTACCAATATTTTCTGAATGTTTTCTACCAATATTTTCTGAATGTTTTCTACCAATATTTTCTGAATGTCTTCAATATTTTCTGAATGTCTTCAATATTTTCTGAATGTCTTCTACCAGTATTTTCTGAATGTCTTCTACCAATATTTTCTGAATGTCTTCTACCAATATTTTCTGAATGTTTTCTACCAATATTTTCTGAATGTTTTTAACCAATATTTTCTGAATGTCTTCTACCAATATTTTCTGAATGTCTTCTACCAATATTTTCTGAATGTCTTCAATATTTTCTGAATGTATTCTATATTTTCTGAATGTCTTCTACCAATATTTTCTAAATGTTTTCAATATTTTCTGAATGTCTTCTACCAATATTTTCTGACTGGTTTCTACCAATACTTTCTGAATATTTTCTACAAATATTTTCTGAATGTCTTCAATATTTTCTGAATGTCTTCTATCAATATTTTGTGAATGTCTTCTATATTTTCTGAATGTCTTCTACCAATATTTTCTGAATGTCTTCAATATTTTCTGAATATCGTCAATATTTTCTGAATGTCTTCTATCAATATTTTCTGAATGTCTTCAATATTTTCTGAAAGTCTGCTACCAATACTTTTTGAATGTTTTCTATCAATATTTTCTGAATGTCTTCAATATTTTCTGAATGTCTTCAGTATTTTCTGAATGTTTTCTACCAATATTTTCTGAATGTCTTCTACCAATATTTTCTGAATGTCTGCTACCAATACTTTCTGAATGTCTTCAATATTTTCTGAATGTCTTCTAGCAGTATTTTCTGAATGTCTTCTACCAATATTTTCTGAATGTCTTCAATATTTTCTAAATGTTTTCTATCAATATTTTGTGAATGTCTTCTATATTTTCTGATTGTCTTCTACCAATATTTTCTGAATGTCTTCAATATTTTCTGAATGTCTTCTACCAATATTTTCTGAATGTCTTCAATATTTTCTAAATGTCTTCTACCAATATTTTCTGAATGTCTTCTACCAGTATTTTCTGAATGTCTTAAATATTTTCTGAATGTCTTCTACCAATATTTTCTGAATGTCTTCAATATTTTCTGAATGTCTTCTACCAATATTTTCGGAATGTCTTCAGTATTTTCTGAATGTCTTCTACCAATATTTTCTGAATATCTTCTACAAATATTTTCTGAATGTCTCAATATTTCTGAATGTCTGCTACCAATATTTTCTGAATGTTTTCTACCAATACTTTCTGAATGTTTTTTTACCAATATTTTTGAATGTCTTCTACCAATATTTTCTGAATGTTTTCTACCAATATTTTCTGAATGTCTTCTACCAATATTTTCTGAATGTTTTCTACCAATATTTTCTGAATGTCTTGAATATTTTCTGAATGTCTTCAATATTTTCTGAATATCTTCTACCAATATTTTCTGAATGTCTTCAATATTTTCTGAATATCTTCTACCAATATTTTCTTTAATGTCTTAAATATTTTCTGAATATCTTCCAAATATTTTCTTAATGTCTTCAATATTTTCTGAATTCTTCATACCCATATTTTCTTAATGTCTTCCCAAAATTTACTGAATGTCTTCAATATTTTCTGAATATTTTCTACCACTATTTTCTGAATGTCTTCTATCAGTATTTTCTGAATGTCTTCTATCAATATTTTCTGAATGTCTTCAATATTTTCTGAATGTCTTCAGTATTTTCTGAATGTTTTCTACCAATATTTTCTGAATGTCTTCTACCAATATTTTCTGAATGTCTTCTACCAATATTTTCTGAATGTCTGCTACCAATACTTTCTGAATGTCTTCCCAAAATTTTCTGAATGTCTTCTACCAGTATTTTCTGAATGTCTTCAATATTTTCTGAATGTCTTCAATATTTTCTAAATGTCTTCTACCAATATTTTCTGAATATCTTCTATATTTTCTGAATGTCTTCTACCAATATTTTCTGAATGTCTTCAATATTTTCTGAATATCGTCAATATTTTCTGAATGTCTTCTACCAATATTTTCTGAATGTCTTCTACCAATATTTTCTAAATGTCTTCACAATATTTTCTGAATGTTTTTCAACCAATATTTTCTGAATGTCTTAAATATTTTCTGAATGTCTCTACAATATTTTCTGAATGTCTTCTACCAATATTTTCTGAATGTCTTCAATATTTTCTGAATGTCTTCTACCAATATTTTCGGAATGTCTTCAGTATTTTCTGAATGTCTTCTACCCAAAATTTCTGAATATCTTCTACAAATATTTTCTGAATGTCTTCAATATTTTCTGAATGTCTGCTACCAATATTTTCTGAATGTTTTCTACCAATACTTTCTGAATGTTTTCTACCAATATTTTCTGACTGTCTTCACCCATATTTTCTGAATGTTTTCTACCATATTCTGAAGTTTCTACCAATATTTTCTGAATGTTTCTACCAATATTTCTGAATGTCTTCAATATTTTCTAATTGCTTCAATATTTTCTGAATATCTTCTACCTAATATTTCTGAATGTCTTCAATATTTTCTGAATATCTTCTACCAATATTTTCTTAATGTTTTCAATATTTACTGAATGTCTTCAATATTTTCTTAATGTCTTCAATATTTTCTGAATGTCTTCTATCAGTATTTTCTGAATGTCTTCTACCAATATTTTCTGAATGTTTTCTACCTAATATTTTCTGAATGTTTTCTACCAATATTTTCTGAATGGTCTTCTACCAATATTTTCGGAATGTCTTCTACCAATATTTTCTGAATGTCTTCTATATTTTCTGAATATCTTCTACCAATATTTTCTGAATGTCTTCTACCAATATTTTAAATGTCTTCTACCAATATTTTCTGAATGTCTTACATTTTCTGAATGTCTTCAATATTTTCTAAATGTCTGCTACCAATATTTTCTGAATGTTTTCTACCAATACTTTCTGAATGTTTTCTACCAATATTTTCTGAATGTCTTCAATATTTTCTGAATGTTTTCTACCAATATTTTCTGAATGTCTTCTAGCAGTATTTTCTAAATGTCTTCTACCAATATTTTCTGAATGTCTTCAATATTTTCTGAATGTCTTCAATATTTTCTGAATGTCTTCTACTAATATTTTCTGAATATCTTCAATATTTTCTGAATGTCTTCTATCAATGTTTTCTGAATGTTTTCTACCAATATTTTCTGAATATCTTCAATATTTTCTGAATGTCTTCTATCAATGTTTTCTGAATGTTTTCTACCAATATTTTCGGAATGTCTTCAATATTTTATAAATGTCTTCTACCAATATTTTCTGAATGTCTTCAATATTTTCTGAATGTCTTCAATATTTTCTGAATGTCTTCTACCAATATTTTCTGAATGTTTTCAATATTTTCTGAATGTCTTCTACCAATATTTTCTGAATGTCTTCTATCAATGTTTTCAACCATAGCTTGTCTATCTGATCCAGTCATATATATTAAGATGTCATCTGCAAAGATCAATGTCTGACCAATTCGGTTGGCTGTATTTTGGTTACACGACACCCTGATAGTTTCGAGGTTAAGAATGGAGTCAAACAGGGCTGTGTCCTTGCCCCCACTCTCTTTGGCATCGTCTTCACAGTCTTGTTACGCCACGCCTTCGCCGATGCTGATTGAAATGTTTTCATCCGTACGAGATCTGATGGCTCACTCTTCAACTTGCCGCTTAAGAGCCAAAACAAAAACAACAGACATTCTTCTCAAGGAAGTCATTTTTGCTGACGACGTTGTCTTAGATGCAAACAGTTAGCTACACTGCAATCT
>CM036753.1:113809657-113904468 GCA_020796225.1 Arion vulgaris | reverse complement strand
AGGGGAAAGAACTATCAACTTTACTTTTTTGAGAGATAGAACTAACAGTTTTACTAGTCTGAGAGATAGAACTAACACTTTTACTTGTCTGAGAGATGGAACTAACAGTTTTATTTTTCTGTGAGATAGAACTAACAGCTTTACTTTTACTTGTCTGAGAGATATAACTAACACTTTTAGTTGTCTGTGAGATAGAACTAACATTTTTACTAATCTGAGAGATAGAACTAACAGTTTTACTAGTCTGAGAGATGGAACAACAGTTTTACTAGTCGGGAGAGATAGAACTAACAGTTTTAGTTGTCTGTGAATAAAACTACCATTTTACTTGTCGAGAGATAGAACTAACAATTTTACTTATCTGAGAGATAGAACTAACTGTTTTACCTTTGTGAGAGATGGATCTAACAATTTTACCTGTCTGAGAGATAGAACATCAACTTTACTGGTCTGAGAGATAGAACAACAGTTTTACTTGTCGAGAGATAGAACAACAGTTTACTTATCTATAGATAAAACTAACAGTTTTACTTGTCTGAGGATGAACTAACAGTTTTACTAGTCGAGAATAGAACTAACAATTTTACCTGTCTGAGAGATAGAACTAACAATTTTACTTGTCTGAGAGATAGAACTAACAATTTTACCTGTCTGAGAGATAGAACTATCAACTTACTTGTCTGAGAGATAGAACTACAATTTTTACTTGTCTGAGAGATAGAATAACAATTTTTTTTTGTCTGAGAGATATAACTAACAGATTTCTTGTCTTGAGAAAAGAACTCAGTTTACTTGTCTGTGAGATGAACTAACAGCTTTACTTGTCTAAAGACATACAATAGTTTGACTCTGAGAGATGGAACTAATAATTTTATTTTTCGGGAGAGATGGAACTAACAGTTTACTTGTCTGAGGGGAATAGAACTAACATTTTTACTTGTCTGAGAGATAGAACTAACAATTGTTGTGTGTGGTAACACTGACTTTTATTTATTGCAGATGGTGATAATATATACAGTATGTCGGGATCGGATTTAGAAATTAAGAATGAGCCGACTGCGAGGACGCCTACCACTTCAGAGATATTCTTCAGCCCTGAGGAGCGTCTGTTTAGAAAACAATACAGAATGGGCAAGTCAGAGAACTGCTTGCGCGAGTTATGGCGTCTGTACAACAAGGTAGTATATAGCCGTTTCCGTCTTTATAGATAAGTCCTAAGTTTCATTTGCCTACAAGCACATTCCTAAGTTTCTCTTTGCCTACAAGCACATTGCTAAGTTTCTCTTTGCCTACAAGCACATTCCTAAGTTTCTCTTTGCCTACAAGCACATTGCTAAGTCTCTCTTGCCTACAAGCACATTCCTAAGTTTCTCTTGCCTACAAGCACATTCTTAAGTTTCTCTTGCCTACAAGCACATTCCTAAGTCTCTCTTGCCTACAAGCACATTGCTAAGTCTCTCTTGCCTACAAGCACATTGCTAAGTCTCTCTTCTAAAGATGCTGCATCTTTGCGTAATAATGTTGTTGTCTGTACAGCTTAGTTATCAGCTAGTTTTTCTTATTTACTAAGACTGATAGGGACGTTCTTCAATTGGGACCTTGCAGATATCTTTATATCTGAGCAGGGGTCACGAGCCGTTTTCTTCCAAACGTTCACAGAACAACACTTGTTGGGGTAAGCCACTTTTATCCATTCTCACATGCCCTAGCCATGGCCTACTTAAACTAGGAGGCCTTCGGACTGGCCACAATATTGCCTCATGACGTCACAACTATCGGCCGACTATCACGATTATGGATATTGGACTAAACTAAGATAGGGAGGCTAAAAATGAGCGTATTTTACATTGTTTATGTTTTACTCCTTGTACATACAATCGATTGTTATAGAAGGTATATAAAAAGATTACTTTAGCTCTTTATGGCTCGGAAACATGGACAACCTACTCAAGGCATGAGAGAAGACTTAACATCTTTCAATAAAAATCTTTCTACAAAAAGATAGCAACTTATTAATGAAATTTTTAAAACTAAGGCATTTGAAAAAAAAATTAAAACACACCTACCTTTTGAAAACGAATGAACCCTCAACACATTTCACCATAAGAATCTTAATTTATATGATCTGAGTGTAGTTCTCTGTCTGTGGTAAATGAACCAGACACTTGTCTATTTCTTTATATACAGCACTGTTTACATACTAACTCAGTGTACACTCTCAAAAGGCATAATATAGATGTCTAAGTTGTTACATCACAGATATTTGTTATATACACATTGGATATTATTACGTACACTGTAAAACATTTTTATTCTTCTGGATTAATTTTTAGCTGTTTAAACTTCCCAAGCTTTCTTTTATTTGACGTGCGCTATGTCATTTTTTGTTTTCCTGTAGTTGTTTAAGAAAATATTTGCCAGTGTTGGAATGTCCCTCACCAAAACATCTGTTATTGAACAACCACACATGCTGACAACTGGGGTAGGTGTCTTTACCATGTGAGTGTTAAGAGAGAACCATGTCAGAGAGCCCTTTGCTGGGTTCACATTCGCTTCAAATTCGTTGCACCAGTCACCAATCCTATTCAGCTCACACTGTAATGCAGATGCGATCTCATTTCTGTCCTTGCCCATGCGATACACCAGAATATCATCGGCGTACGACATTGTTCTGCCAACTCCGACCCTTTGTGTGCTGGTTACCCCGACGGTGTATACATTGAACAGGACTGGCGAGAGTGATGATCCCTGAGGAAGGCACATTAGGACCTGTTGTGATTGTGATGCACATGAACCAGAACGCATTAATAACGTGCGCTCAAAAAGTGCAACAGCAATCCACTTGACCAAGCGTGATTTCACCTGCATATCCATCAATAACTGCATAAGTTGTAAGACACATTGTTATATGCGTCCTGCAAATCAATGGCTGCTGCATGCGCTAACCTACGTGCTACCTTATGTCTCCACCTGCATATCCATCAATAACTGCATAAGTAAGGTGTATGAGACATTGTTATATGCGTCCTGCAAATCAATGGCGGCCGCTGCCGTTTCCATCCCCATCTGAAACCCTTCATACTCATCATATGCAAAAACCGCTGCATTGCACCAGGTGTCCTTCCCTGGACGATAGCCGCCGAGAGTGGAGGGAAAAGACCATTTGTCTCCATTATATTTGAAACTCTACGGGCTATGAATTTTTCAAGCAGTTTGCCGACAGTGTTTTGCAAGGTAATAATTCTATATCCATTTGTGCCTGTGAGATCTTTTCCAGGCTTAGGCAAGGGTCTCAGATAGCTGTGTAGCCAATCATTAGGAATAGTGCCAGTATGGATACTTTATTGAAAAGCTTGCATAATTCAGCAAGATCTTTGTCCTCCAGACATTTTATGTGACTGTACCTAACACCATCAGGACCAGGCGCTGTATCCGAGCATGTCTTTAGTATTGATTTGATATTATCGATATAAATGTATTCTATACGGCCGTCTATGACAGTTTGCATCTCATGCGAATGGTGTACGATCTGAATATGGACAGTGAATATGGACCTACGATTGCAACATTTTATAACGGGTGTTTTAGATGGTTACCATTTAAAGTGATATTTGTTTTGTGTTATTTCCCTGGCATAAAACCACTGTCTCGGTGACACAGTCAAAGAAAATAGCTTGCATGGCCTTACCAACGCTGTGTGCGACTAAGGCAACATCGCCAACGAAAAGGAGTTCATTGAGAAGGATTTCTGTTGTTTTGTCCTGACCTTCTCTCTCTCGCTATCGTTCTTAATCCGTTTTTTATCATGCTACTGTGATATATAGACAGCCAAACATCAAGAACGGAATGTACGTGCACAGCCTTCAGTACCTATTGGAGCTCAGGTGCTTATCCTTGGGTGGTGTATTCAATTTCAACCAGCTTTTATTGGGTTCGCTCTCCGTTAGCCTTCTGCTGTCCCTAGCCAAAACCCACAAGGCAGCAGGTTGCCATTTTCTTTTAGGGCAGCGACCCTTACACGGCATGCCCTCCCGGGCTTATGAGCGCCATTTGCCCAGCAAAACCGGTCGCTTTAATGGACACCTTGGTTTGCCGCCCGTCCAGTTTTGTGTACGGTTTTCTACGCTAGATTTTGATTGTCCCCAATCAAACTACAAGGCAGCAGTAGTTCCTGCGAGCGGAAACGCGCACTGGCTTTACCTATGCTGGGCTTTCCAGTTGTTCTGCACATTCGGGTGGGACGAGCACCCTTGTTCCTGCCGTGCCTGCCGCGCGCGCTTACCGTGCCTGCCGTTCCTGCCGCGCCTGCCGTGCTTGCCATGCCTTCCTTGCATGGTGTGCCATGCCATGCTCGCCTGCCCCTCGGTGGGGCCCACTATGACTTCGCCAGCGTGCGTGCTAGCTCTGCTCTGGTGCCTGGCCACCATCAGTTTTTGCTGTGCTCACATTTCCCGTGCCTTCTGTATCGTGCTCACATTTGCTTGGACTGTCCCCACCTGTGATTCAACCCGATCCTCCACCCATGAGATGGGGTCACGGGTTTTGCCCCATGTGGGTCCACCCTTGCAACGTTCGTATGTGTGCTCGCTCTGCCCTGGTGCCTATCTCACCATTTCCGTCAATTCCCACTGTGCTTACATTTCCCTGGGCTGTCCGACTCCGGGGGGGCTTTAAGTCGTACCCCCAACTCTGGGAAGATGTTTTTCCATCGTCCGAGAGAGGGGAGCATTAATATTCACTCTGGGAGTTCGCTCGTCTGTGTTGCGGGCGGATCCCATCTAGCTTGACTATCTTTGTATCTCTACTTGCCCCAGAGTAGCTCTCCCAGGGCACCTGATCTCTTAGCCAGAACGGAACTACCGTCTGTTACCACGGTCACCACGTGGAGGTGAGGGCAGGGGATTAGTGCCAGCTCACTAATCTGGCGCTCCGTTGTTTCGTTGCGCCTTTGACTCATGTCCTGATCCTTAAGCGAGCCAAGTTGAAGAGTGAACCATCTGATCTAGTGTAGATTATACCATATCTTCGTCATAAGCATCTCCGAAGGTATGGTAAAAAGGATTCGGAGAATATGCAAAAGCAAGTAGGGAAGATGACAAATGCCTATTTGAATCCACTCTTAACCTGAAAGCTATCAAAAGTATTGCCATCGAACTGTATGCTGGCGTTCATGCTATCACGCAAATAAATGATCAATTGGAGCAATTTTGGAAGGACATTAGGAATGCTTTAATATGTTTTTGAAGTCCTGATCTGCTGACGGTGCCAAATACCTGATCTGCTGCCGGTACAAAATGCATGATCTGATGACGGTGCAAAATACCTGATTTGCTGCCGGTTTCAAATACCTGATTTGTTGACAGGGGGGCATTGTCAACGTTTAGGGTGGCAATGGACTCGTTGAGAGTTTAACTAATGTTTATGATGTTGCAAAACCAATATATCAGTTTTTGGATGTCTGTTGACAAAAATGAATGTTGCTTCACAATCACTTTACTGAAGTTTAAAAAATTGTCAATAAATGGAAAGTACTTATATCTAGGTACATTTCTACCTCCTTTTAACAAAGCTTTAAAAGCGGGAAAGCATGTGTTATTGTGTTAAAATCGAGTCATATTTTTAATAAAAATAATGTGTCTAACATTTGCCAACCTTGTCACGAAGACCAAAATGAGTTTATACAGTGCAATCTTGAGTATGTAACAGTATTGGACAGAGCCACGCATATCATATTTCCGCCATAGAAAGCAGGTTTGGTTTGATTTGGCTTAAAATGTTAGGTACGATGGGAAAAGGAACCAAGAAGCATCAAGGGGGTTTGGCTCAAATACAATTTATGGACCATTAGTCTGATTACCAGAGTAATGGATACTCATTGTGCAGATGGATTATACAGGTGTCTTTAAAGAACGATTTTGTAGTTGTATAGTTAGCAAAGGAGCATTTAGAAATGGATTACAGTAGAATGTAATGAGATCTTGTTTTCCATGTTTAGCGACAGATTGAGAAGACGTGGTTGGGACGTAATGTGTAGACAATAACAGAAGAATATCGTTAGTCGAAGTAAAATGAGTCTTTTCCAAGAGAGTAACATATGTGGGAAATTGCAGTCGTGAGAATTAAGTTATGGAATAGTAAAGTAAAAGAATATTCACCCATATATACAGGGTGTTCAAGATAATTGCAGCCCTTGAATGGAGCCAATCTGGCATATATGTATGGAAATGGGAAGGTTCAGTTATGACGTAGTATAGGTCAAGGTTGTGTGACGGTGTGTAATTGTAGTGCTGGAAGGGGCGATGAACAAATGTGACGTAGGACGAGCTAGTCAGAACCGGTTTAATTAAATAGTAAATAAACACAACTCAATTTGTACCTGGCAACTTTCGAATTGTCAATGGGGCTGCAATTATCTTGAACACCCTGTATATATATAGAGAACACCGCATACTTTTTCAGAAGGGCAAATTTGACCACAAAACCGGTAGTATAATTTTTTTTTAAATGATTTGTTTTTTCTTCTTCAAAATAGTCAATTTACAATAATTGAATCTTCTCAAACGTATATCACTTGATGTGAAATATTATTTTATTAATGTATTCCACATTAATGTCTTTATGCCAACAATGCTTGATCAACGAATCAATAAAACGAGCTCGCCTTGAGGCGCATTTGAAGGCGAAACATAGTGCTCATATTAATTCCGATTTGAATTACTTTCAAACTTTAAAGACAAATTTTGAAAACAGAGCAACATTAAAGTCCCTGTTTACTGCTCATACTGTAACTGTCAATCGTAATCTTGAGGCTAGTTATCAAATTTCCTTACTCATTGTTAAATGTGGGGAAAATCATACTATAGGAGGGAATGTAATCAAACAATCAATTTCAGCATTTCTTAAAACGGTTGTGGAAAAAGATGACAAAGACGTGAAAGCTATGCCACTCAGTAACAATACTGTTAGCAAAAAAAACAGACGAAATGAGTGAAGATATTGAAATACAACTTGTTAAAAGGCTGAAAACAAGAAAATTCTCAGTGCAAATGGATGAATCAACTTTGAGAGACAGTGTTGATAAGTAGTATTGATAACTTACGTAAGATATATTGATAAAGGGATTGTGCTGAAGAAATGTTGTTCTGTAAGTCAGAAAGCACCACTACCCTCAAAGATGTATATAATAAGCTAAAAGATTACTTGAATGTAAAAAATATACCAATTAAAAATTTAACATTTTGTGCCACAGATGGTGCTCCTAATGTTATAGACAAAAAACATGGCTGCTTAACAATGATGAATGATACGAATCTAGAAATGCTTCTTGTGCATTGTGTTATTCACTGGGAAAGTTTGGTAGCTAAAAATATTTTGCCTGTCCAAAACAAAGTATTAAATTCAGTTATAAAGTGTATCAATGCTATTAAATCTAATGCCAAATGTGAGCGTCTCTTCATGCTATTTTGTGAAGAACAAAATGCAGACCATGTGAGACTTTTACTGCACACTGAAGTAAGATGAAGTAAGGGAACTGCTTGCAAAAATTTATGGTACTATTTGATACTCTTAGTGATTTTTTAAGTGGCAAACCTGAAATGAAGTATCGTGTTAACGGTTGATAGTAAAGCATTTGTGAGTTATCTAGCCGATATCTTTGAAAAACGAAATATATTAAATGACCAACTTCAATGAACAAATACAGCTCTTGTTGATTCAAAAGCAAAGATATTTGGTTTCATTACCTTTATTGAATTACGTCGGAAATATATTTGCAACAAAAATTTGGAAGAAAAGTTTCATTGGCTCCAGAAATGTGAAGTGACTGATACCGCTATACTTGTTATTGTCGATCATCTGAAAATTATATCTGCTGATTTAAAAGAAAGATTTTCTGATTTGAATAAATTGATTTTCCAGCTTGGATGTTGCAGCAAATGTTAGTGTATCTGTCTGATATTTTAAATATGCAGTATCAAGAAGAACTAGCAGAAATGCAAAATGATGAGTTGGTCAAAACTTCATTTAATATAAAAAAGAACCATGGCGTGAATTTGTGAGGAAACAGAAATCAAATATCCAAATTCAATCAAATGTGCAAGAAAACTGTTATTACCGTTTCCATCTTCATATTTAGCTGAATGTGGATTTAGTGTCATAACTGATTTGCTGCTGCTAAAAAGAAATCGGCTGGATGTAACACAACGAGGAAACTTGAGACTAAAGCTAACTAAATTGGAACCTAACATAAAATATCCTTGCAGCATGCATCAAGCGCAAGGATCTCACTAAGTGTAAGTAATAAATAATTACTAATAATTAAAATAATATTGAAACATTTGTCCTTAAAATTATTTCGTACTTGAATTTCAGTTTTCCATTATATGTTTTGAAAATTTACTTACTGTGTTTCCTCAACAATTGCCTAGTTATTTCTTCCTAAAACCTATCATTTCTCTCTCTTGCGTTCCCGGCCTAGACTGATTGACCAACTTTTATCATGAATTTTGCCGTGATTTTAAAGGGCCTCTGTTCCTCCGTACATCTTCTCAGAAGCTCTGTGTTATGGGGCCATGTTTTTTTCATACCTGATAACCGTTGACAGTCTTACAGAACGTGTTCTGCCGTCATGTCCGCCTTTTGCAGGGGCACAGGCTAGTTGTGCCAATCTTAAATTTGTAGAACATGTAGGCTCGGAGCCTGTTGTGTCCGGTACGGAGGCGAAGTATGGCAACTTGTTTACTACGAGAGAGACCATAGTATCCGTCGCTGTTGGTATACTGAGGATGGTCTTTTGTCCATTTGTTTCTATAGTGCCAACCGATGGTTGTTTTGGCTTCCTCATAACTGATCTCGAGATCAGTCTGAGGTAGTCGCCCGCCTTCTTTGGCTAGTTTGTCGGTGCTTTGTTTCCCTTACGTTACAGTGTGATGGTATCCACTAAATGACGGTGCGTTTGAGTGAGCGCGTTAGTTCAGCGAGGGCCATTTTGAGCTCATTCATCTCTGTTTTTCAAACACTTTTGAGTGCCGTGATGACCGATAGAGCATCGGTGAATTTCACGACCTTGTTGCGAGCGGTGTCTATTCTCTCTAGGATCATTTCGGCCGCAGCTTTTATTGCCTCAGCCTCTGCTCGGTAGTTATTTGAGTATTTGCCTGTGGCAATCGCTTTCGTGACCGTCACTTTCTTTGGGAGTTTAAGCACTATTCCTCCTCCACCATTGCTGATTGCGTTTTTGGCCGATCCATCAGTGTACACGTGCGTCCACTTTTTTCAGGGTACTCGGATTCTATGTACTCCTCTGTGGTAGCTTTTCTTTCGAAGTTATTTTGCTCCCTTTATTCAGTATGCCTGGGATTGATTCCCTTAGTTCTGGCATTCTGGTTTTCCACAGTGAGCACTTATCGGTTGCCGGGATTGGTTTGGCTTTGCAATTTGAAAGGACTGGATGATCTGCGGTCAGTGCTTTGGAGATTTTTGCGAAGCTAGATCTCTGTATCCTACTCCTTCCGAATTCAAACATTCTTCCGTGCATTGGGTGGGAATCGAGCCGTTTTAGTTTTTCCGCTAGTACTAATACTTTTCTGTCCCTTCGATCTGTCATTGGTTGGATGCCGGTGATTGTTTCCATCGCCTTGATAGGCGTGAGTGATAATACGCATGGCACGATTCTGGCTATTGCTCACTTTGACAAATTGCTTGTTGGGTGCATTGCTCCAGGCTGCTATACTGTACTCTAGGACCGGCTGCACTCTACCAGAGTAGAGTGTTTTGAGCACTCTGGCGTTTGCTCCCACGTGGAGCCTGCGAGTTTACGCATCATTGTGAGCCTGTGTCTCGCTTTTGCCGTAGCATTTTCAATTTGAGAGCACCAAGTCAGTTTACGGTCGAGTGTGACTCCGAGGTACGTTGGGGTCTTGTTTTCTGTGAGATCTTGGCCATTGACTTTAAGCTGAATTTTGTGAACCTGGTTGTTCTGCGAGAACACAGTGTAAAGGGTTTTAGACGCATTTATGCTCATATTCCACTTTTTGGTCCACACTTCCAGGTTATTTAACGTAACTTGTAGTCGATTTCTTGCTGTGGGCATTGACTTTTCCATCGCCCATATTGCCAGGTCGTCGGCATACATGGCAGAGTGCACTCGCTCTGGTAGACATGTTGCGATGTCAAAACCTATCATTTAAGTTTCTTCAGTGAACAATTCAATTTTTGGAAACACATTTTTGTGTGCATATCTTACATAGGGTGGGGGAGAGAGAATACGAATGTTTAAAAGACTTTGGTGGGGCATGGCACAAAAAAGGTTGGGAAACACTGCTCTAGATTATCTTATTTATGTCTAATTAAATAATAGCCAGTAGTAAACAATGATAACGAACAATAATTGCACACTTGCAGAACAGGTTGGTCTCCAGATTAATTCTGTCAATACCAAAATTATGGACCTCACAAACTCGACCAACAAGATCGTAATAAATGGTCAAACACTGGAGAAAGTTAAACATTTTTCATATTTGGGTACTAAAGTGTCAAACAACGGAGACACGATGAAAGAAATAAACTCTCGTATTGCTATAGCAGCTAGTGCCTTCACTAAATTAACAAATATCTGGCAATCTCAAGACCTTAGTATATGCACAAAAGTTAAATTCTTAGGTCATGTGTGATTCCTGTACTGACCTACGGTTGTGAAAGTTGGAAATCAACAAAGAAAATTGATAAGAAACTGGACAGCTTTGAGAATAAATGTCTCCGAAAATTATTAAAAGTAAAATGGAGTGATTTCGTTTCTAACAACACAGTGAGAGATAGAACACCCCAACAACCCATATCAAATATTATAAGGAAACGAAGGTGGAAATATTTAGGTCATGTTCTTAGATCAGACGAAAAGAGAGTAAATCGACAAGTCCTTATGTGGTCACCAGTTGGGAAAAGAAAACGTGGAAGACCTAAGACCACTCTTTGAAGAACAATCCTACAAGAAAGTAAACTATTGGGATGTAAAACCATACACGATCTCCAACTGCTAGCAACGAACCGCATCACATGGCGATCTAAAACCTCTGCCCTATGTGCCGCCTTTGGCACGAAAGGAACAAACTAACTAAGTAAACAATGATACAAAGTTTTTCTTCTTGTATGTGACATAACATATGATATACTTGTATGTGACATAACATATGATAAACTTGTATGTGACATAACATATGATAAACTTGTATGTGACATAACATATGATAAACTTGTATGTGACATAACATATGATATACTTGTATGTGACATAACATATGATAAACTTGTATGTGACATAACATATGATAAACTTGTATGTGACATAACATATGATAAACTTGTATGTGACATAACATATGATAAACTTGTATGTGACATAACATATGATAAACTTGTATGTGACATAACATATGATAAACTTGTATGTGACATAACATATGAAATACTTGTATGTGACATAACATATTGCATACTTGTATTTGGTATTTCTTTGTGTCTAGCTGGCAGACAAGGATAGGCTGGAGGAGGACGGTGCAGATGCATTAGAAGCAATGCAGGCATCTAATGAAGCCCTACAGTTCATGACTATGTTAGATCCAACATCAGATAGAATGCAAACATTCATGCAGAAAAAATACCAATATCTTAACGAAGGCATCTCTTTAGTCATCCAAGCTCCGGAAAGGCCATATTTGTTAACACGTAATGTATTATACCTTGTACAGTAGATGCAAAATAGCGGTCTCAAGCCACCCCGACTACTTGAGGGAGTCTGCCTCCCCTTCGTGGTCGGGTGACTTGCTATCCCCATTATACATTTACTCACGCATACCACAACCACCCTATCTGCGATAGTCCAGCACATACCACTGTGTGAAGAGGTCGATAACAAACATCGTTTACCAGCCCCGAACTCTGAACTCTGAGGAGTACACATGTCCCATATATAATAAGAAATTCTCCATTAAGATTTAAAACAAATAGCAACGAACCGCGAGACATGGAGAGCTATGACCTCTGCCCTATGCGCCGCCCACAGGCCCAAGAGGAAAGACTAACTAACATTAAGATTTGCCTATACGGACGCACCTCCGAACATGTAGAGTATAAATAAAAGGCGGCTTTTGTCCAGTCGAGGTGGCTTAGACAGTCGAAGATGTAAACAAACACAGTGTGTAACGTATGTTTACAACCGTTAATTAATACACACTGAACACGGTACGACGTCACATGCAGCCAATCAGATTCGCCATTAACATTTCTAGTGCTATCTTCGATCGTGCGAACCGAATTAGAGAAATGCCATTATTTTATTAATTAATAACGATATTAAATTATTAATATTAATAAATAGTGGCTTTATTTAACTATTTCTTATACCATAATTTATATAGCTAAAAATTAATTATTTACTTTGTCCGTCCCAGTGTATCTCTTGGCATTATAGTTTGGTAATACAGTGGCACCGTGGTGGTGAGTGGTTCGGTTTATATCTTGGCTCAGTAGGAACTGACTGTTTATCATCAAGGTGGAGATTAAATGTCTTCTGAGATCTCCTATATTTTCCTATTATCGATGATAGGACATTGAGAAACAAAAATGAAGTGGTTTGGCCACTTAATAAGAATGCATCCAAACTCCACAGTATACAGAGTCTTCTACAACAGAACATCGGGAAAGAAGGCAAGAGGAAGACCACGAAAAAGATGGTTAGATGGCATAGCAGAATCCTGTGAACCACAAAATGTGACGACACAGGTCAACAACCCGGTAGCAGTGTGACAACACAGGTCAACAACCCGGTAGCAGTGTGACAATACAGGTCAACAACCCGGTAGCAGTGTGACAACACAGGTCAACAACCCGGTATCAGTGTGACAACACAGGTCAACAACCCGGTAGCAGTGTGACGACAAAAGATGAAGAAGATGATAGGACGTCCGTGAAGGGGACAAATGATGTCTATAACTAATGACCAGCTGCCCTCTCAGAGTAGGCATTGCCAATGTTTATAGGTAATATTTCGAAAAAGTCCTGCTCTGAGTGTGAGGTACCTGACAGACATTTTGCTATTTTTTTTTCTTTCTTTATTAGCATATCTGCGTTCAACGTCTGCGTATTCTGCGCTTTGGCGCGAATATCTTTTATCATCTGTTGATATTTCGAGACCTCGCCTACAAGATTGAATTCTACGTCGGTAATCTTTCCATCTTGTAATGCAGCAGACACCATATCGATGATGGTGTTTAGTTTGCTTTCTACCAATACACGTATTTCATCATGTTTTTAGCGCTCGATTTCCAGCCCTAGGACCAGAAGTGCCGCGATTATAGTTGTCAGAAGACCAGTTCCATCAATTCCCATTCGAACGCAAGCAGAGAGAAGGCCGGTGTCGAGTCCAAGACTTGTCTGAGTCGTGTGACTTCTTGGAGACGAAAGTTTTGACCGTCTGGAACACAAGGATACAATGTGGGCATTCTGTATTCACTTCTTTAACTGAGAGATCATATGCTCAATGCGATTCTTATCGACTGGGTTAGACGAGAAGTCTTATGAATGCAAACGTGGTATGAAAGGTGAGTTCATCCACTCCAACCTCTGTGAGCAGTGTTGCCAACAACATCCTCCTCTGTCACACGTGCTAATCCACCCACTTACCGTCAGATCTAGAAGTAATCACCAACGCAATATGCCTAGGCTGTTGTGATACAACCCATTTGATGGAGACACCGGGGATGATAGTTAGCGATTCTATTTGCACAACGGGCGCAAGACCCAGTTCAAGATATATCGTAGACCCACTCAGGAGTTTATTTCGAATGACGAGATCGTCGTAGACCCACTCAGGAGTTTACTTAGAATGGCGAGATCGTCTGCTAATTCTATATGTGCCTTCTTGCAACATTGTGCCCGAGGTTTGGCCTCATTCGCGTTAACACCATAGACAAGACGCTTAAAATTACCCACTTTGAGATATATTTGATAATAAACAACATTGCCCTTGTCTCCCCTAGTAATCATTCTACATGCCTGGTATGATACAAGATATTTTCCCCATATTTTCTAAGCGTTGAAGCAGACTATTATGTTCAAAGTAGGAGACTCCATGCCGTAGCTCCAGCTGAAGGTCCTAATCATCGTCATCTGGGTGGTCGATAGCCGCCCGAGAATAATAGCCTTTCTCGTCTAAACGAAGGCCTTAGATTTTCATAGGGTCTCCACGCTCCACCCCGCAGTGTCACCAAAGGTTAGTGTAGAGCACATACGTGGCGCATATGGCCCTGGTCCTTCAGCATCGGTCATTGTGTATAGCCAACATGGGCTGACACTTCAATTGATCAATCATATACTCTGTATTCAACTAAATATCCCCCGTCATGTGGAGAGTTTTGTCAAGTATATATACCTCGCAAAGGACCCCTTCTAACTCTATATCACCTGTCCGGATATATTTAGCTGTTCTAAACGAAAACGTTGCAGAAACGTCAGTGTTAAGGAAGTCTTTGTATTACGTCAATCTATAATTTCCATATGATTATCTGGTACGCGTGAAGAGATCCATATACCAAGTAGTTCCAGTTTTCTATTTGCTATGGTTTTACCCAGTGTTACACGAATAATTTATTTTCCAATGACTAACTACATGTATTCTCAAACAAGATGTTAACAGACTTGTAGCGGGTATCAACATAGGCTTTTGTCGTGGGCGGAAGGATCGACCACATTCTTGATTACATTATTGCCCCGTCCAATGCCCCTCCTCCTCTGTACTACCATCCAGGCGTAGCCAATCATCACCAAAAGCCGTCCGATTATAATTCCTATTGTCATCTAAACGAAGACCACAAACTTTATCGGGGTCTCCAGACTCTCTATATCCTGTAGTGTCTCCGAGATCTGCAAGTGTTAGCGTAGAGCACACACAAGGCCTATGGAGTCCGTCGGTCATTGTGTACGTCTGATCTCTAGAGCAAGAGATAGATATGCCAACTTCACCTCGCTGCCATCAGTAGCACGGGTCGAGACTTCAATTGATGAATGTGTCCCCGTCTTCAAACGTTTGAAGTGTGAGGTCGCGAAGGTGAACTGTCGCCCCCGTTACACTCTTCCTGCCACACAAGGATGGCTCGCAACAGTGTTGAGGGGAAACTGTTGTGCTGATTCTCGTAAGTAGACAGACCAGTCAAGTGAATGTACAGCTCTTTATGTATGCCGAGCTGCTGGGGAAAACTGTCAGCTGTAATCTGTCCATTGATAACATTGACATCTAAGTGGAACCCAATAATGTGACCAATAGAGCCTAGAGATATATCAGAAGTTATTCCTGAGATAGAGAGAAACCCAGTCGCCGCATTAAGACTAAGAGTCCGACTCACAGGCGTAAAGATTTCTTTATTGAAAGCACAAACGTCCCAATAGCCATCAGGTACTATAGTTTAATTACCAATTAGTACTGAGCTCCTGCGATATGTTAGCCATTGAGGGATAGTGTAGGATCTCACTGAGGGCTACCTCCATATCCTCCTCACGATTGTCCAGTATCGGGTTGAGGTCGATGGGATAATCATTTTGAACATGAGATAGTGTGATAAACATGATCATGAATCACACAGCTTACACCTTTAAATCCCCCAATACGAGTTTCACAGTGCGAGTGCTGGATATCTTCAGCAACTATAAAATCTCAAATATCAAGGAAGCCCGCCTGGTGGATCTATTGAACTCACCGGCGCTAATGGGATTCTGGCAAAAACCAGCTCAATTTCGTCTTTTACTGTGCCACTACAGGCTGCGGAGTGTCGGCCAAAGATCACCTCAGTTGCCCAGATGATTCTATTCGCGCATTATACATGTTTCACGTGTATTACCAGGTTCGTCGCATCCTGGCAGAACTCCGCGTGGCTCTTCAAAAAGACACCTCAAGGAATGCGTGCGAGAATGTGTACGACCAGAGAGCGTATGTAGCGAGTTTGGTGTTGACCACCGCACTGATTGGCGCCGGACGGGGGCTCCCCAACCATGCATAGGAAAGGTCTACGTGAATGGTCAGCCCATAGTGGATGGGTGGTTTTGGCCAAATCTTGTCTACGGCTGACAAGGGCTAGGCGGTACCAACATCTCACACATCGCGGGTGCACCGTCTGGATATTTTAGAGAATCATTCAAAGGTTTCGGACCAAATGTGTTACACACCGACTATATCATACAGGATGATGAAGTCGCCGGCACAGCGTGGGCCTCGTTTATCCTGGACGAGTCGCATGGCTTCACACAGGCGGGGGTGGTTATACTAAATGATAGCATTTGAACCTATGTATTGGCGATTTTAGGGGCCCAGGCACAAACAAGAACGTGCATTCTCGGAATTGACACAGTCTTTGACGCACAGAAGCAGTTCGTAGTTCTCCTAGAAGATTCCATCAACTCACCTGTGGTTTTGCCACAAGCGATGAAACGATATTAAGATATGTTACAAAACGCCAGCTCCAAGCTCGACTTTGTGTTTGGAATCTGACTCTACATGGCTCAATCCGATATGCTGCTCCGAATTTGTAAGATTTAAGGCTACAACAATCAGAATGTCATCTCCGCAGAGGATCAAAAGCTCGGCCTAAATGTCGACGTCAATGATTCAGCAGTAAGGCCACATCTACCCCCAATCAGAGAACCTATTCCTGTACACCATGAACCAGACGTTATTCCATTACCGTACTATCCTGACCCCTTCATACGTCTAATCCTCAAGGAGGGGCATTAGATCAGCACCATGATGAAAAACCGGCTCTAGTCGTGAGCCTGGTCGCCGTAGGACTACTCGTTCTTTGGTTTGCTTGGCAAGGTTGATGCAAAGATATAGTCCTTGGCCGTTAGATGGACAATTCCAACAATAGCGACTATAACTGCTCATAAATTTTCGACAAGCCAACCTACAGGCTTCTGGGCCGTGGTGAATAGCTATGCCACAATATAACCGATGATCCCAGGGAGGACACCTCCTAGTTTTTCTGCAAGCTTGCCGAGGAGGCGACCGAGGTCTTCTAGGCGTTTCTTCACCCAATCATTTACCCCACCACCTGATGGGCGGAGGTGGTTGGGTAGGTGATCCACCGCATGTAAAAGCCAGAGCCAGAGTGCTAATAATAAACCCTAGTGTGGCTATGGTGATACATTGCTCGCGAAATAGAGTACGAATTCGCTCGCCGAGGGTTGTGTCTACATTCAACATTCGATCTACAGTTTTCCGAATGCGTGAGACCTGAGTGCGAAGATGTGCACGATTTCCCGACAAAACTTCCACACGAGCCTTTCGTACATCTAAGAGGTCGCGCAGAGTCTTTCTTTCCTTTTGCTTTTGCTCGGCTATATTCTTATCGAGCTCTGTAAGTTTAGCAAGAATGGTGTTAAGCTCTCCTCGCTTCTCCAGGCCCTTGGCATAAGTTCAGATCTCTCTGAGGGAACTCTCCGATTGTGATATCGTGATTGAGTGCCAGGGGTGAGTCATTAATGTTGTTGAGAAGGCGGTCTATAGACTCGTTAAAGCTGGTCTCGGTTATTGTTCCCCCAGACATATCCTGGAGCTCAATATTCTTGATGACGTCTGTAGCTTTCTTCATCGCACCGAGAGATGCGAGCGCTTTCGCCGATAGTTTAGGCTTTACCGGATCTGGAAAGTCCATCTCATTATGCGCGCCGCTACTGAGTCCCGACAGTTGTAGAGCCTTGCAGTCACACCTGCCCGTAGTCCCTATGAGTTTGGTAGATGGACAATTTTTTAATGTAAACTTGTCATTCCGATCAATAGGGAACGCATTATAATCACGAGTATTTAACGTAGGATTCTCCCCTCGCTCTGCCAGCAGATTGTAGCATTGTCCCACGGCATCCTTTACTATATCTTGATGGAGATTGCTGGAGGGTTCCACTACCGAAGCCACATCGACATCAAAAGGTTCCGGTAGGTACTCCGCTCCGCTAGACTGTACATTCTCATCCATATCAATATCGTTGTGCTCGTCAAACTCTGAATTTTGGTAGCGATATGCAGCCATTGTGTTTATATTAGGCTCACGAGCTGTGATGTTTAAATTAAGCATATTGTCAGCATACGGATGCAGGCTAAATCCACACCGTCGCGTCAGAGAACCCCTCGTGGTTAAAGGAGAGCGACAAAGCGGGGTTATCACCAACAATCCCAGCACCGTTGACCAGAATCAGCAGCTTTTGGTACGATTCCTTAAACTGGGCCATCACGACGTTATCGTATCTGGAACTGTTCGGCTGGCGTACACGATCAGCCTCACATCGATGGATCCGAACAGGACTGTGGTTCAAAACCTGGGCCGAGCCATTGTACAGAAAACAATCACGTGGCTCAACGGCAACGAGGTTCTCTCAGTCGACGACTCTGGCTTGCTAGACTGTTACGCGGACATGTGGATGACGTCGGACCAGAGAGATAAAGCTATCTATCAAAGCATCGATACGAGCGAGAACAGGAATACAAACAAGCTACGGGTTGGCGCAGGGGATGGTGACAGTTGCGTCGTAGGAGATAAGGCTGTGGCGAATGCCTATAGGAATCGGTTCTACATACAGCTAGACTTTGAGTTTCTCGAAAGTCATATGACTTTTTACCATAGCGCGCTGGGAGACTTGTTGGAATACGAGCTGACCATCAACGACTACGGCAACGTTGTGTTTGCCACAGGCGATCCTGCTGCCAGTTACAAGATTGATAACATATCCCTAGAGTTCGACAAGATCACCCAAGAGGGTCTGACCAGAACGATCATCAACCAGTATTCCGGACGTGTTGCCATATCTATTTACCAACGTATTCGTATTCTCCGCCATCGCAAGGTGAGATTAAACAAATACGATGACACCTGGAATGTGAACTTGAATGTCCCAGCCCGAACATGAAGGGCGTTTTGATGCTTTTCACCGAGCCCTCCAAGTCCTGCTCACGTGACAGGGAAACATTCTACAACCCAACAATCCGCAAAGATAAAGTCTGGTATAGAAGGGCTAGCCAACCAACTCTACTCCCAAGGTATGCGTGCCTACCAACAATGGGACGAGGCCCGGAAATAATTTGTGGGTAGTACTGCATTGATGCGGCGGCATCCCGAAGATGCCTGTATCGCAAAGGAGCTTGAGATGGACAATCATAGGCATCCAACCAATGGCAGATCGAAGGGACAGAAAAGTCTTGATATTGGCGGAAAAACTTAAATGGCTTGATTCCCACCCTATGTGCGAAAGAATGAACGGACTCGGAAGGGGCAGGATAAAGAGAACTAGCTTCGCAAAAAACGCCAAAGCACTGACCGCAGACCATCCGGTCCTAGCAAAATGTAAAGTCAAATCAATCCCGGCAACCGATAAGTGCTCAAAACCGTGGAAAACCAAAATGCCGGAACTAAGGGAATCAATCCCAGGCATACTGAAAAAAGGGCAGCGAGAAAACTTGGAAAGAAGATCGGCCACGGAAAAATACATAGCGATCGAATACCCTGAAAATGAGTGGATACAAGTGTACAAATACATAGCGATCGAATACCCTGAAAATGAGTGGATACATGCGTATGCTGATGGATCGGCAAGGAACGTAATCAGCGATGGCGGAGGAGGAAAAGTGCTTAAACTCAAAGAAAGTGACGGTCACGAAAGTGATTGCCACAGGTAAATACTCAAATAACTACCGGGCAGAGGCAGAGGCAATAAGAACAGCGGCTGAAATAATTATAGAGAGAAGAGGCACCTATCGCAACAAAGTCGTGATATTCACCGATGCTCTATCGATCATCACGGCACTCAAAAGCGTAGGCAAAACAGAGCTCAATGAGCTGAAAGCGACCCTCGATGCACTAGTGTACTCACTTAAACGCATCGTCATTCAATGGATACCATCACACTGCAACATAAGCGGAAATGAACACGCCGACAAGTTAGCTAAAGAAAGCAGGCGACTACCTCAGACTGATCTCGAGATCAGTTATGAGGAAGCCAGAACAACCATCGGTTGTCACTATTAAGACAAATGGTCAAAAGACCATCCTCAGTAAAACAACAGCGACGGGTACTATGATCTGTCTCGTAGTGAACAAGTTGCCATACTCCGCCTCCGTACCGGCCACAACAAGCTCCGCGCCCACATGTTTAACAAATTTAAAATTGGCACAACTAGCCTGTGCCCCTGCGAAAAGGCTGACATGACGGCAGAGCGCATACTGCAAGAGTGTCAATTGATAGCAGGTCTAAGAAAAGCAACCTGGCCCCAAAGCACAGAGCTTCATGAGAAGCTCTATGGAGGAACGGAGTCCCTTAAAAACACGGTAAAATTCATGATAAAAGTTGGTTCACCAGTCTTGGCCGGATCGCGAGAGAGATACCAACTAAAGAGGAGAGAGCAATGGTGAGAAAACTTCTGGCAGAAACTAAACATTCTCAGGTATTGCTCAGTACAGACCAGCCTACATCGTACAGACCAGCCTACATCGTACAGACCAACCTACATCTTACAGACCAGCTTACTTCGTACAGACCAGCCTACTTCGTACAGACCAACCTACATCGTACAGACCAGCCTACATCGTACAGACCAGCCTACTTCGTACAGACCAGCCTACTTCGTACAGACCAGTCTACTTCGTACAGACCAGCCTACTTCGTACAGACCAGCCTGACCAGCCTACTTCATACAGACCAGCCTACTTCGTACAGACCAGCCTACATCGTACAGACCAGCCTACTTCGTACAGACCAGCCTACTTCGTACAGACCAGCCTACTTCGTACAGACCAGTCTACTGCAGACCAGCCTACTTCGTACAGACCAGCCTGACCAGCCTACTTCATACAGACCAGCCTACTTCGTACAGACCAGCCTACATCGTACAGACCAGCCTACTTCGTACAGACCAGTCTACTTCGTACAGACCAGTCTACTTCGTACAGACCAGCCTACTTCGTACAGACCAGCCTACATCGTACAGACCAGCCTACTTCGTACAGACCAGTCTACTTCGTACAGACCAGCCTACTTCGTACAGACCAGCCTACTTCGTACAGACCAGTCTACATCGTACAGACCAGCCTACATCGTACATACCAGCCTACATCGTACAGACCAGCCTACATCGTGCAGACCAGCCTACATCGTGCAGAGTGCTTAATGCGGGTGAGTGTTGAACAGCATTACTAGTAATACTGAACAGTGCCGTCTCGAAGAGATAAGAATGCTTAGTATATTATTGCAGATCATTGGGTTGCTTGCAATATGTCTTCATGTAGCGCTGCTTGGGTGGATTGTATACACATGTATAAGATTTATAGGTATACTGAGGAGCTACAGAATAAAGATGGAAGTTGATGAACTAATTGATAAATTTGTTTTAGACGAGACACAGGTAAGCGAGACCGCTCGGAAAAGGGAAAGACTTGTAGCAGTGATTGCCGCCGGGCAGTCTGATCGCTACCTTGGGCGAGTCATCTTACTGGACCAGCTGGATAGATTATCTGCATCTGAAGTTGAGAAGCTTTGCGCGAGGTATGAGATGTGCTTGGGCGTCTCCATGACCAAGACCCTAGGACAAGCTGCCCTTACTATGTTCAGTGAGCTCGTCGCTTTATATCAACCAAAAATAAATCCAGGCAGTTTGACAGCAGAGCTTGAAGCCAACCCTCTACCGCATCAATTGACGAGAAGGCTATTGTAAACGCTGTATACCATGGAGCTGTGGTCAGCGCACTGACTATAGGCGTCGCTAAACTTACAAAGATGATTTTCAAAGGCGGTGAGCTTGCCCAAGCTTGACGCGGATATGTATGATTCCGGGATGCTGGTATTAGACATTACTGCTGCTCTTGGAATCCGGGATATGCTCATCAAGTAGAATATATCATACCCGCTGATATCATGAAGTAATGGCTACTATCGCGCTGATGGTAGGTGGTGCGATAGTGAACGCTCTAGCATTTTCGGGTAGTAGTTATCTGTTCACAAAATTAGAACATGCGGATGTGCAGGCAGAACTAAGGCGTCAAGATCAAGCGGTAGAACAGCTGCAGTCGGTCCAGGCTGCATGGACAAAAAAGAGGACGGAACCGCTCGACTGTATAAACAAGCAACTCCAGCTCGAGGGGGCCGCCGTTCACGCTTTCCAAGATGTAGACCAGGCCATGCAGGAATACCGTATGCTCACTCGAGGTAAGCAGGTAGACTCACTCGAAGCCCGCCCAGTACTATCTGACTTTTACGTGACTTCGGATGCACAGAAGGATCGTGAGATTACTTGTATTGTTCTTGGTATGGCTGTAGCAGGTTTTGTTGAATATAAAATGTATTAGACGCATATACCCCACACGATGCCATGTTGAATCCAGAGTGGCTACGTATGAGAGAGGCCGAAAGGTCGGGATGTGATGTGCCTGACTCGTGGAGTCTGCGCGTGCCCAAATATATTGATTCAGAGAAAAGGTCCCCCTCAAGAGAAAGCTACCCCCAGTAATCCGAAGTAATCCGAAGTAATCCGAAGTAAGACAGTGCTTTGCCCTGAGTGTTGGAGGCTGATTACCTTTTTCGAACACATGAAACTCGCGGATATATATTTACAGCCCGCAGGGTACTGGAAAGGGATTACAGCCATTCAGAAGTTCGCAGTGGCGGTCAAGGTTTCAGAAGACGTAGCCATTTGGCAAATATACTTGTCTTACCCCCGGCATATACCAGGGCCGCTGTTTGACATATCCGAGCGAAACGAAGCGCACCAGGCCGATCTGCTATTTTTACCTCACGACAAAGTCGGGCGTAAGATTTACAAATATACTTTGACTGGTGGACGTGACCAGCCGATATAAGGAGGCCCAGCCTCTGACTTCGAAGGGTAGCGCCTAGGTTGCAGACGCTCTCAAACAGATCTACAAGCGGGGGACTCTCAAATGGCCTAAGCTACTTATGGTCGACCCTGGGCGCGAGTTCATGGATGAAGTTTCGCATGATGGAGTTGTTAGTAAGACATAGAACATCAGATGTACATGACGTCAGTGATGGAGTTGTTAGTAAGACATAGAATATCACATGTACATGACGTCAGTGATGGAGTTGTTAGTAAGACATAGAACATCAGATGTACATGACGTCAGTGATGGAGTTGTTAGTGAGACATAGAACATCAGATGTACATGACGTCAGTGATGGAGTTGTTAGTAAGACATAGAACATCAGATGTACATGACGTCAGTGATGGAGTTGTTGGTAAGACATAGAATACTGATGATTGTATATTTCCATTAATACAGACAAGACACGAGAGCTAGATAGTCCAGGTCGCAGAAATGTGTTGCCAAGAGCGATTAGAGCCACCAGACCGGAAGTGTTTACTACATCAGCTTCGCAATTTGAAAGGTAACCTTGATTAAATATGTGACTTTTTGAAGGTAAACTTGAATATGAATAGGTTACAAAACCTCTCTGACCATATATAACAAAATCCTCTCTGAACATATATAACAAAATCCTCTCTGACAATATATAACAAAATCCTCTCTGACCATATATAACAAAATCCTCTCTGACCATATATAACAAAAACCTCTCTGAACATATATAACAAAATCCTCTCTGACCGTATATAACAAAACCTCTCTGACCATATATAACAAAAACCTCTCTGACCATATATAACAAAATCCTCTCTGAACATATATAACAAAATCCTCTCTGACAATATATAACAAAATCCTCTCTGAACATATATAACAAAATCCTCTCTGAACATATATAACAAAATCCTCTCTGACCATATATAACAAAATCCTCTCTGACCGTATATAACAAAATCCTCTCTGACCATATATAACAAAATCCTCTCTGACAATATATAACAAAATCCTCTCTGAACATATATAACAAAATCCTCTCTGAACATATATAACAAAATCCTCTCTGACCATATATAACAAAATCCTCTCTGACAATATATAACAAAATCCTCTCTGAACATATATAATAAAATCCTCTCTGAACATATATAACAAAAGCCTCTCTGACCATATATAACAAAAGCCATGATGTTATATCACGATATCGTGAAGATAAATGTTATATTTTAGCACGTATGCCTACACTAAGAAATGGATGAACGTGACCAACCTCAACTTTGAAGTGATGAGAACAGCGGTCAATGCATCCACACAAACAGACGGATCTGAAATCTTGGCAGCGTCCACCATTTACAATAAAACGTCTGCGCTTCATCAAGACAAGCCAGGTATGTGTACTATAGCAGCCGTAGTCACAGTAGTTTATATAACAGCTGTAGTCTCAGTAGTTAATATAACAGCTGTAGACAAAGTACCTACTATAACAGCTGTAGTCACAGTAGTTAATATAACAGCTGTAGTCACAGTAGTTAATATAACAGCTGTAGTCACAGTAGCTTCTATAACAGCTGTGCTGTCCCAATGAGGACGAGTGTTAGTTGTCCCAATCAGGACGTGTGTTAGTTGTCCCAGTCAGGATGTGTGTTAGTTGTCCCAATCAGAACGTGTGCTATTTGTCCCAATAAGGACGTGTGTTAGTTGTCCCAATCAGGACGTGTGTTAGTTGTCCCAATCAGGACGTGTGTCAGATAGTCCCAGTCAGAACGTGTGATAGTTGTCAAAATCAAGACGTGTGTTAGTTGTCCCGTTCAGGAGGTGTGTTAGTTGTCCCAGTCAGGACGTGTGTTAGTTATCCCAATCAGGACGTAAGTTGTCCCATTCAGGAGTGTAGTTAGTTGTCCCAGTCAGGACGTGTGTTAGTTATCCCAATCAGGACGTGTTTTAGTTAAGCAGTAGAATGTGTATAGTTGTCCCAATCAGGACGTCTGTCAGATAATCCCAGTCAGGACGTGTGTTAGTTGTCCCAGTCAGGACCTTTTTCAGTTGTCCCAATCAGGACGTGTATTAGATGTCCCAATCAGAAGTGTGTAGTTGTCCAGTCAGGACGTGTATTAGATGTTCCATTCAAGAGTGTGTTAGTTTTCCAAATCAGGATATTAGTTGTTGTCTCAATAGGACGTGTCAGTTGTCCCATTCAGGACGTGTATTAGTGTCCCAATCAGGACGTGTAGTTGTCCCAATCAGAAGGTGTTTAGATGTTCCAATTCAGACGTGTGTTAGTTTCCCAATCAGAAGGTGTGTTAGTTGTCCCAGTCAGACGTGTTTAGTTGTCCCAATCAGGACGTGTGTAGTTATCCCAGTCAGACGGTGTTAGTTGTTCCAGTCAGAAGGTATGTTAGTTGTCCCAGTAAGGACGTGTGTTAGTTGTTGCTGTCAGGATGTGTGTTAGTTGTCCCAATCAGGACGTGTGTTAGATGTCCCAATCAGAACGTGTGTTAGTTGTCCCAGTCAGGACGTGTGTTAGTTTGTTCCAGTCAGGCCGTGTGCTAGTTATCCCAGTCAGGACGTGTGTTAGTTGTCCCAATCAGGACGTGTGTCAGATAGTCCCAGTCAGAACGTGTGATAGTTGTCAAAATCAAGACGTGATGTTAGTTGGTCCTGTTCAGGAGGTGTGTTAGTTATCCCAGTCAGGACGTATGTTAGTGTTCCAGTCAGGACGTTGTAGTTGTCCCAATCAGGACGTGTATGTTGTCCCAGTCCTGACGTGTGTTAGTTGTCCCATCGACGTGGTTAATTGTCCCAATCGGACGTGTGTAGTTGTCCCAATCGGACGTGTATTAGTTGTCCAATCGACGTGTGTTGTTGTCAAATCAGGAGTGTGTTAGTTGTCCCAGTCAGGACGTGTGTTAGTTATCCCAATCAGGACGTGTGTTAGTTGTCCCATTCAGGAGGTGTGTTAGTTGTCCCAGTCAGGACGTGTGTTAGTTATCCCAATCAGGACGTGTTTTAGTTGAAGCAGTTAGAATGTGTATTAGTTGTCCCAATCAGACGTCTGTCAGATAATCCCAGTCATGACGTGTTGTTCCACCAGGAGTGTTAGGTCCAATCAGAACGTGTTATTTGTCCCAATCAGGCGTGTTTAGTTGTCCCAATCAGGACGAGTGTTAGTTGTCCCAATCAGGACGTGTGTTAGTTGTCAAAAATCAGGACGTGTGTTAGTTGTCCCAATCAGGACGTATATGTTGTCCCAGTCAGGACGTGTGTTAATTGTCCCAATTCGGACGTGTGGTAGTTGTCCCAATCAGGACGTGTATTAGTTGTCCAAATCATGACGTGTGTTTGTTGTCAAAATCAGGACGTGTGTTAGTTGTCCCAATCAGGAGGCGTGTTAGTTGTCCCAGTCAGGACGTGTGTTAGTTATCCCAATCAGGACGTGTGTTAGTTGTCCCATTCAGGAGGTGTGTTAGTTGTCCCAGTCAGGACGTGTGTTAGTTATCCCAATCAGGACGTGTTTTAGTTGAAGCAGTTAGAATGTGTTTTAGTTGTCCCAATCAGGACGTCTGTCAGATAATCCCAGTCATGACGTGTGTTAGTTGTCCCACTCAGGGCATGTGTTAGTTGTCCTAATCAGAACGTGTGTTATTTGTCCCAATCAGGGCGTGTGTTAGTTGTCCCAATCAGGACGAGTGTTAGTTGTCCCAGTCAGGACGTGTGTTAGTTGTCCCAATCATGGTGTGTGTTAGTTGTCCCAATCAGGACGTGTATTAGTTATCCAAATCATGACGTGTGTTAGTTGTCCAACTCAGGGCATGTGTTAGTTGTCAAAATCAGGACGTGTGTTAGTTGTCCAAATCAGGAGGTGTGTTAGTTGTCCCAGTAAGGACGTGTTTTAGTTGTCCTAATCAGAACGTGTTATTTGTCCTAATCAGGCGTGTTTAGTTGTCCCAATCAGGACGTGTGTTAGTTGTCTCAGTCAGGACGTGTGTTAGTTGTCCCAATCAGGACGTGTGTTAGTTGTCCCAGTCAGGACGTGTGTTAGTTGTCCCAATCAGGGTGTGTGTTAGTTGTCAAAATCAGGACGTGTGTTAGTTGTCCAAATCAGTAGGTGTGTTAGTTGTCCCAGTAAGGACGTGTTTTAGTTGTCCTAATCAGAACGTGTGTTATTTGTCCCAGTCAGGACGTGTGTTAGTTATCCCAATCAGGACGTGTGTTAGTTGTCCCATTCAGGAGGTGTGTTAGTTGTCCCAGTGAGGACGTGTGTTAGTTATCCCAATCAGGACGTGTTTTAGTTGAAGCAGTTAGAATGTGTATTAGTTGTCCCAATCAGGACGTCTGTCAGATAATCCCAGTCATGACGTGTGTTAGTTGTTCCACTCAGGCATGTGTAGTTGTCCTAATCAGAACGTGTGTTATTTGTCCCAATCAGGGCGTGAGTTAGTTGTCCCAATCAGGACGAGTGTTAGTTGTCCCAATCAGGACGTGTTAGTTGTCAAAAATCAGGACGTGTTAGTTGTCCCAATCAGGACGTATAGTGTTGTCCCAGTCAGGACGTGTAGTTAATTGTCCCATCCGGACGTGTGGTAGTTGTCCCAATCAGGACGTGTATTAGTTGTCCAAATCATGACGTGTGTTTGTTGTCAAAATCAGGACGTGTGTTAGTTGTCCCAATCAGGAGGCGTGTTAGTTGTCCCAGTCAGGACGTGTGTTAGTTATCCCAATCAGGACGTGTGTTAGTTGTCCCATTCAGGAGGTGTGTTAGTTGTCCCAGTCAGGACGTGTGTTAGTTATCCCAATCAGGACGTGTTTTAGTTGAAGCAGTTAGAATGTGTTTTAGTTGTCCCAATCAGGACGTCTGTCAGATAATCCCAGTCATGACGTGTGTTAGTTGTCCCACTCAGGGCATGTGTTAGTTGTCCTAATCAGAACGTGTGTTATTTGTCCCAATCAGGGCGTGTGTTAGTTGTCCCAATCAGGACGAGTGTTAGTTGTCCCAGTCAGGACTGTGTTAGTTGTCCCAATCATGGTGTGTGAAGTTGTCCCAATCAGGACGTGTATTAGTTATCCAAATCATGACGTGTGTTAGTTGTCCAACTCAGGGCATGTGTTAGTTGTCAAAATCAGGACGTGTGTTAGTTGTCCAAATCAGGAGGTGTGTTAGTTGTCCCAGTAAGGACGTGTTTTAGTTGTCCTAATCAGAACGTGTGTTATTTGTCCTAATCAGGGCGTGTGTTGACGTTGTCCAATCAGGACGTGTGTTAGTTGTCCATCAGCGTCAGGCAGTAGAGTGTTAGTTGTCCCAATCAGGGTGTGTAGTTGGTCAAAATCAGGACGTGTGTTAGTTGTCCAAATCAGTAGGTGTGTTAGTTGTCCCAGTAAGGACGTGTTTTAGTTGTCCTAATCAGAACGTGTGTTATTTGTCCCAATCAGGGCGTGTGTTAGTTGTCCCAATCAGGACGTTTGTTAGTTGTCCCAGTCAGGACGTGTGTTTGTTGTCAAAATCAGGACTTGTGTTAGTTGTCCCATTCAGGACGTGTGTTAGTTGTTCCAGTAAGGACGTGTGCTAGTTATCCCAATCAGGACGTGTGGTAGCTGTCCCAATCAGGACGTTTGTTAGTTGTCCCAGTCAGGATGTGTGTTAGTTGTCCCAATCAGGACGTGTGTTAGTTGTTTCATTCAGGACGTATGTTTGTTGTCCCATTCAGGACGTGTGTTAGTTGTCCCAATCAGAACGTTTGTTAGTTGTCCCAGACAGGACGTGTATTAGATGTCCCAATCAAGAAGTGTGTTAGTTTTCTAAATCAGGATGTGTGTTTGTTGTTTCAATCAGGACGTGTGTCAGTTGTCCCATCAGGACGTATGTTAGTCGTCCCATTCAGGACGTGTTAGTGTCCCAATAGGACGTTGTTAGTTTCCCAGTCTAGACAGACGTGTTAGTTCAGTCAAATGTCAACAGGACGTGTTAGTTGTCCCAATCAGAAGGTGTGTTAGCTGTCCCAGTCAGGACGTGTTTTAGTTGTCCCAATCAGGACGTGTGTTAGTTGTCCCAGTCGGGACGTGTGTTTGTTGTTCCAATCAGGACGTGTGTTAGTTGTCGCAATCTAGACGTGCGTTAGTTGTCCCAGTCAGGACGTGTGTAAGGAAAAGAACACACATGGTTACTCGCAGAAGTGCAATGCTGATGGTGCTATAAATCAGTCAATCAACAGCTTGTCTACCATCACAAGAAGAGTGGGTTACAGCTCGCCAACAATCACAAGAAGAGTGGGTTACAGCTTGCCAACAATCACAAGAAGAGTGGGTTACAGCTCGCCAACAATCACAAGAGTGGGTTACAGCTCGTCTACCATCACAAGAAAAGTGGGTTACAGCTCGTCTACCATCACAAGAGTGGGTAACAGCTCGCCAACAATCACAAGAGTGGGTTACAGCTCGCCAACAATCACAAGAGTGGGTTATAGCTCATCTAACGCAACATATAACATATTGGTATGTAGGTAGGCCTACAGTAGGTGAGGTAACTTATTTTCTAGAAACTAGCCCGTTGTATTAGTTTTTATGATTTAATTTTAATGGCATTCATTTCTTTTGTATTACATTATACACGCACTGTTTATGGCAAATTGTTCATTGAAATGTTTTTGTTTTCATGTTTTATTTTTCAGAATTAGTGAGTCAATGTGTCCTGTCGCTGATACTTCTCCACAAAGAATTTTTCTTATCGTCTACGTTGTCCTTGTCACGTGACTGGAACAGACCAATGTTAACAAAGCAGAAATCGATTATCACATATTATTCATTAGATCATGTGATCATTGAAGGACAGTTAGCTATTATTAATTTTTCATCCTTTCAGCTGTATTATAGTTAGTTGTTAGACATGCAACATATCATAGTTGTTAGTTGTTAGACCTGCAACAAATCATAGTTGTTATACATGCAACATATCATAGTTGTTAGACATGCAACATATCATAGTTGTTAGTTGTTAGACATGCATCATATCATAGTTATTATTTGTTAGACATGCAACATATCATAGTTGTTAGTTGTTAGACATGCAGCATATCATAGTTGTTCGTTGTTAGCCCTGCAACATATCATAGTTGTTAGCTGTTAGACCTGCAAAATATCATAATTGTTAGCTGTTAGACATGCAACATATCATAGTTGTTAGCTGTTAGACATGCAACATATCATAGTTGTCAGCTGTTAGACATGTAACATATCATAGTTGTTAGCTGTTAGACATGCAACATATCATAGTTGTTAGCTGTTAGACATGCAACATATCTAGTTGTTAGTTGTTAGAATGCAACATATCATAGTTGTTAGCTGTTATACATGCAAATCTAGTTATTGAACATGCACATATTAGTTGTTAGTTACATGCAAATATCATAGTTGTTAGCTGTTAGACTGCAACATATCAGTTGTTAGTTGTTAGACATGAACATATCATAGTTGTTAGCTGTTATAATGCAACATATCATAGTTGTTAGTTGTTAGACATGCAACATATCATAGTTGTTAGCTGTTAGATCTGCAACATATCATAGTTGTTAGTTGTTAGACATGCAACATATCATAGTTGTTAGCTGTTAGACTGCAACATATCATAGTTGTTAGCTTAGACATGCAAATTTCATAGTTGTTAGCTGTTAGACCTGCAACATATCATAGTTGTTAGTTGTTAGACATGCAACATATCATAGTTTAGTTTAGACATGCAACATATCATATATATTTATAGCTGTTAGATCTGCAACATATCATAGTTGTTAGTTGTTAGACATGCAACATATCATAGTTTTAGCTGTTAGATGCAACATATAGTTGTTACTGTTAGACTGCAACATATCATAGTTTTAGCTGTTAGACCTGCAACATATCTAGTTGTTAGTTTATTAGACATACAACATATCATAGTTGTTAGTGTTAGACTGCAACATATCATAGTTGTTAGTTGTTAGACATGCAACATATCATAGTTGTTAGAACAGCTGCAACATATCATAGTTTTAGCATGTTAGACTGCAACATATCGTAGTTGTTAGATATTGACATCAACATATCATAGTTGTTAGTTGTTAGACATGCAACATATCTAGTTTTAGTTGTTAGACATGCAACATATCATAGTTGTTAGTTGTTAGACATGCAACATATCATAGTTGTTAGACATGCAACATATCATAGATGTTAGTTGTTAGACATGCAACATATCATAGTTGTTAGTGTTAGACTGCAACATATCGTAGTAGTGTTAGACATGCAACATATCATAGTTGTTAGCTGTTAGACCTGCAACATATCATAGTTGTTATGTTGTTAGACCTGCAACATATCATAGTTTTGTTAGACATGCAACATATCATAAGTTATAGCTGTTAGACATGCACCATATCTTAGTTGTTAGTTGTTAGACATGCAACATATCATAGTTGTTAGTTGTTAGACATGCAAATATCATAGTTGTTAGTGTTAGATCTGCAAATATCATAGTTTACTGTTATACCTGCAACTAGTTGTTAGACATGCACCATATCGTAGTTGTTAGCTGTTAGACCTGCAACATATCATAGTTATTAGCTCTTAGACTTGCAACATATCATAGTTGTTAGACATGAACCATATAATAGATGTTAGCTGTTAGACATGCAACATATCATAGTTGTTAGTTGTTAGACATGCAACATATCATAGTTGTTAGACATGCAACATATCATAGTTGTTAGCTGTTAGATCTGCAAAATATCATAGTTGTTAGTTGTTAGACGTGCAACGTATCATAGTTGTTAGCTGTTAGATTTGCAACATTTCATAGTTGTTAGTTGTTAGACCTGCAACATATCATAGTTGTTAGCTGTTAGACCTGCAACATATCATAGTTATTAGCTCTTAGACCAGCAACATATCGTAATTGTTATCTGTTAAACATGCAATATATCATAGTTGTTAGCTGTTAGACCTGCAACATATCATAGTTATTAGCTCTTAGACCAGCAACATATCGTAATTGTTATCTGTTAAACATGCAATATATCATAGTTGTTAGCTGTTAGACCTGCAACATATCGTAGTTGTTAGTTGTTAGACATGCAACATATCATAGTTGTTAGTTGTTAGACATGCAACATATCATAGTTGTTAGCTGTTAGACCTGCAACATATCGTAGTTGTTAGACTGCACATATCGTAGTTGTTAGCTGTTAGACCTGCAACATATCGTAGTTGTTAGATATGCACCATATCGTAGTTGTTAGCTGTTAGTCCTGCAACATATCATAGTTGTTAGCTGTTAGACATGCAACATATCGTAGTTGTTAGTTGTTAGACATGCAACATATCATAGTTGTTAGCTGTTAGAAATGCATCATATCGTAGTTGTTAATTGTTAGACATGCAACATCTCATAGTTGTTAGTTGTTAGACATGCAACATATCGTAGTTATTAGCTGTTAGACATGCAACATATCGTAGTTGTTGGATGCTAGACCTGCAACATATCATAGTTGTTAGTTATTAGACATGCTACATATCGTGGTTTTTAGCTGTTAGACATGCAGCATATCATAGTTGTTAGCTGTTAGACATGCAACATATCGTTGTTGTTAGCTGTTAGACATGCAACATATCGTGGTTGATAGCTGTTAGACATGCAACATATCGTAATTAACATTAGGAAATGATACGTATCCTAGTTTGCTCTATGACGTTAGACATGTGGTAGTTTGTTAATGATATGCAAATATGGGTAGTTAACTAATGATATCATAATATGTGTGTAGTTAGTTAATGATATCATAATATGTGGTAGTTAGTTAATGATATGATAATATGTGGTAGTTAACTAATGATATCATAATATGTGAGTACTTTATAATGATATCATAATATGTGGGTAGTTAACTAATGATATCATAATATGTGGTAGTTAGTTAATGATATCATAATATGTAGGTACTTTACTAATGATATCATAATATGTGTACTTTACTAATGATATCATAATATGTGGTACTTACTAATGATATCATAATATGTGTACTTTACTAATGATATCATAATATGTGGTACTTTACTAATGATATCATAATATGTGGTAGTTAACTATGATATCATAATATGTGGTACTTTACTAATGATATCATAATATGTGGTGATTACTAATGATATGAAAATTTATTGGGTAGTTAACTAATGATATCATAATATGTGGGTAGTTAGTTAATGATATGATAATATGTGGGTAGTTAACTAATGATATGATAATATGTGGGTAGTTAGTTAATGATATCATAATATGTGGGTAGTTAACTAATGATATCACAATATGTGGGTAGTTAACTAATGATATCACAATATGTGGGTAGTTAACTAAGTATGTGGGTAGTTAGTTAATGATATCATAATATGTGGGTAGTTAACTAATGATATGATAATGCTCGTCCATCACGGGTGATGATGACCACACAATTTTCATCCAAGGGAATGTAGTTGCGTTATGTTTGTCTGTGCGTGCGTAGATGACTAGTGAGCCCGATGCTGGCTTCAATTGTTCTTGTACAGTGTGGGCAAGGTATACTTGCACTTGTGGGAAGTTTTACTGCCTTTCTAATTTGACGTTTTTGTTCCATCCGTGCTGTTCTACCTGCCTTGCAGGCCGAGGAACCGTGTCGAAGAAGTGTGCGCCAGACTGATCTGTCTTGAGCAACATTCTCCCAGTTGTCGACATCTATGCCAAAGAAAGGATTTCATCGAGATCTTGAGTGTGTCTTTGAATCGCTTTTTCTGGCCCCCATATGAGCGTTTACCGCTATGCAGCTCATCATAAAAGAGGCGTTTGGGTATTCTGCAATCTGGCATTCGAGCCACGTGTCCTTCCCATCTTGTCTGGGACTGCATCAAGATTGTGTAGATGCTGGGGAGAGCAGCTCTTTTTAGGACCTCTGTATCTGGGATCCTATCCTGCCATTTAATGTTCATTATTTTCCTAAGGCAGACTGTGTGAAAGTGGTTTAGCTTCCTTGCGTGTCGTTGATATACTGTCCAAGTTTCGCATGCGTGAAGAAGGACTGGAAGCACGACAGCTCGATATACCTTCAGTTTTGTGGCTTGGCCAATACACATCTGTGCCAGACATTTCTATGTAGTCTGCCAAAGGTGCTGCTAGCTTTAGAGATTCTGGTATTTATTTCATCATCTATGGTGACATTTTGGGACAGTGTGCTTCCAAGATAAGTAAATCTGTCCACTACTTTCAGATTCTTGCCGTTTGTTGTAATATAATAACATGTGGCTGGCTAACTAACGGTATGTTTTGTTATATTATGCGATCGATGTCATAGCATATTGTCCATTCCCAATAGTGCTCTGTCCTCCGCTGCAGCAGCCATCCCAAAGTCCATTTGCTCAACGTACCCATGAGAATTTGATTAACATACCCTCGCTCTCTACCACGAGGACGACACTGTCTTGCATGTCCAAACGTAAATCCTAATTCTCGCACACGTTCCAGTGTCTAAGACTCGCTCACATCACATAACTGAGAGGTACCGCTTTGATGACATCGGCTCTGTCATACTTCTGCCCGCATGAGTCGGAGCATTGTTTGCAAGAAAGTCAACACTCTCGTTACTCTGCACTCCAGCATGTCCAGGTGTGTACAGCCAAGTCATTTTCTCGAGATGTGATCGCCGAATTCTGTCCACCCATTCCACACGCATACTTCCAGATTCAATCTGTTGAAGCATATTCATAGAGTCTGATATGATGATCGTATGGGTAACCTGTTGCTCAGCCACCAATGACAGAGCCCTGGAGGAGCAGTGATTTCCATAGTCATGTTCGATGTTGTTGTCTCGAAAGCGCCGCAATCCTCATGAAGTGTGCTACTGTTTCGTTGTTCTGAATACGCCCACTTGATCTTGTTCCGCGTCTGACAGAGCCATCGGTGTAAATAATTATGTCAACTGGATGGGAGTGCTGATCCACGAGTGCAAGAATCTCCTCATTAGCGACGCCATGTGCACCTTCTCGATAGCAGCAACAAATATGTGTACTAATAACTCTGGTAAAATCAATCATATCCTCTGATATAGGCAACCCCATGCCTCAGCTCATCTAGAGTACAGACCTGTTTAATAACATCCTCTGCCTCTGCCATCCAGGATCGGCCTCTCTTCAGACGCTTATCCTTGTTTTCATTTATGGATTTGTGCAGAGGATGATGTGTCTTCAGATAAGCTTTTACCTGTGCGACTTTGTGTCTCATGGCAATGATAATAATGCGATAACATGTGGGTAATTAACTAATGGTAGGATAACATGTGGGTAATTAACTAATAATGCGATAACATGTGGGCAATTAACTAATAATGCGATAACATGTGGGTAATTAACTAATGGTAGGATAACATGTGGGTAATTAACTAATAATGCGATAACATGTGGGCAATTAACTAATAATGCGATAACATGTGGGTAATTAACTAATGGTAGGATAACATGTGGGTAATTAACTAATGGTAGGATAACATGTGGGTAATTAACTAATAATGCGATAACATGTGGGCAATTAACTAATAATGCGATAACATGTGGGTAATTAACTAATAATGCGATAACATGTGGGTAATTAACTAATAATGCGATAACTTTGGTAATTAACTAATGGTAGGATAACATGTGGGTAATTAACTAATGGTAGGATAACATGTGGGTAATTAACTAATGGTAGGATAACATGGCAATTAACTAATGCGATAAATGTTATTATAATGTGGATAACCTGTGGTAATTAACTAATGGTAGGATAACATGTGGGTAATTAACTATGGTAGGATACATGTGGGTAATTAACTAATAATGCGATAACATGTGGGCAATTAACTAATAATACAATAACATGTGGGTAATTAACTAATGGTAGGATAACATGTGGTTAATTAACTAATAATGCGATAAATGTGGGTAATTAACTAATAATGCGATAACAGTGGTAATTAACTAATAATGCGATAACATGTGGGCATTAACTAATAATGCGTAACTGGGTAATTAACTAATGGAGGATAACATTGGCAATTAACTAATAATGCATAATGTGGGTAATTAACTAATAATGCGATAACATGGAATTAATAATGCGAAAATGTGGGAATAACTAATAATGCGATAACATGTGGGTAATTAACTAATGGTAGGATAACATGTGGGTAATTAACTAATGGTAGGATAACATGTGGGTAATTAACTAATAATGCGATAACATGTGGGTAATTAACTAATAATGCGATAACATGTGGGCAATTAACTAATAATGCGATAACATGTGGGTAATTAACTAATAATGCGATAACATGTGGGTAATTAACTAATAATACAATAACATGTGGGTAATTAATTAATGAAACATTTATACCATTTATCTCTTGAATAAATGTGCAGCTAATCTTTTGTTAATTAATTAATAATAAATATACATTAGTTAATTAATTTAGTTAATACATAATTAATTAAGTAATTCTAGTTAATACATAATTAGTTAATTAATTCTAGTTAATCTATGGTGGCAAAGAAAGCTACAGGAGACATTCTATGTATCAGCTCCAGTCTCAGTTTCATCTGCAAAATGTGCAGGGTTGCTACTTCGGGAATAGGACATAACAGCCACAAGAAACTAAGAGGCCAATGATGATGATGATTAATCTTATTGTTAACATATACTGTAGTTAACTATTTTATAGTATATGTTATATTATATTACACTTATGTTACACTATAAATTATAGTATATGTTAGACTATATGTTACACTATAAGTTATAGTATATGTTGACTATAGTTAGACTATATGTTAGACTATAAGTTATAGTATATGTTAGACTATATGTTACACTTATATGCTAAGTTAGACTATTATTCACTATAATGTATAGTTATAGTTAGACTATATGTTAGACTATATGTTACACTATAAGTTATAGTATATGTTAGACTTATGTTACACTATAGTTATAGTATATGATTAGACTATATGTTAACTATAAGTTATAGTATATTTAGACTTATGTTACACTATAGTTATAGTATATGTTAACGTATATGTTCACTAAAGTTAAGTATAGTTAGACTATTGTTCTATAATTTAGATATGTGACTATATGTCATATAAGTTATAGTATTAGTTGACTATATTTCACTATAAGTTATAGCTATATAAGAGCTATATGTTATCTGCATCTGCATGAGCCATGTCCTATTTGTTACTCATAAGTTATAGTATATGTTAGACACCTTAATGTTGACACTGATAAGTTATAGTATATTTCACTATGATGTTACATATGTTTATAGTATATGTTAACTTATTTCATTAAGTTAAGACTAAGTACACATATATACCTATAGTTATAGTATATTTACACTATATGTTCACTATGTTATAGTATATGTTAGCTTAGTTCTATTTATTTTATAGTATATTTTGGACTATATGTTACCTATAAGATTATAGTATAATTTACTACTATGTTACTATGCTTATGTTATAGTATATGGTTAGACTAATATGTTACTATAGTTATAGTATATGTTACGACTAATATGTCTTCCAGCTCTGTATAGATAAGTATTTGCTCAAGTACCATAAGTTATGATTAGACTATAGTTCACTAAGTTTAGTATATGTTGAGACTATAGTAACTATAAGTTTAGTATATGTTAGACTATATTACACTATAATTAAGTATACGTTATGACTATGTTACACTATTGATGATAGATTGTTTCAAGTTAAGTATATCGTTACCTATACAGTTATAGTATATGTTGAGATATATGTCACTATAAGTTATAGATTATATGTTGAACATATTTACACTATAAGTTATAGTAATGTTAGCACATAAGTACCCTAAAGTTTATAGTATGTTATGTATATGTTAACTAATTATAAGTTATGTTAGTATATATGTTCACTAAAGTTATGTAATATTAGTCACTATATGTTACAGTATATGTTCATAGTAATGTTACACTATAAGTAAATATGTTACTATAAGCTTGGTAATAATATATGTTAGCACTATGTAACTATAAGTTATAGATAGTTATACATTGTTGCATAATGTCTAACTTATCGTTATATTATGGATTTGAGATATATGTTCTCTATAAGTTATAGTATATGTCTAGACTATATGTTACACTATAGTTATAAGTATATGTTAGATATATGTTACATTAATAATAATGTAAATGTCATTAACTATAAGTTATAGTATATTTAACTAATGTATAACTATGTTATAGATATGTTACACTATTGTTAACTATAAGTGCGATAAATGTTAGACTATATGTAGTAACATGTTATAGTATATGTTAACATATGTTTAACTATAATATAAATGTTAACTATATGTTAACTATAGGTTATATATATGTAACTATATGTTAATCTATAATGTATATGTAGTATATTAACTAATGTTACATTGGTAATATATGTTAACTATGTTAATTAATTATGTAGATAATGTGCTATATTTACACTATAAGATAGTATATGTTAACTATATGTTACATATAAGTTATATATATGTTAGACTAATGTTACATATAAGTTATAGTATATAATTAGATAATATGTTAATATAATTATAGTATATGTTAGACTATATGTACAATAAGTTATAGTATAATGTTAGAAAATATGTTAATATAAGTTAAGTAATGTATAACTAAAATGTTACACTATAAGTTAATATAATGTGATCATATATTAACTATAAGTTATAGTATATATTAGACTATATGTTACACTATAAGTTATAGTAATGTTAACTATATGTTACACTTATAATTATATATATGGTAACTATTGTTAACTATAAGTATACATTGGTAATTACAATGAGTATATGTATTACACTATAATTAATAGTATATGTTGATATATGTTACACTATAAGTTATAGTATATTTAACTATATGTTACACTATAAGTTATAGTATATGTTAACTATATTTACACTATAAGTGTAAGTATATGTTAGACTATATGTTACACTATAAGTTATAGTATATGTTAGACTATATGTTACAATATAATTATAGATATAGTTAGACTATATGTTACACATAAGTTATAGTATATGTTAACTATATGTTAATATAATTATAGTATAATTGACTATATGTAATATAAGTATAGTATATGTAGACTATATGTACACTATGTTATAGTTTATTAGACTATATGTTCACTATGTTATAGTATATGTTAGATATATGTTACATAAAGTTATAGTAATTAGACTATATGTTAACTATAGTATAGTATATGTTAACTATATTAACATATTTAAGTATAGTTAATATAGTTAATATATGTTACACTATAAGTTATAGTATATGTTAGACTATATGTTACACTATAAGTTATAGTATATGTTAGACTATATGTTACACTATAAGTTATAGTATATGTTAGACTATATGTTACACTATAAGTTATAGTATAGTTAATATATGTTACATATAAGTTATAGTATATGTTAGACTATATGTTACACTATAAGTTATAGTATATTTAGACTATATGTTACATATATGTTAGTATATGTTACACTATAAGTTATAGTATATGTTAACTATAGTTATACTATAGTTAATATATGTTAGACTATATGTTAACTATATAGTTATATATAGTTAATATATGTTAGACTATATGTTACACTATAAGTTATAGTATATGTTAGACTATATGTTACACTATAAGTTATAGTATATGTTAGACTATATGTTACACTATAAGTTATAGTATATGTTAGACTATATGTTACACTATAAGTTATAGTATATGTTAGACTATATGTTACACTATAAGTTATAGTATATGTTAGACTATATGTTACACTATAAGTTATAGTATATGTTAGACTATATGTTACACTATAAGTTATAGTATATGTTAGACTATATGTTACACTATAAGTTATAGTATATGTTAGACTATATGTTACACTATAAGTTATAGTATATGTTAGACTATATGTTACACTATAAGTTATAGTATATGTTACACTATATGTTACACTATAAGTTATAGTATATGTTAGACTATATGTTACACTATAAGTTATAGTATATGTTAACTATATATGTTACACTATAAGTTATAGTATATGTTACACTATATGTTACACTATAAGTTATAGTATATGTTAGACTATATGTTACACTATAAGTTATAGTATATGTTAGACTATATGTTACACTATAAGTTATAGTATATGTTAGACTATATGTTACACTATAAGTTATAGTATATGTTAGACTATATGTTACACTATAAGTTATAGTATATGTTAGACTATATGTTACACTATAAGTTATAGTATATGTTAGACTATATGTTACACTATAAGTTATAGTATATGTTAGACTATATGTTACACTATAAGTTATAGTATATGTTAGACTATATGTTACACTATAAGTTATAGTATATGTTAGACTATATGTTACACTATAAGTTATAGTATATGTTAGACTATGTTACACTATATGTTATAGTATATGTTACACTATAAGTTATAGTATATGTTACACTATAAGTTATAGTATATGTTAGACTATATGTTACACTATAAGTTATAGTATATGTTAGACTATATGTTACACTATAAGTTATAGTATATGTTAGACTATATGTTACACTATAAGTTATAGTATAAGTTATATATATGTTACACTATAAGTTATAGTATATGTTAGACTATATGTTACACTATAAGTTATAGTATATATTAGACTATATGTTACATTATATGTTATAGTATATGTTACACTATAAGTTATAGTATATGTTACACTATAAGTTATGTATATGTTAGTACATATGTTAGACTATATGTTACACTATAGTTATAGTATATGTTAGATATAGTTAGACTATATTTACATATAGTTATAGTATATGTTGAATATATGTTACACTATAAGTTATAGTATAGTTATAGACTATATGTTACACTATAAGTTATAGTATATGTTAGACTATATGTTACACTATAAGTTATAGTATATGTTGACTATATGTTACACTATAAGTTATAGTATATAGTTTAGACTATATGTTACACTATAAGTTATAGTATATGTTATACTATATGTTACACTATAAGTTATAGTATATGTTAGACTATATGTTACACTATAAGTTATAGTATATGTTAGACTATATGTTACACTATAAGTTATAGTATATGTTAGACTATATGTTACACTATAAGTTATAGTATATGTTAGACTATATGTTACACTATAAGTTATAGTATATGTTAGACTATATGTTACACTATAAGTTATAGTATATGTTAGACTATATGTTACACTATAAGTTATAGTATATGTTAACTATGTTACATATAGTTATAGTATATGTTAGACTATATGTTAATTATGTTATAGTATATGTTAGACTATATGTTACACTATAAGTTATAGTATATGTTAGACTATATGTTACACTATAAGTTATAGTATATGTTAGACTATATGTTACACTATAAGTTATAGTATATGTTAGACTATATGTTACACTATAAGTTATAGTATATGTTAGACTATATGTTACACTATAAGTTATAGTATATGTTAGACTATATGTTACACTATAAGTTATAGTATATGTTAGACTATATGTTACACTATAAGTTATAGTATATGTTATACTATATGTTACACTATAAGTTATAGTATATGTTAGACTATATGTTACACTATAAGTTATAGTATATGTTAGACTATATGTTACACTATAAGTTATAGTATATGTTAGACTATATGTTACACTATAAGTTATAGTATATGTTACACTATATGTTACACTATAAGTTATAGTATATGTTATACTATATGTTACACTATAAGTTATAGTATATGTTAGACTATATGTTACACTATAAGTTATAGTATATGTTAGACTATATGTTACACTATAAGTTATAGTATATGTTAGACTATATGTTACACTATAAGTTATAGTATATGTTAGACTATATGTTACACTATAAGTTATAGTATATGTTAGACTATATGTTACACTATAAGTTATAGTATATGTTAGACTATATGTTACACTATAAGTTATAGTATATGTTAGACTATATGTTACACTATAAGTTATAGTATATGTTAGACTATATGTTACACTATTATAGTATATAGTATATGTTACACTATAAGTTATAGTATATGTTAACATGTTATATAGTTATAGTATATGTTACATATGTTAAATATATGTTACACTATAAGTTATAGTATATGTTAGACTATATGTTACACTATAAGTTATAGTATATGTTAGACTATATGTTACACTATAAGTTATAGTATATAGTTATATATATGTTACACTATAAGTTATAGTATATGTTAGACTATATGTTACACTATAAGTTATAGTATATATTAGACTATATGTTACATTATATGTTATAGTATATGTTACACTATAAGTTATAGTATATGTTACACTATAAGTTATAGTATATGTTAGACTATATGTTAGACTATATGTTACACTATAAGTTATAGTATATGTTAGACTATATGTTAGACTATATGTTACACTATAAGTTATAGTATATGTTAGACTATATGTTACACTATAAGTTATAGTATATTTAGACTATATGTTACACTATAAGTTATAGTATATGTTAGACTATATGTTACACTATAAGTTATAGTATATGTTAGACTATATGTTACATATAAGTTATAGTATATGTTAGACTATATGTTACACTATAAGTTATAGTATATGTTAGACTATATGTTACACTATAAGTTATAGTATATGTTAGACTATATGATTACACTATAGTTATAGTATATGTTACACTATATGTTACACTATAAGTTATAGTATATATTACACTATATGTTACACTATAAGTTATAGTATATGTTACACTATATGTTACACTATAAGTTATAGTATATGTTAGACTATATGTTACACTATAAGTTATAGTATATGTTACACTATATGTTACACTATAAGTTATAGTATATGTTACACTATATGTTACACTATAAGTTATAGTATATGTTAGACTATATGTTACACTATAAGTTATAGTATATGTTAGACTATATGTTACACTATAAGTTATAGTATATGTTAGACTATATGTTACACTATAAGTTATAGTATATGTTAGACTATATGTTACACTATAAGTTATAGTATATGTTAGACTATATGTTACACTATAAGTTATAGTATATGTTAGACTATATGTTACACTATAAGTTATAGTATATGTTAGACTATATGTTACACTATAAGTTATAGTATATGTTAGACTATATGTTACACTATAAGTTATAGTATATGTTAGACTATATGTTACACTATAAGTTATAGTATATGTTAGACTATGTTACACTATATGTTATAGTATATGTTACACTATAAGTTATAGTATATGTTACACTATAAGTTATAGTATATGTTAGACTATATGTTACACTATAAGTTATAGTATATGTTAGACTATATGTTACACTATAAGTTATAGTATATGTTAGACTATATGTTACACTATAAGTTATAGTATAAGTTATAGTATATGTTACACTATAAGTTATAGTATATGTTAGACTATATGTTACACTATAAGTTATAGTATATATTAGACTATATGTTACATTATATGTTATAGTATATGTTACACTATAAGTTATAGTATATGTTACACTATAAGTTATAGTATATGTTAGACTATATGTTACACTATAAGTTATAGTATATGTTAGACTATATGTTACACTATAAGTTATAGTATATGTTAGACTATATGTTACACTATAAGTTATAGTATAAGTTATAGTATATGTTACACTATAAGTTATAGTATATGTTAGACTATATGTTACACTATAAGTTATAGTATATGTTAGACTATATGTTACACTATAAGTTATAGTATATGTTAGACTATATGTTACACTATAAGTTATAGTATATGTTACACTATATGTTACACTATAAGTTATAGTATATGTTACACTATATGTTACACTATAAGTTATAGTATATGTTACACTATATGTTACACTATAAGTTATAGTATATGTTACACTATATGTTACACTATAAGTTATAGTATATGTTAGACTATATTTACACTATGTTATATAGTTACACTATATTACTATAAGTATAGTGTATGTTACACTATATGTTAACTGTTATAGTATAATGATAATGCATTTCATGATATGAGACATTAGTAACTTTAGAAAATGAACATTTCTGCTGACTCTATGACATGACATACATCTTTGTTAACTCTATGACATGACATACATCTTTGTTAACTCTATGACTGACATACATCTTTGTTGAACTCTATGACATGACATACATCTTTGTTGAACTCTATGACATGACATACATCTTTGTTGAACTCTATGACTGACATAATCTTTGTTGAACTCTATGACATGACATACATCTTTGTTGAACTCTATGACATGACATACATCTTTGTTGAACTCTATGACCTGACATACATCTTTGTTGGAATCTATGACGTGATATACATCTTTGTTGGACTCTATGACGTGACATACACCTCTGTTGGACTCTATGACGTGAGATGTGGCACTCAGATAAGCGTGAGTACACTAAGTGCAACAAGCGTGAGTACACTAAGTGCAATTATCCTAACGAGGGTAAAAGTAACGAGTGTAAGAGTGACGAGGGTAAGGGTGACGAGGGTAAGGTTGAGGAATGTAGGAATGACGAGGGTAAGGGTGACGAAGATAAGAGTGACGAGGGTAAGGGTGACGAGGGTAAGAGTGACGAGGATAAAAGAGACGAGGATAAGAGTGACGAGGGTAAGGGTGACGAGGATAAGAGTGACGAGGGTAAGGGTGACGAGGATAAGAGTGACGATGGTAAGGGTGACGAGTGTAAGGGTAGGAATGTAAGAATGACGAGTGTAAGAGTGACGAGTTTTAGAGTGACGAGGGTAAGGGCGACGAGGGTAAGGGTGACGAGTGTATGAGTGACGAGTGTAAGGGTGAGTGCAACAAGAGTGAGGGTGACCAACGTTGATTGTAACATGGTGTATTGTGATAAGGATGAGTGTAACAATGTTGAGTGTGACAATGTTGAGTGTGACAATGTTGAGTATGACAAAGTTGAGTATGTCAAGATTGAGTGTGACGGCTGTGGGTTAAGCGATAATGTAAATTGAGATTTGACTGGAATCAAATCAACTGAATTTAATTAAATCAGGATGACGCACAAGTTGACCTGTCGGACATACCTCTAGATGATGATGGAAACCCAATAGGCAAGAGAACAGGTCAATGTGAGTGGTGTGGTAAGTCTCATTTCTGTCCCGCTATACAATAAACATTTACAATATGAAAACTAAACACAGCTGTACGCTACAACCGACAGTTCCCATTTTTTTTGTCTACTTGAACTTACTATCTTGTTGACAGATTGTCTACTTGAACTTACTATCTTGTTGACAGATTGTCTACTTGAACTTACTATCTTGTTGATAGATTTTCTACTTGTACATACTACCATGTTGACAGATTGAATGAAGTAATTATATTCCGTTTTTACTTTGTCCCCTGTCTACACAAAGGAAACGATATTTTGCCTATTCCAACTGCTCGCGTGCTGGCCAAAACTTGGGAACGCAAGACACTCTACTGCTGCGAGATGTACCGTGAACTTGTGGAATCTATTACGAAATTTGAACACCGACTTTGGGTAACTTTTGCTTTCTAACATTTCCAAGTATTGTGTACAAGTTACAATCTGACATTAGGGGTTGGATATAATTGTGTACAAGTTAATTGGGTTCATTTAATGTTTTCTTTTCTCTCATACCATTTGCATATGGAGTAAATCACCTAGAACTAATGGATGTAACAGTAACCTAATTAACATATATAAGATATAACATATATAACCTAATTAACATGTATAAAATATAACATATAACATATATAACATATAACATATATAACATATAACATATATAACATATAACATATATAACATGTAACATATATAAAACATATAACATATAACATATATAACATATAACACATATAACATATATAACATGTAACATATATAACATATAACATATATAACATATAACATATAAAAAGATAAAAGATATAACACATATAACATAAAACATATATAACATATATGACATAAAGCATTTATAACATATATAACATATAACACATAATATATAACACATATAACATATATATCATATAACATTAATAACATATAACATATACAACACATATAACATATAACACATATAACATATATGACATATATAACACATATAACATATAACATATACACCACATATAACATATAACATATATAACATATAACACATATAACATATATGACATATGTGAGATATAACAAATAACACATATAACATATATTATATTAACATGTACGACATATAACATATATAACATAATTAACAAGCAGTCAATACTCAAATAATTATACAATTTAGCAAAATGTAATATTAATTCCGTTACTATTTGACATATCATTCTTTTTTCTCTGTCTGTAACATGTCTCACTCATCTCCTATATCTGTCTGTAACATGTCTCACTCATCTCCTATCTCTGTCTGTAACATGTCTCACTCATCTCCTATATCTGTCTGTAACATGTCTCACTCATCTCCTATCTCTGTAACATGTCCACTCATCTCCTATCTCTGACTGTAACATGTTCCACACATCTCCTATCTCTGACTGTTACATGTCCCACACATCTCCTGTCTCTGACTGTAACATGTTCCACACATCTCCTATCTCTGACTGTAACATGTTCCACACATCTCCTGTCTCTGACTGTTACATGTCCCACACATCTCCTATCTCTGACTGTAACATGTTCCACACATCTCCTATCTCTGACTGTAACATGTTCCACACATCTCCTATCTCTGACTGTAACATGTTCCACACATCTCCTGTCTCTGACTGTAACATGTTCCACACATCTCCTGTCTCTGACTGTTACATGCCCCGCTCATGTCATGTCATGTCATGTGATTGCAAGAGATGTTATTGATAACAGTATTGATGAACAATTTATAAATAAATTATTCCTACATTTTATTCGTTACGTACACCCTTCCTTGACCCCCTTCCCCCCTCACTACTAACAGTCTGACAAGAATGAAGACGAGCTGTTGTTTGATATCCGCCGCAAGGTCAAAGTTGAAGAGTTAAGTATTAATTATATGTGGGTCAAAGTTGAAGAGTTAAGTATTAATTATATGGTCAAAGTGAAGAGTTAATTAATTATAGTAAGTTGAAGAGTTAAGTATTAATTATATGTGGGTCAAAGTTGAAGAGTTAAGTGCTAATTATATGTGGGTCAAAGTTGAAGAGTTAAGTGCTAATTGTCTATTGTTTAGACCAGTAATATCCAATTGTTCTTCTATAATGGGTCGCATCTGACTCATGGTTGTGGAGTCGTAGACACAATGTGACCAGTGTAATACTGCTACTACTAGTAATAGCAACAGTAATATTCATGTAGTTGAGATGCTGAGACATACTCCAGTGACAAAGGAAGAGTCGAGCAGTGACAAAATTAGAGGGTCGAAGTGACAAATTAGAGGGTCGAACAGTGACAAAATTAGAGGTCGACATGACAAATGATAGATCGAGCAGTGACAAATGAGAGTCGAGCAGTGACAAAATGAGAGAGTCGAACAGTAACAAAATGAGAGAGTCGAGCAGTGACAAATGAGAGGTCGAACAGTGACAAAATAGAGGTCGAGCAGTGACAAAATGAGAGATCGAGCAGTGCCAAATGAGAGAGTCGAAGTGACAAAATGAGAGGTCGACAGTGACAAGATGAGAGAGTCGAACAGTACAAAATGAGAGGTCGAGCAGTGACAAAAGGAGAGGGTCGAACAGTGACAAAATGAGAGGGTCGAGCAGTGACAAAAGGAGAGGGTCGAAGAGTGACAAAAGGAGAGAGTCGAGCAGTGACAAAATGAGAGGGTCGAGCAGTGACAAAATGAGAGAGTCGAACAGTGACAAAATGAGAGAGTCGAGCAGTGACAAAAGGAGAGAGTCGAGCAGTGACAAAAGGAGAGAGTCGAGCAGTGACAAAATGAGAGAGTCGAGCAGTGACAAAATGAGAGAGTCGAGCAGTGACAAAAGGAGAGAGTCGAACAGTGACAAAAGGAGAGAGTCGAACAGTGACAAAATGAGAGAGTCGAGCAGTGACAAAAGGAGAGAGTCGAGCAGTGACAAAAGGAGAGAGTCGAACAGTGACAAAAGAGAGAGTCGAGCAGTGACAAAAGGAGGGGAGTCGAACAGTGACAAAAGGAGAGAGTCGAGCAGTGACAAAAGGAGAGAGTCGAGCAGTGACAAAAGGAGAGGGTCGAAGAGTGACAAAAGGAGAGAGTCGAGCAGTGACAAAATGAGAGGGTCGAGCAGTGACAAAATGAGAGAGTCGAGCAGTGACAAAATGAGAGGTCGAGCAGTAACAAAATGAGAGGTCGAGCAGTGACAAGATGAGAGAGTCGAACAGTACAAAATGAGAGGTCGAGCAGTGACAAAATGAGAGGGTCGAAGAGTGACAAAAGGAGAGAGTCGAGCAGTGACAAGATGAGAGGGTCGAGCAGTGACAAAAGGAGAGAGTCGAACAGTGACAAAAGGAGAGAGTCGAGCAGTGACAAAATGAGAGGGTCGAGCAGTGACAAAAGGAGAGAGTCGAACAGTGACAAAAGGAGAGAGTCGAGCAGTGACAAAAGGAGAGAGTCGAACAGTGACAAAATGAGAGGGTCGAGCAGTGACAAAATGAGAGAGTCGAGCAGTGACAAAATGAGAGGGTCGAGCAGTGACAAAAGGAGAGAGTCGAGCAGTGACAAAGAGAGAGAGTCGAACAGTGACAAAAGAGAGAGTCGAGCAGTGACAAAATGAGGGGAGTCGAGCAGTGACAAAAGGAGAGAGTCGAACAGTGACAAAATGAGAGGGTCGAGCAGTGACAAAATGAGAGAGTCGAGCAGTGACAAAAGGAGAGAGTCGAGCAGTGACAAAATGAGAGGGTCGAGCAGTGACAAAATGAGAGGGTCGAGCAGTGACAAAAGGAGAGAGTCGAGCAGTGACAAAAGGAGAGAGTCGAACAGTGACAAAAGGAGAGAGTCGAGCAGTGACAAAATGAGAGAGTCGAGCAGTGACAAAATGAGAGGGTCGAGCAGTGACAAAAGGGGAGAGTCGAGCAGTGACAAAATGAGAGAGTCGAGCAGTGACAAAAGGAGAGAGTCGAACAGTGACAAAATGAGAGGGTCGAGCAGTGACAAAATGAGAGAGTCGAGCAGTGACAAAAGGAGAGAGTCGAGCAGTGACAAAATGAGAGAGTCGAGCAGTGACAAAATGAGAGAGTCGAGCAGTGACAAAAGGAGAGAGTCGAGCAGTGACAAAAGGAGAGAGTCGAACAGTGACAAAAGGAGAGAGTCGAGCAATGACAAAATGAGAGAGTCGAGCAGTGACAAAATGAGAGGGTCGAGCAGTGACAAAAGGGGAGAGTCGAGCAGTGACAAAATGAGAGGGTCGAGCAGTGACAAAAGGAGAGAGTCGAACAGTGACAAAAGGAGAGAGTCGAGCAGTGACAAAATGAGAGAGTCGAGCAGTGACAAAAGGAGAGAGTCGAACAGTGACAAAGGAGAGAGTCGAACAGTGACAAAGGAGAGGTCGAGCAGTGACAAAATGAGAGGGTCGAGCAGTGACAAAAGGAGAGAGTCGAACAGTGACAAAAGGAGAGAGTCGAGCAGTGACAAAATGAGAGAGTCGAGCAGTGACAAAATGAGAGGGTCGAAGAGTGACAAAAGGAGAGAGTCGAGCAGTGACAAAAGGAGAGGGTCGAGCAGTGACAAAATGAGAGAGTCGAGCAGTGACAAAAGGAGAGGGTCGAGCAGTGACAAAAGGAGAGGGTCGAGCAGTGACAAAAGGAGAGGGTATGCTTTGGGGGCAGTAGAACTGAAACAAAATAAAATCAGATTGCAAAAGTAGGAAAATCGTGATCATGAGAGTACTAAGAAATAAAAAACATATAACAAATGTAGGAAGTACATGGAAGTACTTAGAAATAAAAGCTAAAATAGGAAGTACATGGAAATACATGGAAGTACTAAGGGAGAAAATCTATAGTTGGAAGTACACGGACATACTAAGGAAGAAAAAAACCCATAAAATAGTTTCTTTTCATGAAATCTGATTAACATTAATATCAGCAGAGTAAAACGGGGTGCCATGTTCGCCATGGAACACGCACGCGCTTGGTTGGACAGCGCTGGTTCAGACATTTGAAAGTTACGTCCTGCCATTTATTTATGCGTATTATGTCACAGGCCATTTATTTATGCGTGTTACGTCAGATGTTCCTTTGAAACATAGCGAAACACGTAATAACAAAGTACTGTAGTTTTACAAAATACAAAAACAATAACAATACACAGCAACGTTTCGACCAAAAGGCCTTTATCAAGCAAACTATACAACAGGAGTGACGAATTTCACAGTTCACTACATATAGATTATTTTGCGGGACTCACATGTGAAACAATCTTCAATAACAAACGTGGTTTTAGGAAAAGATACAGTACGGGTCTGTATCACACTAGCACACGTACTGAAGCCCCGACGGCCACACTGGACAGTGCCAAAATGACTCTGACTATTGAACTTAAGGCGACTGTGTACCAACATATCCTTAAGACTTCTGTCTCATCTGTAAGCCACCATAGTTGGGGAAGGCTGAACGGGTCTCAGGATCTGACTTGAGAATAGACAGATGACGGAATAAAACGTTTTTCACCAGTGAACTATGAGGGTGGAAAGTTAAGATAAGTTTCACCCTGTCAGAGTTGGAATTTCTATGCTGTCTGGTAAGGGCCTGCTGGCGAGTAATTTTCTGAACTCGATGCATAGTAGATACAAGCATCTTCTCCTGGTATAGGCACTTGCGAAAGTAATGAAGCATCTCGTGAGCTCTATAGAAAAAATCATCGCCCTCGCTACAAAGGCGACGAAGGCGCAAGAGTTTGATGAATGGCAAAGAATCATGACAAGAAAAAAACAGACAAGGCGTTTTCATTTTTGAAAGATACGAACCACGCTTTGTCTGTCTTTTCTTCCATTGAGTTGCTACCGAGAGAACCTACCGTCTCTTCCTCCTTGATGTGTGCTCGTTGTACACTTCTATACCTCATCCTGACGGCCTTAAAGCTCTCCAGTTTTTTCTCAATAGGCGAACTAATCCACTTGTGTCAACTTCTGCTCTCCTTCGTCTTGCGGAACTAGTTCTCACTCTTAACTCCTTTCAGTTTAATGACCAATTCTTTGAGCAGATCAGTGGGGTTGCCATGGGTACTAAAATGGCACATAGTTATGCTTGTCTATTCATGGGTTATCTTGAACACCTAGTATGGAATACATATGATGGCCCTATTCCGTCCGTTTATCACAGATACATTGATGACTGTATTGGCATTACTGATATGCCTGAAGCCGATTTATCACGCTTCATAAATTTCATTAATGTTTTCTACCCTTCTATTCGTTTTACTTCTCACATCTCCACTACTTGTGTCAACTTTCTTGACATTACTATCACCATACGCCTATCCACTATCACTACATCAGTATATTAAAAGCCTACTGATGCACATAGTTTTCTCCTTTATACTTCTTCCCATCCCCAGGCTCGTCGTGACTCTTTGCCATTCTCGCAGCTCTTGCGCCTTCATCGCCTTTGTAGCGAGGACGATGATTTTCTTGATAGAGCTCGCGAGATGCTTGATATCTTCCGCAAGCGCCTATACCAGGAGAAGGTGCTTGTATCTGCTATGCATCGAGTTCAGAAAATCACTCGCCAGCAGGCCCTCACCAGCCAGCATAGGACTACTAACTCTGACAGAGTAAAACTTTATTTTAACTTTCTGCCCTCATAGTTCACTAATGTTTTATTCCGTCATCTGTCTATCTTAAGTCAGATCCTGAGACCCGTTCTGTCTTCCCCAACTATCCTTTGGTGACTTACAGACGAGACAGAAGTCTTAAGGATATGTTGGTACAGAGTCGTCTTAAGATCAATAGCCAGAGTCATTTTGGCACGGTCCAGTGTGGCCGTCGGGGCTTCAGTACGTGTGCTAGTGTGATACAGACCCGAACTGTATCTTTTCCTAAATCCACGTTTGTTATTGACGATGGTTTTACATGCGAGTCCCGCAATACAATTTACGCTTTCACTTGCAAGCGGTGGGCTAAGGCGTATATCTGCGAAACAGGCAAATGCTGAGTTACCGTTTCGACCAACACTTATGCGATATACGCCAATGCTCTGTGACCCATGTAGTCACTCATTTCAACGGAACTGACCATTTGGGAGCTTTCGACGTCCTTGTCATGGCCTTCCAATCATGTTCCTCTGATGATCGTAGACGATTTGCTCTGGAGAATCGTTGTATTTCGTTATTTGGTACCTTACAACCTCATGGACTCAACGTTCTACATTTCTATGCTTCTTAATACTTTTTCTTCCCATGCTCCATAATTTATATGTGTATATGTTAAATGTATATGTCATATATTTACTTGATTTTTTTTATTCTTGCTTTTTTCCACTTCTAGTTTTTCTACATTTATTCCATTATTCGTTTTTAGTTACATATTTTAATTTATATTTGACCGTTGTAATATCTTTGTCACAGTCTATATATAGTGAGCTGTGATATTCGTCACTCCTGTTGTATCGTTTGCTTGATAAAGGACTTTTGGTCGAAACTTTGCTGTGTATTGTTATGATCAACAAATAAACAGATACAGGTATTAAGAGCTTCCGAAAAACAAATAGACAAACACGGACTCGAACCACTTACCTAGTCCTTGACGACATCGCCTAGCTTAGCAATACGAGCGTCCTTACGTACACACGTAAGGACGCTCGATTGCAGGCTAGGCGATTGGTCGTAAGGACAGGTAAGTGGTTCGAGTCCCGTGTTTGTCTATTTGTTTTTCGGAAGCTCTTAATACCTGTATCTGTTTATTTGTTGATCATATTCGTTACTTTCGTTGCTTCCTCTGGGGTTCTTGTAAGAAAACTCCTTGTGCTCATCTGTGTATTGTTATTGTGTTTGTATTTGGTAAAACTACAGTACTTTGTTATTACGTGTTTCACCATTCTACATAGTTTTACTGCAGTATCCATCTACTTTGAAATATATCATTTCTATTTAGTCGCTAGTATCTGACTATAACTGTTGAGCAATTCTCGAACGATAGCAGCGAAGTGAGGATGATAGAGAAGTGAGAGTTAGAGAAATGAGATTAGAGAAGTGAGGATGTTAGAGAAGTGGAGGTTAGAGAAGTGAGGAGTTAGAGAAGTGAGGATGTTAGAGTGAGATGTTAGAGAAGTGAGGATGTTAGAGAAGTGAGGATGTTAGAGAAGTGAGGATGTTAGAGAAGTGAGGATGTTAGAGAAGTGAGGATGTTAGAGAAGTGAGATGTTAGAGTGAGGATGTTAGAGAAGTGAGGATGTTAGAGAAGTGAGGATGTTAGAGAAGAGGGTTAGAAGGGGATGTTAGAGAAGTGAGGATGTTAGAGAAGTGAGGATGTTAGAGAAGTGAGGATGTTAGAAAGGAGATGTTAGAGAAGTGAGGATGTTAGAGAAGTGAGGATGTTAGAGAAGTGAGGATGTTAGAGAAGTGAGGATTGAGAAGTAGGATGTTAGAGAAGTGAGAAAGTTAGAGAAGTGAGGATGTTAGAGAAGTGAGGATGTTAGAGAAGTGAGAAGGTTATAAATTGTCTAAATCTATGCCTAACATTATATTAACTCTCACAGAGAAGTCAAGGCAAAGGTGTGGTTAGTAGAAGGAGAAAGTTATAACTCCAGGAGAGCGTCAACATTCAGCAAGTGGATCCAGCATGCGTTAGCAAAAAGAAAAGGTTACAATAACCGACTGGAAATATGCAGCACATCAAACATACTATACAAATATAGCACATTAAACAGACTATACATATATAGCACATTAAACTTACTATACATATATAGCACATTAAACAGATTATACATATATAGCACATCAAACAGACTATACATATATAGCACATCAAACATACTATACGTAAAGCATGTCAGTTATCAGTTATGAGTTATATGAGCACTGTCGTCATAGCACTCCGGTCATGTCCATAGGTGCTCCGATCTCCCCCTCAACAAATCCAGCAACGTCTTGTGGTCCAACACGCCAGTTCAATGTTGATTAATCAATCTTTTTGTATATTTAGTATGTCGTTCTTTTCGAGCTGTACCGGTATTGACACCCATCTCTCTCAATCTGGTCAGCGAGTGGGATTCACAGACCTGAAACTCCTCTGTTCGGAAAGACTCTCTCAATGCGTTAAGAATGTAATTTCGGTCCATTGCAGCTCCCTCTGATCCCATAGCAATTCCAGCCATTCTATCAGTTCATTCATTATCACTGACACCTGCGTGCCCAGGGACAAAAATGAAGGTGATTTCTCTTATTCATTTCCGTACCAGTATCTCAATCCAGTTTCGTCTCCTCATTCCTGATTCGACTTTACGAATCATGCTCATGCAGTCACTGAGTATGAAAACACAAGTATAGTTATGACATGCCAACCATTTCGCCACCTTGTTAACAGCTCGTACCTCCATTGTCAAACTATTTGTGGTTGTCGCGTAAGCCCCACAGGCCTCCCCCTTTATTTTTCCTCCTGAGAGTGCTCAAAAAGCCCATGAACAGCGTTGTTGGCGAATGACTGAACCATCTGTGTAAATAACCACATCTGTATCATTGATGTTGTCATTCAAGAGGGCCTCCAACTCCACGTTAATTAGTGATGGATTATTTTGTTCACAGTTTTTCTTAATTGATGTAATGACTGTAAAAGTAGTTTGAAGTTGGGGTGGCACATCAATCCATTCCTCTCCTGATGCAATTCCCAAGGTTTACATAGTTTCCCAATGGTATCTTCCGCCTGACTCAGCCATGACCTGTCTCTCTTGAGTCTACACTCTTTCCCCTTAGTGAGCTCTTCATGGAGAGGATATTCCTTGTTTGCATTGGTTTTTAGATATGATTAAACCCTTCAAGTTTCAATTCTGTGAGCAATAGTGGGAAGGTCAAGAAGGAATCTCATTGACACTCCTGGTGTATCTTCGGTGCAACCCAGAAAGATGTGCATAGCCTCATTTTGAATTCTTTCCAATCCCAATATTTGCTTAGTACTAATCGTTAAGATAGCGCATACATATTCTATACATGACAGAACAATGCCGTGGTACAGGAGCACAAGAAGGCGTTGCTCAATGTTAGCAGCCGCCATGATTCTCAGTACAGATAGTGCGTTGCCAACCTTGGCAATAACTTGTTCAAAATGGTCCCTAAAGCATACACAGTGATCAAACTTGTCACCCAAATAGCTCATAGATGCTGTTCGAGTGATTGTATGTCCATCTATTTTGACATTTGGTGTTTCATACTTTACAATGTGGTTATATAGGGAGAACCATGATAACACAGCTTTGGTAAAAAAAAAAAAAGCAAAGAAAATATGACCAGCAATGGCGGAATGCGGCAGGACCATTTAGAATCAGGACTGTTTGATTCTGGACACGACTTTGCTGGCGTATTTCCACCATGTTTGGTCTAGAATTTTCTGGTTTCGTATGCCGAGCTACTGAGTTAGTGCTTGAGCAACGCTGTGAGCTATGAATGTTATATGGAATGTTTTTTGCTGTGTCAACCGTGCGTTTTGTTGTGTGTATTCAGAAAATGGCGGACAGCGGTTATGACGAACTGACTCATTCTGCCGTATGCAGGGATATTGCGCAAACAGAAAGCTGGATGTTGTCATGATTGATGCTCCCTTCGACATGAATTGCAATTCAATTGATGAACAGTTTTGTGTTGACACTTTAGCGACGGCCATATGTATTTATATGGTGCAGGGTTGCTTTTTGTGGCGGTACAGATGTTTCATTCTGCAATTAGTTCACACAGTAAGGAGACAATTGTTAGCATTTCATGGGATTTTCGTTGGCACATGAACGGAGTGAAGTTAGAAACGTACATATGAACTATGAACTATGGTATGGTTTATCGTTGCACCAGAGACATCACACTAGGCCATGATGCGGTCCAGCTCATCCTGTAGGTTATTAGCAATTTCACACCTGTTCTCCACTGTCTGTACACCATGATGTCATCTGCAAATGGCATTGTCCTTCCCCTGCCAGAGAGTTGCTGCTGTGTATTCATTATGGTGAATACGTTGAATAGCATTGAAGATAGTGGGGACCGCTGTGGTAGGCCTGGCGAAATTGTTGTTGGCACAGAGTGCTAATTACCACAATATATATGACATAAATACGCTGCTGTCAAATAACATGGCTACTGTACATTTGCTGTTCTGTATGTTTGATTGTATTTTTTTTAACAATTCAAAACAATTCTTTTTCTGTACAGCTGTCAGGTCAAGCTGCTGTCTTTTCGAGGCTGTCAGATCAAACTGCTGTCTTTTCGAGGCTGTCAGATCAAACTGCTGTCTTTTCGAGGCTGTCAGATCAAACTGCTGTCTTTTCGAGGCTGTCAGATCAAAGTGCTGTCTGTTCGAGGCTGTCAGATCAAAGTGCTAGCTTTTCGAGGCATTTAAAGTTAATGTTTTCTAAGATCTGGTCATGATCAACAATTGACTCTTTTTTTCTGATAGTTTACTCTGATAGTTTATTCTGAAAGTTTAGTCTGATGGTTCTACAAGACAAAATGTGTGCAAAATCTGAAAGTTTATTCTGAAAGTTCATTCTGATGGTTCTACAAGACAAAATGTGAGGAAAATCTGATAAGATAGTTTATTCTGCGTTCATCCACAGAATTTCAGGGTTTTTTCAGGATAAGGGGAGATAATTTATTTTTGTAGCTAAGAGGAGACAATTCTTATTTCAGATTAAAAGGAGATAATGTGGGCCACTGATTTAGAGTTTGAGTAGATAAATGTCTTGTGGGCCACTGATTTAGAGTTTGGGTAGATAAATGTCTTGTGAGCCATTGATTTAGAGTTTGAGTAGATAAATGTCTTGTGAGCCATTGATTTAGAGTTTGAGTAGATAAATGTCTTGTGAGCCATTGATTTAGAGTTTGGGTAGATAAATGTCTTGTGAGCCATTGATTTAGAGTTTGAGTAGATAAATGTCTTGTGAGCCATTGATTTAGAGTTTGGGTAGATAAATGTCTTGTTGGCCATTGATTTAGAGTTTGGGTAGATAAATGTTTTGTGGGCCACTGATTTAGAGTTTGGGTAGATAAATGTCTTGTGGGCCACTGATTTAGAGTTTGAGTAGATAAATGTCTTGTGGGCCATTGATTTAGAGTTTGGGTAGATAACTGTCTTGTGAGCCATTGATTTAGAGTTTGAGTAGATAAATGTCTTGTGAGCCATTGATTTAGAGTTTGGGTAGATAACTGTCTTGTGAGCCATTGATTTAGAGTTTGAGTAGATAAATGTCTTGTGAGCCATTGATTTAGAGTTTGGGTAGATAAATGTCTTGTGGGCCATTGATTTAGAGTTTGAGTAGATAAATGTTTTGTGGGCCACTGATTTAGAGTTTGAGTAGATAAATGTCTTGTGGCCACTGATTTAGAGTTTGGGTAGATAACTGTCTTGTGAGCCATTGATTTAGAGTTTGGGTAGATAACTGTCTTGTGAGCCATTGATTTAGAGTTTGGGTAGATAACTGTCTTGTGAGCCATTGATTTAGAGTTTGAGTAGATAACTCTTGTGAGCCATTGATTTAGAGTTTGGGTAGATAACTGTCTCTCTCTCTCTGCTCTCTCTCTCGCCTCTCTCTCTCGTCTCTCTCTCTCGCTGCCTCACTCCTCGCTCTCCTCTCGCCTTACCTCTCGCTCTCTCCTCTCCTCGCCTCTCTCTCTCCTTTCGCCTCTCTCGCCTCTCTCTCCGCCTCTCTCGCCTCTCTCTGCTCTCTCGCTCTCTGCCTCTCTCTCTCGCTTGCTATTCTCTCGCTCTCTCTCTCTCTCGCTCTACGTTATCATGTTTAGTAGAGAGAAAATTCCCTGATGAAATTAAGTGGTTCATAATTAATGATGCTGTAAAATTATGTCCCTCATATAAACTGTACCAGTACAATAACTTTGTCCCTCATGTATAATGTACCAGTACAATAGATATCTCCCTCATGTATACTGTACCAGTACAATAACTGAATAATGAGGCCAGTCATTGTTAGAGAATGTTGAAACATCTAAACTCTAGCATGACCAACGTTTGAACTGTAAGAGATCAACATTCTCATGTCCTTCTCTCTAAATTTGTAACATTCTCATGTCCTTCTCTCTAAACTTGTAATATTCTCATGTCCTACTCTCTAAACTTGTAACATTCTCATGTCCTTCTCTCTAAACTTGTAATATTCTCATGTCCTACTCTCTAAACTTGTAACATTCTCATGTCCTACTCTCTAAACTTGTAACATTCTCATGTCCTTCTCTCTAAACTTGTAACATTCTCATGTCCTTCTTTCTAAACTTGTAACATTCTCATGTCCTTCTCTCTAAACTTGTAATATTCTCATGTCCTTCTTTCTAAACTTGTAACATTCTCATGTCCTTCTCTCTAAACTTGTAACATTCTCATGTCCTACTCTCTAAACTTGTAACATTCGCATGTCCTACTCTCTAAACTTGTAACATTCTCATGTCCTTCTCTCTAAACTTGTAACATTCTCATGTCCTACTCTCTAAACTTGTAACATTCTCATGTCCTTCTCTCTAAACTTGTAACATTCTCATATCCTACTCTCTAAACTTGTAACATTCTCATGTCCTTCTCTCTAAACTTGTATAGTTTCAGTTTCAGTTTGGAGTATCTTCATTCTGCTCCGGACATGTCCATAGGTGCTCCTATCTCCTTCGCAATATCTCCAAAAGCGTCCAGCGACTGACCATACCAGTTCGATTTTGATTGATGAGCCTACTCACGTACCTGTTATGCTGTTCTTTTCTTGCTACTTCAATCTTCAAACCCAGCTCCTGCAATCTAGTAGTTGACGTGGATTGGTTTAATTGAAAATCTTCTTTGCGGCCACACTCTATGAGGGCGTTCAAAATATCAGCTCTATCCATTGGCTGGTCCTCTGATAGGGTTTGCAGAGCCAGCCAGCCTGTCTGCTCTCTCATTGCCAACGACACCCATGTGCCCCGGAACGAAGATAAGTATGATTCTGCAAATTGTTGATGCTTTTAGTGATTCAGTCCATTGCCTGCGCACCGAACCAGCCTCAACCTTGCGGATCATATTCAATGAATCACCAAGAATGCCCGCATGAGTGTAGTTTTGTGACTCTAGCCAACGTAAAGCATTAGTCACCGCCAGTACCTCCATTGTCCATCCGTGTAAATCACAACGGCACCTTAATTGCAGTTTTCATCAATGATAGCTATAACGTCTGCATCCAGCGCCACGTGATTTCTCTCTTTGCAACTTTTGTCAAATTTAATGATGGTGGAAAAAGTGTTCCGTATATTGAAGGCATCGGTGTCCATTCTTCCCCATAATCAATATTTGGGAGCCCTCATACCAGTTGAACAGTGTCTGCAGCACGGCCAACCCACGACTTGCCTCGCTTTAATCGATTTCCTCCACTGGTGCTGAGCAGCTCGTGCAATGGGTGATCCTTTTAGCACTTATTTTGAGGTAAGCAAGTGCTCTACCTATCTTGAGTCTATACTCCATGGTCGGGAAATCCAGGAGAAACCTCATCGTCACGCAGGGTGTATCCCATGTGCAGCCGAGAATGATATGCATAGCCTCATTCTGTATTCTTTCCAGTCTTTCAATGTGCGTTTTACGAACAGTGAGGATGGCCATTGCATATTCAATGGTGGAGAGAACCAACGTCTGATACAGGATGACAAGCAGCCATTGCGCGATATTAGCAGCTGCCATAACTCTCATTGCCGCTAAATCTTTACTTGCTTTGACAACGACATACTCAACATGTTCCCTGAAACATAGGCTGTGGTCAAATTGTACACTCAAAAATTTCATCGATTTAGCTCCGGACAAACCAACACCGCAAAGTTCTACAATAGGCGTACATGCGTTAACAGTGGGATTATTGAGTGAGAACCATGTTACTGTCGCTTTGGTAGGGTTAACTAGTGCACCAGAGACATCACACCAGTTTGTGATGCGGTCAAGTTCTTTCTGTATCTCACCGGCAATCGCATCCCTGTCTTTACCCTGTCTATACACTAGAACGTCATCAGCAAATGACAAAGTTCTACCTCTGCCATCGAGTTGTTTTGTGATTGACACCGTGTATATGTTGAATAAGACAGGTGAAAGAGGAGAGCCCTGTGGCAATCCGGAATATACTGTCACCAGTTCAGAAAACCAACCACCACATCGCAGTACAACCTTCCTTTTGAACAGCGCAGCAGCTATCCATCTTATGTAGAGGATGCATCTGGAGTTTGATAAGCTGGTGCATAAGATAATCACAGAGCACTCTGTTGTATATGTCTTCCAAGTCCACCATTGCCGCACATGTTTAAACACCTGTATGGAAACCCTCGAAGACATCATAGGCGAAGGCCGCAGCGTTGCACCATGTTTCTTTCCCAGATCTGTAACCCCCGAGAGTGGGTGGTAAGACATGACGACTTTCGAGGTCCTATGCCAGTCGACGTAATATGATTTTCTCAAGAAGTTTGCCTGTCGTATTTTGCAATGCAATAATTCTGTAAAATGTTTGCAAAAATATTGGAGCGAAGAGCAAAACATATATTAGAGCCCCAGTTAAGCAATAGCCAGTTTGGGTTTAGGAGGGGTAAGAGCTGCACAGACGCAATATTTGCACTAAGACAGATCTGCGAACAAACAATTGAATAAAATAAAAGTAAACAGCTTATATTTATAGACCAAGAAAAGGTATTTGATAGAGTAAACAGGTGCAAACTATGGAAGATCCTTGAAGAATATGGCGTCCAGGGACAACTATTAGGTAATATCATGGCCTTATATCAAGATAGCCAGAGTACAGTAAGAACAACAGAAGGAATGACCGACTGGTTCTCCATTACATCAGGTGTTAGACAAGGTTGTGTCCTCTCACCAATACTCTTTATTGCATATATGGATAAAATAACTCAAGAGTCAAATTCAGATAATGATGAAATAAATGAACTGCTGTTTGCAGATGATCAGTGCCTGATACATCAAAATGAACAAGATCTACAATATCATATTGACACCTTGAACAAAAATTGTGTAAAACATGACATGAAAATCAACAACACTAAAACAGAAATAATGAATATGGGAAGAAAACATAATAATCTAGACATCCATGTCAATGGCACTAAAATAAACCAAATGAAATAATTCAAATACTTAGGAAGCATATTCACATGGCGACCGGAACAATAGTTGTAGCGTGACTACAACACACATCAACGAAAGCGAAGTTTAACTGAAATTTACTCAGTAGTTTCTGAATACACACTACTGAAGTATATAAGCAACTATTATCTGCTTTGAACTAGTTAAACGGCTGCAAGATCCTATCAATAGAGATGTGAAAACGTCATTAAGGCCTATGGTCATACTGTGTTATTTACCCAGTATGTACTATTTGTAATTGCTACACACACTGCCTTGTGGAGAGGGGCTCGGGAGAGCCAAAGGCTAGGGAGTAAACCCTGATCAAAAATCCCCACTGCCTTGTGGGTCAGCACGGTAATGCAGAGTGCTAGAGGAGTAAACTTTGACCAAAAATCCGGAGGAGGGACCCTAAGGCAGTTGATGGTTAAGTGTGTATTCCTTGCTATCTTCTGGCATCTCCTGCAAACCCTGCTGGATTCCAAACGTATAGACTTTGTCTTTCCTTTGGAAAAACAGTAGGGTAGAGAGGGGTTTGTGCAAAATGGGCAAGGCACATTCTCCATATCAGCTGCCCAGGCTAGGCACAAAGAGAGAAGACACTTCATCTTTTCTTTCGGCTCGAGCACAACACGGTAAGCAACAGTTACAGAGACACAAGACAAATAAACCTCTTAGATTTGGCACATGGAACGTAAGGACCATGTGTCCTGGACTTGTCAACCTAGACCCGACGAAAACAAAAGACATCAGGAAAACAGCTGTTATAGACAGAGAACTTGAGAGACTGCAGGTAGACATAGCCGCGCTACAGGAAACCAGGCTTCCAGACTGTGGTTCAGTAAAAGAAAAGAATTACACATAAGTGTCTCCAAAACAGTTGTATTATGTCAGGGAGGTAAGACGTCAAACATCACTTTAAATGGCGACCATCTAACACCAGTGCAAAAATTCTGCTATCTTGGGTCCACGGTCACTGCCAGCCTTTCTCTTGACGAGGAAATCAACGCTCGTATAAGGAGTGCCGCTACTACATTCGGCAAACTATCAAAGCGAGCGTGGGACAACAAAAATTGACATTGCAGACGAAGACTCAAATATATCGAGCCTGTGTAATTAGTTCTTTACTATATGGCTCAGAAACATGGACATCCTACTCAAGACACGAGAGGAGACTTAACATCTTTCACCTTCGATGTCTCCGCAAGATTATGAACATCAGGTGGTACGACAAGATAACCAATACTGAAGTACTACAACGTGCAAATCTGCCTTCCATCATGGGCATGCTCAGCAGTAGACGACTAAGATGGTTGGGACATGTGAGAAGAATGGAAACTTATCGCATACCAAAACAAATGTTGTTCTGTGAACTTTCGGAGGAAGAGGCACCAGGGCAGACCACTGCTCAGATATAAAGATGTCTGCAAAACCTCAATGAAAAACTTTTCTATAGATCCCAGCACATGGGAGGGACTAGCTGATGACAGAGTTGTGTGGAAAGCCAAATTACGGAAGGGCGCAGAGTCTTTTGAGAAGAGACTTATGTACGAGCTGAACAACAAGAGAGAAAAGCGAAAACTCAGAAGTTGTCACAGTAAAACACTTGCCTATTGACCGTCTGTAAAGATGAAAAGGGCCATATATATATTCACAGAAGACGGAAAACTAGATAGAGAGATAGAGGCTAGAGTACAAAAAGCAAATGTTGTAACCTACCAGCTAACCCCATTGTTAAGGCACCCAAAAATTTCACAGGCAGCTAAGCAACAGATGATCAACAGCATTTTTATACCTACTTTGTGTTACCAGAGCCAAACATGGACATTGAGCAAAGCGCAGTCACAAAAATAACTACATGTGAAATGCGTTGCCTGCGAAAAGTTACCAATAACACAAGAAAAGACAGAATCACCAGCATCAGCATAAGAAAGAAAGTTGGCACAAAACCGTGCTTGAATTACATAGATAAACAAAGAATGAAGTGGTTTGGCCACTTAATGAGAATGCATCCAAACTACACAGTATACAGAGTCTTCTACAACAGAACATCGGGAAAGAAGGCAAGAGGAAGACCACGGAAAAGATGGTTAGATGGCGTAGCAGAATCATGTGAAAGAGCAAAGATAACAATCACACAAGCCACCAGAACAGCGCAAGACAAAAACAGAAAACCACGACACTGGGCAACAACCCGGTAGCAGTGTGACGACAAAAGAAGAAGAAGAATAATTCTGTAGCCGGCTATCTTAGAGTGATCCTTGTTAGGCTTCGGCAATGGTAGTAGGTAGCTATGAAGCCACTCTTCCCTGAACGCACCGTCCTTGACACTGACATTGAATTCATTTACCAGGTCCTCCATGTCTTCATTCGATAAATCGGCAATATCTTTACAGCGAATGTCATCAGGACATGGAGCAGTGCTTCCAGAGCTTTTCAGTGTAGTCCTTACAATCTCAGCAGTGACACATAGTTCTTCATCTAACACCACATGGCTGCACAGCTCTGCTATGGTCCCCTATGTCATGAGTGTTTCTGCCTCGTTATTGTGGTCTGTCTGCAGCAAATAGCGTTTGAGGAGAGCTGTACCCTTATTTTCGTCTGACTTCTGCCAGATTGAGTCAGTGCTTTGGAAATTCCGGATGCATTTACGTCTCGCAGTACCATTCATGCGCTGGTGAAATCTCCAAAACGGCGACAGGGATTTTTCAGCGCACAGCCTACTGCAGAATTCGTCCCATGCAACACTCTTAGCCAGATTTTCACACGCTTTAAAGGACACAGTTTTGTCTTCCATGTCCTTTTTCAGTTCCTTGGTATATGCAGGTTGTGTGTTAGTGGCCCTTCTGGCCTTCTGCTACAATTTGACAGGTCGTCTCTTAATCAGCTATGCTTCCAGACCATGTCATTCCACCATGAGGTTGTGTCAGATTTCTCTATATATTGGGTCTAATTTTACTGCATCTGATCTTGCTGATAGAGTCACACCCTGCTGTGTCATACCGAAATCTGTATGCACGTTCTCTGTGCCCCCATGTTCTGCGTTTCTCGACCAGGATCATGCACGGACAGTGATCACTGTCTTGATATCCAAGCATACTCCATTTGCACAGCGGCAACAGAGTGGGAGACACTAATGCCAAATCAATGACACTGTCAGAGTCCCCTGGTCGACTTGCTAGTCTGGTTGCTCTACCATCATTGATACAGACCAGATCTGATGTCACGGGCGCGTCTTTCAAATTTGCACCCTGCTTGTTGGTAGGATTATTACCCCATTGTCTACACCTGGCGTTAAATTGTATATTGTCTATTCCCAGGTGGAAGATGTAGTTGGCTGTCCACTCTTGCCGTTAAGCTCAGGGATGGGAGCTTTAATTTGCGTTCTAGGGCTAGATGAGTCTCCCTTGTTGTGTTGCATCCGTGTTTATGTAGTGTGTTCTTGATATTGTCTATCCATCTTTTCTTGGTCTTTCCTTAGCTCTAGTACCCGATCTCTTTTTATAGTATGCTGTTATTGGTGGTTGGTTGTATTTCATTCTCATTAAATTTCCAAACCACTGCATTTGTTGTCTTTCGATATATTCGGTGCATGAAGTTATGCCCACTCTGCTTCTGATGTCCTCATTTCGTAGTCTGTTTTTCCTGGTGACTCCCACTGCCTTCCTCAAGCATTTTATTTCACACGTGGTGAGCTTTCTGTGATGTGTTGCTGCAAGAGACCAAGTTTGGCACTGGTAACAAAGTTTTGGTAGGAAAATACTTTTATCATCTGTCTTTTCACTTCCATCTTGATCTTTGGGTGTTGTAGTAATGGTGCCAGCTGGTAGGTCACTGCATTTGCGTTTTTGACACCTTGTCTCTATTTCTCTATCGAGTTTCCACAAAAGTTAAAGTCACCACAAAAATTATGTTTTCTCATCCTTCTGAACTTGTAACATTTTGACAACATGTGGTGTCAACTAAACATATGTGTACATGTCTCTGATGTCAATGTAACATATGTTTACATGTCTCTGATGTCAATGTAACATTTGTGTACATGTCTCTGATGTCAATGTAACATATGTGTACATGTCTCTGATGTCAATGTAACATTTGTGTACATGTATCTGATGTCAATGTAGCATATGTTTACATGTCTCTGATGTCAATGTAACATTTGTGTACATGTCTCTGATGTCAATGTAACATATGTGTACATGTCTCTGGTGTCAATGTAACATTTGTGTACATGTCTCTGATGTCAATGTAACATTTGTGTACATGTCTCTGATGTCAATGTAACATTTGTGTACATGTCTCTGATGTCAATGTAACATTTGTGTACATGCCTCTGATGTAAATGTAACATTTGTGTACATGTCTCTGATGTCAATGTAACATTTGTGTACATGTCTCTGATGTCAATGTAACATATGTGTACATGTCTCTGATGTCAATGTAACATGTGTGTACATGTCTCTGATGTCAATGTAACATGTGTGTACATGTCTCTGATGTCAATGTAACATTTGTGTACATGTCTCTGATGTCAATGTAACATGTGTGTACATGTCTCTGATGTCAATGTAACATTTGTGTACACGTCTCTGATGTAAATGTAACATTTGTGTACATGTCTCTGATGTCAATGTAACATTTGTGTACATGTCTCTGATGTCAATGTAACATATGTACACATGTCTTTGATGTCAATGTAACATATGTGTACATGTCTCTGATGTCAATGTAACATATGTTTACATGTCTCTGATGTCAATGTAACATATGTGCACATGTCTCTGATGTCAATGTAACATATGTGTACATGTCTCTGATGTCAATGTAACATATGTGTAGATGTCTTTGATGTCAATGTAACATATGTGCACATGTCGTCTATTGTGTAACTACATATGTGCACATATTTGTCGTCCGTGACAGCTTCTCGTGAAATGATGTCCAAATATCAAACAAGAAACCAAGCTGTAGACACTAGTGACCTGCCATGGGATCCTTACGAAACCAGATTTAACAAATCTAGACAGTTCAATGATCAGATCTTTGATGACGCTATCGATCATGTTTACAGACATGCAGAGATTGTACTACAACAATCAGAGATTTATGGTGGTGGAGCACATTTCCTAGATTTGGGAGATCTGGTCCAGGCAGCTGCCCAACGTGAACCGAATAACGGCACCGACTAAAGCATTGATTGCTACATATTTGTTTGCCTGCTATCATATTATCTGTTTATTGCTGCATGCTATCATATTATTGTTTATGCAGCTTTATTATATCTGTTTATTGCTAGCTTATCATATTATCTGTTATTTCATGCTATCATATTATCTGTTTATTGCTAGCTTGCTATCATATTATCTGTTTATTGCTAGCATGACTATCATATTATCTGTTTATTGCTGGCATGCTATCATATTATATGTTTATTGCAGGCATGCTATCATATTATCTGTTTATTGCTGGTATGCTATCATATTATCTGTTTATTGCTGGCATGCTATCATATTATCTGTTTATTGCTAGCTTGCTATCATATTATCTGTTTATTGCTGGCATGCTATCATATTATCTGTTTATTGCTGGCATGCTATCATATTATCTGTTTATTTCTGGCATGCTATCATATTATCTGTTTATTGCTGGCATGCTATCATATTATCTGTTTATTGCTAGCTGCTATCATATTATCTGTTTATTGCTGTTGCTATGCATAATATCTGTTTATTGCTGGCATGCTATCATATTATCTGTTTATTGCTAGCTTGCTATCATATATCTGTTTATTGCTGGCATGCTATGATATTATCTGTTTATTGCTAGCTATGCTATCATATTATTTTTTTGCTATGCTAATGTATCTTTTATGCTATGCTATCATATATCTGTTTATTGCTGGCTATCATATATCTGTTTATTGTGCGCATAATCTGTTTATTGCTAGCTTGATATGCATAATATCTGTTTATTTGCTAAGCTTGCATCATATTATCTGTTTATTGCTAGCTTGACTAATTATAATATCTTTTATGCTGATGCTAATGTATTATCTGTTTATTGCTAGCTTGCTATCATAGTATCTGTTTATTTCTATCTTGCTATCATATTATCTGTTTATTTCTGGCGTGCTATCATATTACCTAAATATGTATTGCTAGCAGTTGAGTGCGGTGACTGCTCATAGGGGACTAAGTTCCGGAACAAGGATACATTTACTGTTCACAGTTGACACATTATAGGTCTTTCGAGAGAGCTTTGTAATGTTCACAGTTTTCATGTTTATTATTACTAAACAAAAATATATAATTTAGATACGACTTAATCCTATCCAGAATGACATCCTCAACACATTCAATGACATCACCAACACATTCAATGACATCATCAACACATTCAATGACATCACCAACACATTCAATGACATCATCAACACATTTAATGACATCACCAACACATTCAATGACATCACCAACACATTTAATGACATCACCAACACATTCAATGACATCACCAACACATCCAATGATGTCGTTTTGAATTATGTGAGAGGTTCTTTAAACCCCTCCCCATTACAATCGGAAGATGAAACTCTAAATTTACTGTCATATTCATAAAGTAAATGCATGAAGAAGTCAATGTAGTTTACTCGGTTAATGAAATCATGAACTCAATCTAGTGTACTTGGTTAATGAAATCATGAATACAATCTAGTTTACTCGGTTATTGAAATCATTAACTCAATCTAGTGTACTCGGTTAATGAAATCATGAACTCAATCTAGTTTACTCGGTTATTGAAATCATTAACTCAATCTAGTGTACTCGGTTATTGAAATCATGAATACAATTTAGTTTACTCGGTTATTGAAATCATGAACTCAATCTAGTTTACTCGGTTATTGAAATCATGAACTCAATCTAGTGTACTCGGTTATTGAAATCATGAATACAATCTAGTTTACTCGGTTATTGAAATCATGAACTCAATCTAGTTTACTCGGTTATTGAAATCATGAACTCAATCTAGTGTACTCGGTTATTGAAATCATGAATACAATATAGTTTACTCGGTTATTGCAATCATGAATTCAATGTAGTTTACTCGGTTATTGAAATCATGAATTCAATGTAGTTTACTCAGTTATTGAAATCATGAACTCAATCTAGTTTATTCGCTTATTAAAATCATGAATACAATCTAGTTTACTCGGTTATTGAAATCATGAATACAATCTAGTTTACTCGGTTATTGAAATAATGAACTCAATGTAGTTTACTCGGTTATTAAAATGATGAATTCAATCTAGTTTACTCGGTTATTGAAATCATGAATTCAATGTAGTTTACTCGGTTATTGAAATCATGAATACAATCTAGTTTACTTGGTTAATGAAATCATGAATACAATCTAGTTTACTCGGTTATTGAAATCATGAACTCAATGTAGTTTACGGTTATGAAATCATGAATACAATCTAGTTTACTCGGTTAATGAAATCATGAATTCAATGTAGTTTACTCGGTTATTGAAATCATGAATACAATCTAGTTTACTCGCTTATTGAAATCATGAATACAATCTAGTTTACTTGGTTAATGAAATCATGAATCAATGTAGTTTACTCGGTTATTGAAATCATGAATACAATCTAGTTTACTCTTATGAAATCATGAATACAATCTAGTTTACTCGGTTATTGAAATCATGAATTCAATGTAGTTTACTCGGTTATTGAAATCATGAATACAATCTAGTTTACTCGGTTATTGAAATCATGAATTCAATGTAGTTTACTCGGTTAATGAAATCATGAATACAATCTAGTTTACTCGGTTAATGAAATCATGAATTCAATGTAGTTTACTCGGTTAATGAAATCATGAATACAATCTAGTTTACTCGGTTAATGAAATCATGAATTCAATGTAGTTTACTCGTTATTGAAATCATGAATCAATAGTTTACTCATTATGAAATCATGAATCAATGTAGTTTACTTCGCTTATTGAAATCTGAATACAATCTAGTTTACTCGTTATGAAATCATGAATTCAATGTAGTTTACTCGGTTAATGAAATCATGAATACAATCTAGTTTACTCGGTTAATGAAATCATGAATTCAATGTAGTTTACTCGGTTATTGAAATCATGAATTCAATGTAGTTTACTCGCTTATTGAAATCATGAATACAATCTAGTTTACTCGGTTAATGAAATCATGAATTCAATGTAGTTTACTCGGTTAATGAAATCATGAATACAATCTAGTTTACTCGGTTAATGAAATCATGAATTCAATGTAGTTTACTCGGTTATTGAAATCATGAATTCAATGTAGTTTACTCGCTTATTGAAATCATGAATACAATCTAGTTTACTCGGTTAATGAAATCATGAATTCAATGTAGTTTACTCGGTTAATGAAATCATGAATACAATCTAGTTTACTCGGTTAATGAAATCATGAATTCAATGTAGTTTACTCGGTTATTGAAATCATGAATTCAATGTAGTTTACTCGCTTATTGAAATCATGAATACAATCTAGTTTACTCGGTTATTGAAATCATGAATTCAATGTAGTTTACTCGGTTAATGAAATCATGAATTCAATGTAGTTTACTCGGTTAATGAAATCATGAATTCAATGTAGTTTACTCGGTTAATGAAATCATGAATACAATCTAGTTTATTTCGGTTAATGAAATCATGAATTCAATGTAGTTTACTCGGTTATTGAAATCATGAATTCAATGTAGTTTACTCGCTTATTGACATGTTCCTCTTCTTTGTGACTTCTGAAAGGCAATTCTTGTTTAGACACACACAAAAAAAAACAGCCCACATCAATTAATCGCCTCAGTAGTTCCCTGGTTAAATAAACTTCTGCGTTATATTTTAAAACCTTTTTTGCTCACTTAATTACAAATCTATTCTAGAACCAGAACCATGAATATGCCACTAAAACATGGTCCAAATACACATTGAAACCCCAGGAATAATCTTCAAATAGTACAAACAGAGATGGAGCAAAGAACAAGGTCAATATCCCACCAGCATAGGGACACTCGTGTTCACAGAGGACTCAGCTAAAGATGCGATTAAGAAAGGAGGCAGCGGAATCTACATCAAACACACACCCACATGGAAACACAGAAACACACACCCACATGGAAACACAGAAACACACACCCACATGGAAACACAGAAACACACACCCACATGGAAACACAGAAACACACTCTCTGACAGCAGGAGAAACATGCACCAACTTTAGAGCAGAGCTAACAGCCCTTCTTGCAGCCATACAGATTCTCAACGACCAGCATGTGTCAGCAAAATATATTGCAGTCTTTAGCGACTCAAGATCCGTTCTCCAGACCATCTCATGTTCTAAATAAGACACACTCATTCAGGACATAGGGCAAAAAATCAGCTTGCTGTCAAAAAAATCAGAACTAGTCTTACAGTAGATACCAGCACATTGTGGCATGCCAGGAAATGAAAATGCTGACAAACTCGCACGGACTGGAGGGAGCCTAACACAACACCACCCAACATAAAGCTTTACAGAAGCAAAGACTGGAGGGAGCCTAACACAACACCACCCAAGACAAAGCTTTACAGGAGCAGAGACTGGAGGGGGCCTAACACAACACCACCCAACACAAAGCTTTACAGAGCAAAGACTGGAGGAGCCTAACACAACACCACCCAACACAAAGCTTTACAGAAGCAAAGACTGGAGGAAGCCTAACACAACACCACCCAACACAAAGCTTTACAGAAGCAGAGACTGGAGGGGGCCTAACACAACACCACCCAACACAAAGCTTTACAGAGGAAAGACTGGAGGAAGCCTAACACAACATCACCCAACACAAAACTTTACCGAAGCAAAGACTCTCCTGAAACAATCCAGAAAAATGTTGTGGAGAAAAACAAACGGAGGATACAACCCAGATCACGACAGTATAAATACACTAAACAGAAAAGCACAGACTTCAGACTTAGAACGGGACACTGCAGTCTCAGAGCACACCTCTATAGAATGGGTCTCAGGGACTCGGCAACCTGCACCTGTGGAGCACCAAAGCAGTCCCCACAGCACATACTGCAAGACTGCCCCAGCCTGAGTAGTGTGAGAATGAAAATCTGGCCAACATAAACAACCATACAATACAAACAATGGGGTCCGGTGGAGACCTCAAGCGCACCGCCCTGTTTAAGACACATATCGGAGTAGCCGCATAGCACAAGTTGCTCGCAGAAGAAGAAGAACTCCACATTGCTTGATCTGTTTCCAACAGCAACACACAATGCCAACAAATGATACAATCTGTTTCCAACAGCAACACACAATGTCAACAATTGATACAATCTGTTTCCAACAGCAACACACAATGTCAACAATTGATACAATCTGTTTCCAACAGCACACACAATGTCAACAATTGATACAATCTGTTTCCAACAGCAACACACAATGTCAACAATTGATACAATCTGTTTCCAACAGCAACACACAATGCCAACAATTGATACAATCTGTTTCCAACAGCAACACACAATGTCAATAATTGATACAATCTGTTCCAGCAGCACACCAATGTAACAATTGATACAATCTGCTTTCAACAGCAACACACAATGCCAACAAATGATACAATCTGTTTCCAACAGCAACACACAATGTCAACAATTGATACAATCTGTTTCAGCAGAACAACAATGTCAACAATTGATACAATCTGTTTCCAACAGCAACACACAATGTCAACAATTGATACAATCTGTTTCCAACAGCAACACACAATGTCAACAAATGATACAATCTGTTTCCAACAGCACACACAATGTCAACAAATGATACAATCTGTTTCCAACAGCACACAATGCCAACAAATGATACAATCTGTTTCCAACAGCAACACACAATGCCAACAAATGATACAATCTGTTTCCAACAGCAACCACAATGCCAACAAATGATACAATCTGTTTCAACAGCAACACAATGCCAACAAATGATACAATCTGTTTCCAACAGCAACACACAATGCCAACAAATGATACAATCTGTTTCCAACAGCAATACAATGCCAACAAATGATACAATCTGTTTCCAACCGCACCAAAATGTCAACAAATGATACAATCTGTTTCCAACCGCACCACAATGCCAACAAATGATACAATCTGTTTCCAACCGCACCACAATGCCAACAAATGATACAATCTGTTTCCAACCGCACCACAATGCCAACAAATGATACAATCTGTTTCCAACGCACTACAATGCCAACAAATGATACAATCTGTTTCCAACCGCACCACAATGCCAACAAATGATACAATCTGTTTCCAACCGCACCACAATGCCAACAAATGATACAATCTGTTTCAACCGCACCACAATGCCAACAAATGATACAATTTTCTGATACATGTTTCTAACAGCACCACAATGTCAACAAATGATACAATCTGTTTCCAACAGCGGCAAACATCAAAACAGCAAAATACAAGCGAGAGGTCAAACGATCAGCATTTTGGGTTGATAAGACCGAATCCCTGAACCTTGATAGGGACGGCCATAAATTGTGGAATTTAGCAAAAGCGCTGAGTGATGAAAACACCAGCCGACCCCAATAGTCCTCGAACAAAACCAAAAGATGTCCTCGGGAAGGGAAGTCGTAAATATTCTAATGCAAAAATATGCCGAAGTCAGCAGAGTAAGCATAACAAAACAAAAAGATGTCCTCGGGAAGGGAAGTCGCAAATATTCTAATGCAAAAATATGCCGAGGTAAGCAGAGTAAGGGGGTAGGGCAGGAGATGGAGCCTATTTGGTTTCCCCACTCCTGCCCAGCTCGCGTATGGCTCCTCGAGTCTGCTTGTGTACAGCAGCGCCACCCCAGGGCAACGGCTTCGACTAGCCGGCGAAACTACGTAGAGCAAAACTCGAAGGAAGTCTCCTTCTACAGTACACAAGGCTGCCGGCAGAAAAGGCGGAAGATTAACAATGTCAACAACGGCTTCGAAGGTGGGAGCTGGAACAGCCTGGTATCGGGCTCAGGGCACACCAGAGATCAGCATGGTTAAGTGGCCAGAACCAATCAGAAAGCAATGGCAAACTACTGATTGTATGTTGCCAAGAACTTGATGCAGAACATGAAATAAACTAAAACTCAAAGATCTGATGGTGTGTCCCCCAGGCCAGTCAGACCAATTCTGCACCCTGGGGAAGAGAAAGATGGCAGATCGAGTACAAGTAAATGTGATGACGGCCAAAAACCAGACTGTCTTACTGCAGAAAGACCTGCCATTAGACTACGGAAGAAATTGAGATAGGAACATGGAATGTAAGGAGTCTTTACCATGGCAAACTCCACATGATTTGCAATGAGATGGAGAGAACGAAAACACCTATACTTGGAATAACCGAGCACAGATGGGCTGTCCAGGGGCACTTTAAAACCTCAACAGGTGACACAGTAATATACTCAGGGAAGGCAAAAGTGGACAGAGTGGAGTCGGTTTCATTTTGGCAAAGAAAATATCCACAACACTACTCGGTTACAATCCTATCAACGACCGACTCATCATGATGAGATTACAGACATAAAATAGAAAGTTTACAATAATACAAGCATACGCTCCAACAACCACAACTCCTGATGACGAGATGAAGTGCGTCTGGCCATCAAACGCCTGAAGAGAGGGAAGTCACCAGGGTGCGATGATATACCAGCTGAATTGATTCAAGCAGGTGGGGAGGCCAGTGTTCGGGTATATCATAAATTGTGCACAAAGATATGGAATAGCTCCTCCTGGCCAAATGAATGGAAAAGATCAGTATTTATACTTATTCCAAAGAAGGGAAACATGAAACTATGCACCAACTGCAGAACTATTGCCCTTATAAGTCATGCCAGCAAAATCCTACTAAGAATCATAATGAAGAGGATGGAACAAAAATTAGAAGATGAAATACACGAAACACAAGCAGGTTTCAGAAGAGGTAGAGGCACTAGAGATCATATTTGTAACATGAGACTCATTATCGAGAAATGCAGAGAATACAACATAGACCTGCATACATGTTTCATAGACTATAGCAAGGCTTTCGACCATATACAACACCAGCAAATGTGGAACATCATGAAAGACATGCACTTTCCAACACACATAATACAACTCATAGAATCTCTATACCACGAACAACAGGTAACCATTAAAATAGGAGGTGAAATAGCTGAATGGTTCGAGATTCAAAAGGGTACGACAGGGATGTATTTTGTCACCATACTTATTCAACATATATGCAGAGAACATCATGAGGAATGTAAAAGACGATGCCAACTATGTAAATTACGGCCTATAGGTGGCAAATGCATACCAGAGCTTAGATACGCAGACGATACAGTATTATTATCCACCAGCAAAGAAGGTTTGGAAACCTAATCATGACGACCAAGAAACATAGTGAAGACCAACATCTATATTTGAATACTCAAAAAAAAAATCATGTCAACTGACAAAGCAAAATTCTCACCTAACATCCAAGTAAACAATGAAGAACTCCAATGTGTAGAGAGCTACGAATATCTGGGCTCAATAATTAACAATAACGGTGACTGCTCCAAAGAGATCTAAAAAAGATTGGCAATAGCAATCAAGAAGTTAAACACAATGAAGAACATATGGCAAAGCACCAGCAAAATACTAAAATTAAAAATATTGAGAGCATGCATTTTCCCAGTGGCGTCTTATGGTTGTGAATCGTGGACTATTACACAGAAATTAAGAACGAAAATCCAGTCCTTCGAAACTAAATGCTACAGAAAGATCCTACGAATACCATGAACAGAAAAAAGAAAGAACACTGATGTCCTGAAAGAACTAAATGTTAAAGAGAATTGGCTGATAAACAACATACTATACAGAAAAATTACATACTTTGGTCACATCAAGCGTCACGATGGCCTGGAAAGAACAATACTAGAGGGCAGGGCCCAAGGATGCAGAGGCAGACCAAGAAGAAGATGGCTACAAGATATTAAAGAAACCATGAATATGACAATTGACGAAGTGGGTGAACTGGCAAGAGACAGAGTGAATTTCACATGTGCTGCAAAGAGAGCAACGTCCTATAAAGGATACACACCTTGATGATGATGAAGCAGAGTAAGCATAGCAAAAGAAAAAGTCGATGGCACAAAGAGAAAAACTAGAGCCTTCAAAGGCGAGCCAAGAAAACTGATCATCACCTAACGGATACATTCACCAGAAATGAGTTAGAAGAGGCATTACGGGAGCTGAAGCTCAGAGAGTCGCTGGAAAGGATGGGATCACTAATGAGATGCTTAAAAACTTGGGTACAAAAGAGCTCTACTGGCCGTCCTCAAAATGTCGTGGAGGACAGGCATACCACGAAAATGGAAGGAAGCGATCATGGTACCCATCTTAAAACCATGCAAAAATAAACTCGACCCGGCGAGTTACAGACCAATAAGCCTCCTAAGCTGCACGGACAAACTCATGGAACGCATGGTGAACAAACGACTATCTTGGCACTTGGAAAGCAAAGGGTTTCTCATGACACAACATGAAGGCTTTCGGAAGCACCGATCTACAGAGGATCAAGTAACCTATATTGCCCAGGAAATCGAGGATGGTTTTCAAGAAAAAAACGGACACTGGCAGTTTTGGTAGATATGGAGAAGGCGTTTGACACAGTCTGGAAGGAAGGGCTAAGACTGAAACTCCTCACCCGCTGCATAAAGGGAAGAATGTACAAATGGCTTAATGGATACTTTGAGAACAGAGCAGCAAGGTTTCAAGTTCAGGGGTACACTAGCAAGAAGACCACATTGGAGCAAGGAGTCCCCCAAGGAGGAGTGCTCTCACCAACCCTCTTTCTAATCTTTGTCAATGACATAGAAACATGCCTACCAAAGCGAGTACACTCTGAAATGTATGCCGACGACCAAGCAATATGGGCGAGTGAAGAGTCAATACCCATAGCAACAAATCGACTACAAGTTACGTTACATAACCTAGAAGTGTGGCCAAAAAAAAAGTGGAATATGAACATTTACGCTTCTAAGACAACATACACGGTGTTCTCACAAAATAACCAGAATCACAAAAGTAAGTTTAGAGTAAATGGGCAAGAACTTCCAGAAAGCAAGACCCTAACGTACCTTACACTCGACCAAAAACTGACTTGGTGCCCTCAACTTGAAAATGCTACGGTAAAAGTGAGACACAGGCTCACGATGATGCGCAAACTCGCAGGATCCACGTGGGAAGCAAACACCAGAGTCCTCAAAACACTCTACTCTGGAAGAGTGCTACCGGTACTGGAGTACGGCATTGCAGCGTGGAGCAGTGCATCCAACAAGCAATTCGCCAAAGTGAGCAATAGTCAGAACCGTGCAATGCGCATTATCACAGGAGCCATGAAGTCCACGCCTATAAAGGCGATAGAAACAATCACAGGCATCCAACCAATGGCAGATCGAAGGGACAGACAAGTCTTGGTGTTGGCGAAAAAGTTCAAACGGCTCAATTCCCACCCTATGTAGGAAAGAATGAACGGATTCGGAAGGGGCAGGATACAGAGAACCAGCTTTGCAAAAAACGCTAAAGCGCTGACCGCAGACCATCCGGTCCTAGCAAACTGCAAAGCCAAATCAATCCCGGCAACCGATAAGTGCCAGCCGTGGAAAACCAAAATGCCGGAACTAAGGGAATCAATCCCAGGCATACTAAAAAAAGGCTAGCAAGAAAACTTCGAAAGAAGAGCGGCCACATTAAAATACATAGAGACAGAGTACCCTGAAAATAAGTGTTTACACGTCTATACTGACGGATCGGCTAGGAACGCAATCAGCGACGGCGGAGGAGGAATAGTGCTTAAACTCTCAAAGAAACTGACGGTCACAAAAGCGATTGTCACAGGAAAATACTCAAATAACTACCGGGCAGAGGCAATAAGAACAATGGCAGAAATAATCATAGAGAGAAGAGGCACCTCTCACAACAAAGTCGTGATATTCACCGATGCTCTATCGGTCATTACGGCACTCAAAAGTGCAGGCAAAACAGAGCTCAATGAGTTCAAAGCGACCCTCGATGCCCTAGTGTACACACTCATACGCACCGTCATTCAGTGGATCCCATCGCACTGTAACATAAGCGGAAATGAATACCCCGCCAAGCTAGCCAATGAAGGTGGGCGACTACCTCAGACTGATCTCGAAATCAGTTACGAGGAAGCCAGAACAACCATCGGCTGGCACTACAGAGACAAATGGACAAAAGACCATCCCCAATACAACCACAGCGACGGGTACCATGGTCTGTCTCGTAGTGAACAAGTTGCCATACTCCGCCTTCGTACAGGCCACAACAAGCTCCGCGCCCACATGTTTAACAAATTTAAAATTGGCACAACTATCCTGTGCCCATTCCAAAAGGCGGACATGACGGCAGAGCATGTACTGCAAGATTGTCAACTGATAGCAGATATAAGAAAAGAAACCTGGCACCATAACACAGAGCTTCGCGAGAAGCTGTACGGAGGAACGTGGTCCCTTAAAAACACGGTAAAATTCATGATAAGAGTTGGTTCATCAGTCTAGGCCGGGATCGTGTTAGAGAACGATTCTCAGCTTTGTGTTTGTTTTGATCTCCTTTGACCTACATATCTTACTCAATGCAATAAAATTTCCCTTGCTTTTTGTATTCTTATCTTGACATCTTTGTTTGTTCCCCTTCTGTGTCTATGCTGCTACCAAGGTATGTGTATGATTCTACATCTTGTAGAACTGTGTCTATGTTACTACCAAGGTATGTGTATGATTCTACATCCTGTAGAGCTGTTTCCTCCAGCATAATCTGGTTTACATTTACTGCATTTATTCTCATGATCTTGGTCTTTTCCCTGTGTATTTTCAAACCTAGTTGCTGAGACTTATTATTTAGGGTATTCATTTTATCTTTAACCTGTGCGTGATTGTGGGACAGCAATACCAGATCGTCTGTAAAATCCAGGTCCTCTAGTTGTTTCATAAGTGTCCGTTGTATTCCCCATCTGTTATCTGCGATTATTGATTTCATGATCCAATCTATGGCCAGCAAGAACAAGAATTGTGATAACAGGCATCCCTGTCTTACCCCGTTCTTATCTCAAAGGATTCCGTCAATTTGCCCTCATGTATGACTCTGCATTTCATTCCTTCATACGTTTCCTATCTTGGGTGGAACTCCATAGTGTTTTAATAGTTTCCACAATGACTCTCTATCTAGGCTATCAAACGCCTTTTCATAGTCCACAAAACTTATGTATAATGGTGAGTTCCACTCTAATGATTGCTAGCTTGCAATAATATTATCTAAATATGTATTGCTAGCTTGCTATGATATTCTATAACCCACGTATTGCTAGCTTGCTATGATATTCTATAACCCATGTATTGTTAGCTTGATATGGTATTCTATTACACACGTATTGCTAGCTTGCTATGATATTCTATTACCCACATGCTGCTAGATATTCTATACACGATTGCTAGTGCTATGATATTCTATAACCCACGTATTGCTAGCTTACTGTGATATTCTATAACCCATGTATTGCTAGCTTGCTATGATATTCTATAACCCACGTATTGCTAGCTAGTCTGATGTTAGTTTTTACATTTCAAATGACAGTTTTGTTGAGCATATAATCTTCACATATTCTCAATGAACAAATGCCAAATTTATAGTTATTGTAGTACTTATTTATATAGTTTTATTGTACTTTATATAGGTTGTTACTATTTATATAGTTATTGTTGTATTTTATTTATATAGTTATTGTTGTACTTTATTTATATAGTTATTGTTGTACTTTATTTATATAGTTATTGTTGTATTTTATTTATATAGTTATTGTTGTACTTTATTTATATAGTTATTGTTGTATTTTATTTATATAGTTATTGTTGTACTTTATTTATATAGTTATTGTTGTACTTTATTTATATAGTTGTTGTTGTACTTTATTTATATAGTTATTGTTTATTTATTTATATGTATTGTTGTACTTTATTTATATAGTTGTTGTATGTATTTATTTATATAGTTATTGTTGTACTTTATTTATATAGTTTTGTTGTACTTTATTTAGTTTTACTTTATTAAGTTGTTGTTGTACTTTATTTATATAGTTTTGTTGTACTTTATTATATAGTGTTTACTTATTTATTAGTTGTTGTACTTTATTTATATAGTTGTTGTTGTACTTTATTTATATAGTTGTTGTTGTACTTTATTTATATAGTTATTGTTGTACTTTATTTATATAGTTATTGTTGTACTTTATTTATATAGTTATTGTTTACTTATTTATATAGTTATTGTTGTACTTTATTTATATATATTGTTGTACCTATTTATATATTATTTTTACTTTATTTATATAGTTGTTTTGTACTTTATTTATATAGTTGTTGTGTACTTTATTTATATAGTTATTGTTTAACTTTATTTATAGAGTTGTTTACTTATTTATAGTTTATTGTACTTTATTTATATATGTTGTTGTACTTATTTATATAGTTGTATGTACTTTATTTATATAGTTATTGTTGTACTTTATTTATAGAGTTATTGTTGTACTTTATTTATATAGTTATTGTTGTACTTTATTTATATAGTTGTTGTTGTACTTTATTTATGTAGTTGTTGTACTTTATTTATATAGTTGTTGTTGTACTTTATTTATATAGTTATTGTTGTACTTTATCTGTGTAGTTGTTGTTCAAACCAACATATTCATTAAATATTGGAAATATTTTTCCATCTTCCTGGAATTGGAATATTTTATTTTATGAAATGTTTTTGACATCAATTATATTTGGCTAAGGTTTGATAATTATAAATGATCAGCTGATCCAACCTGAAAGATTAACTTCACAGTTAATCCAACCTTAGAGATTAACGTCACAGTCGATCCAACCTGAGAGAATAACTTCCCAGTTGAACCAACCTGAGAGATGAACTTTACAGTTAATCCAACCTGAAAGATTAACTTCAATGTTGATCCAACCTGAGAGATTAACTTCACAGTTAATCCAACCTGAGAGATTGACTTCAAAGTTGATCCAACCTGAGAGAATAACCACAGTCGATCCAATCTGAGATAATAATTTCACAGTAGTACAGACCAGAGAGAGTAATTTGCACTCAGATCAGATCCAACCTCAGATATTAACTTCACAGTCGATCCAATCTGAGATATTAATTTCACAGTCGTACCAACCTGAGACATTAACTTCACAGTAGATCCAACCTGAGAGATTAACTTAACAGTTGATCTACCTCAGCTATTAACTTCACAGTACATAAACCTGAGATAATAACTTCACAGTCTATCCAACCTGAGAGATTAACTTCACAGTTGATCCAACCTGAGAGATTAACTTCACAGTTAATCAAACCTGAGAGATGAACTTCACAGTTAATCCAACCTGAAAGATTAACTTCAATGTTGATCCAACCTGAGAGATTAACTTCGCAGTTAATTCAACCTTAGAGATTAACTTCACAGTTGATCTAACCTGAGAGATTAACTTAACAGTTAATCCAACCTTAGAGATTAACGTCACAGTCGATCCAACCTGAGAGAATAACTTTACAGTTGAACCAACCTGAGAGATTAACTTCACAGTTGATTCAACCTGAGAGAATAACTTCACAGTCCATCCAACCTGAGCGATTAACTTCACAGTTGATGCAACCTGAAAGATTAACTTCACAGTTGATTCAACCTGAGAGATTAACTTCACAGTTGATCCAGCCTTTGAGAGATTAACTTCACAGTAGATCAACCTCGGCGATTTACTTCTGAATTGGTCCGTCTCAGCGTTAAATTCACAGTCTATCAACCTGAGATGACTTCGCAGTTGATCCAACCTGGTGATTAACTTCACAATCTATCAACATGAGATATTAGCTTACTGTCAGTCAACCTGATAGATCAACTTCACAGTCTGCCAGCGCCATCTAACGCCCGTCTGTCAAGCGTGTTCGTAGCGCGTTTGACTACGAGTGACTATCCTCTGTGTGTGCAGGTTCAATTCGCAGGATGGCAGAAAAAGCCACAGTTACGAATTTACGGTGTTCGTGGCACCGAGCCGAGGGATTACGATGCTCCATGGCAGCAGGCAGAAGAGCTGAAAAGCTCAAGGTGCTAGATCGAAAAAAGCACCATCCAATTAACTGTTATTAAGACAAAGCGACCTAACAGTTATTAAGACCTGATGACCTAACAGTTGTTAAGACACAGTGACCTAACAGTTATTAAGACCTGATGACCTAACAGTTGTTAAGACACAGTAAACTGACCCAGTTATTAAGACACAGAGAGCTGACAGTTATTAAGACACAGTGAGCTGACAGTTATTAAGACAAAGCGACCTAACAGTTATTAAGACACAGTAAACTGACAGTTATTAAGACACAGTGACCTAACAGTTATTAGGACACAGTGACCTAACAGTTATTAAGACACAGTAAACTGACAGTTATTAAGACACAGTGACCTAACAGTTATTAAGACACAGTGACCTAACAGTTATTACGACACCGTGAGCTGACAGTTATTAAGACACAGTGACCTAACAGTTATTAAGACACAGTGACCTAACAGTTATTAAGACACAGTGACCTAAGAGTTATTAAGACACAGTGACCTAACAGTTATTAAGACACAGTGAGCTGACAGTTATTAGAACACAGTGACCTAGCAGTTATTAAGACAAACGACGTAGCAATTATTAAGACACAGTAAACTGGCAGTTATTAAGACACTGAGCTGACAGTTATTAAGACACAGTGAGCTGACAGTTATTAAGACAAAGCGACATAACAGTTATTAAGACACAGTGAGCCTACAGTTATTAAGACACAGTGATCTAACAGTTATTAAGACAAAGCGACCTAGCAGTTATTAAGACACAGTGACCTAGCAGTTATTAAGACACAGTGACCTAACAGTTATTAAGACACAGTGACCTAACAGTTATTAAGACACAGTAAGAAACCCCAGCAGTTATTAAGACACAGTGAGCTGACAGTTATTAAGACACAGTGAGCTGACAGTTATTAAGACAAAGCGACCTAACAGTTATTAAGACACAGTAAACTGACAGTTATTAAGACACAGTGACCTAGCAGTTATTAAGACACAGTGACCTAACAGTTATTGGACACAGTAAACTGACAGTTATTTAAGACACAGTGACCTAACAGTTATTAAGACACAGTGACCTAACAGTTATTAAGACACCGTGAGCTGACAGTTATTAAGACACAGTGACCTAACAGTTATTAGGAACGCAGTGACCTAACAGTTATTAAGACACAGTGACCTAAGAGTTATTAAGACACAGTGACCTAACAGTTATTAAGACACAGTGAGCTGACAGTTATTAAAAAAGCACAGTGACCTAACAGTTATTAAGACAAAGCGACGTAACAGTTATTAAGACACAGTAAACTGACAGTTATTAAGACACAGTGAGCTGATAGTTATTAAGACACAGTGAGCTGACAGTTATTAAGACAAAGCGACATAACAGTTATTAAGACACAGTGAGCCTACAGTTATTAAGACACAGTGATCTAACAGTTATTAAGACAAAGCGACCTAACTGTTATTAAGACAAAGCGACCTAACAGTTATTAATACAAATTGACCAGACAGTTATTAAGACAACAGTGAACTGACAGTTATTAAGACACAGTGACCAAACAGTTATTAAGACAAAGCGACCTAACAGTTATTAAGACAAATTGACCTGACAGTTATTAAGACACAGTGGGCACAAGGAGTTAATAAGACACAGTGAGCTGACAGGTATTAAGACAACAGTGAACTGACAGTTATTAAGACACAGTGAGCTGAGAGTTATTAAGACACAGTGACCTAACAGTTATTAAGACCCAGTGACCTAACAGTTATTAAGACACAGTGACCTAACAGTTTTTACTTACAATGACCTAACAGTTATTAAGACACAGTGACGTAACAGTTATTAAGATACAGTGACTTAACAGTTGTTAGGAAACAGTGACCCTGCCAGTTATTAAGACACAGTGACCTAACAGTTATTAAGACACAGCGAGCTGACAGTTATTAAGACACCGTGAGCTGACAGTTATTAAGACACAGTGAGCTGACTGTTATTAAGACACAGTGAGCTGATAGTTATTAAGACACAGTGAGCTGACAGTTATTAAGACACAGTGACCTAACTGTTATTAAGACACAGTGATATAACAGTTATTAAGACACAGTGACCTAACAGTTATTAAGACACAGTACATTTGACAGTTATTGGAACTACAGTGACCTTACAGTTATTAAGACAAAGCGACTGCTCAGTTATTAAGACACAGTAAACTGACAGTTATTAAGACACAGTGAGCTAACTTTATTATTAAGACAAAGCGACCAAGCAGTTATTAAGACAAATTGACCTGACCCAGTTATTATGACAACAGTGAACTGGCAGTTACTGAACCTGATGACCTAACGGTTATTGAACAAATTGACCTAACAGTTATTAAGACGCAGTAAATGACAGTTATTAAGACACAGTGAGCTGACAGTTATTAAGACACAGTGAGCTGACAGTTATTAAGACACAGTGATCTAACAGTTATTAAGATAAAAAGAAGCGACCTAACTATTATTTAAAAGACAAGCAACCTAACAGTTATTAATACAAATTGACCAGACAGTTATTAAGACAACAGTGAACTGACAGTTGTTAAGACACAGTGACCAAACAGTTATTAGACAAAGCAGGCCTAACAGTTATTAAGACAAATTGACCACAGCAGTTATTAAGACACAGTGAGCTGAGTTAATATAGACACAGTGAGCTGACAGGTATTAAGACAACAGTGAGACTGACAGTTGTTAAGACACAGTGAGCTGAGAGTTATTGAGCAGTGACCTAACAGTTGTTAAGACACAGTGACCTAACAGTTATTAAGACACAGTGACCTAGCAGTTATTAAGACACATTGACCTAACAGTTAGGCAGTGACCTAACAGTTATTAAGATACAGTGACTTAACAGTTATTGAAACAGTGACCTAGCAGTTATTAAGACACAGTGACCTAGCAGTTATTAAGACACAGCAGGCTGACAGTTATTACGGGCACCGTGAGCTGACAGTTATTAAGACACAGTGAGCTGACAGTTATTAAGACACAGTGAGCTGATAGTTATTAAGACACAGTGAGCTGACAGTTATTAAGACACAGTGACCTAACTGTTATTAAGACTTACAGTGATATAACAGTTATTAAAGACACGTGACTAACAGTTATTAAGACACAGTGAGCTAGTGATTATTAAGACAGTGATACCCAGTTATTAAGACAAAGCGACCTAACAGTTATTAAGACACAGTAAACTGACAGTTATTAAGACCCACAGTAAGTACTTTATTAAAGCCAAGACAAGCGACCAAACAGTTATTGAACAAATTGACCTGATTATTAGACAACAATGAACTGGCGACATTAGGAAGACACAGTGACCTAACAGTTATTAAGACAAATTGACCTAACAGTTATTAAGACACAGTAAACTGACAGTTTTTAAGACACAGTGAGCTGACAGTTATTAAGACACAGTGAGCTGACAGTTATTAAGACAAAGCGACCTAACTGTTATTAAGAAAAAGCGACATGACAGTTATTAAGACGTGAACTGGCAGTTATTGGGCTGCATTGAGCTGACATTTATTAAGACAAAGCGACTTAACTGTGACCCAAGACAGCTTGACCTAACAGTTATTAAGACAAATTGACCTGACAGTTATTAAGACAACAGTGAGGCAACTGATTATTAGACACGATGACCTAACAGTTATTAAGACAAATTGACCAGACAGTTATTAAGACAACAGTAGACCTTGATTATTAAGACACATTTGACCAAACCCAGTTATTAAGACAAATTGACCTGACAGTTATTAAGACACCCAGTGAGATGAGAGTTAATAAGACACAGTGGGCCACAGCCAGGTATTAAGACAACAGTAGACTGACAGTTATTAAGACACAGTGAGCTGAGAGTTATTAAGACACAGTGACCTAACAGTTATTAAGACAAATTGACCTGACAATTATTAAGACACAGTGAGCTGAGAGTTAATAAGACACAGTGAGCGGCTGGTATTAAGACAACAGTGAACTGACAGTTATTCAGACACAGTGAGCTAAGAGTTATTAAAGACACAGTGACCTAACTGATTATTAAGACACAGTGACCTAACAGTTATTAAGACACGTGACTGTGATTATTGAGACACAGTGCCTAACAGTTATTAAGACACAGTGACCTAACAGTTATTAAGACACAGTGACCTAACAGTTATTGAGACACAGTGACCTAACAGTTATTAAGCCAGTGACCTAGCAGTTGTTAGGCACAGTAAACTGACAGTTATTAAGACACAGTGGCTGACATTTATTAAGACAAGCGACTTAACTGTTATTAAGACAAAGGCAACCTAACAGTTATTAAGACAAATTGACCTGACAGTTATTAAGACAACAGTGAATTTGACAGTTATTTAGACACAGTAACTAACAGTTATTAAGACACAGTGACCTAACAGTTATTAAGACACAGCGAGCTGACAGTTATTAAGACACCGTGAGCTGACAGTTCTTCAAAAGACACAGTGAGCTGACAGTTATTAAGACACAGTGAGCTGATAGTTATTAAGACACAGTGAGCTGACAGTTATTAAAGGAGACACAGTGACCCTAACTATTAAGACACAGTGATATAACAGTTATTAGGAATGCAGTGACTATGATTTATTAAGACACAGTGAGCTGACAGTTATTAAGACACAGTGGCCTTACAGTTATTAAGACAAGCGACCTAGTGATTATGGTTGATAAACTAAGCTTGATTGTTAAGACACAGTGAGCTAATATTATTAAGACAAAAACGACCAAACAGTTGTTGAACAAGTGGCCTGACAGTTATTAAGACAACAGTGAACTGGCAGTTACTAAGACTTACAGTGACCTAACAGTTATTAAGACAAATTGACGCAGTTATTAAGACACGATAAACTGACAGTTATTAGGAACACAGTGAGCTGACAGTTATTAAGACACAGTGAGCTGACAGTTATTAAGACACAGTGATCTAACAGTTATTAAGACAAAACGACCTAACTGTTATTATTAAGACAAAGCAACCTAACAGTTATTAATACAAATTGACCAGACAGTTATTAAGACAACAGTGAGGCTAGGCAGTGCCAAGACACAGTGACCAAGCAGTTATTAAGACACAGTGACCTAACAGTTATTAAGACAAATTGACCTGACAGTTATTAAGACTGCAGTCAGGCTGAGAGTTAATAAGACACAGTGAGCTGACAGGTATTAGGGACAACAGTGAACTGGCAGTTATTAAGACACAGTGAGCTGGGAGTTATTAAGACACAGTGACCTAACAGTTGTTAAGACACAGTGATCTAACGATTATTAAGACACAGTGACCTAACAGTTATTAAGACACAGTGATCTAACAGTTATTAAGACACAGTGAGCTGACAGTTATTAAGACACAGTGACATTACAGTTATTAAGACACAGTGACCAAACAGTTATTAAAAAGACAAATTATTCTGACAGTTATTCAAAGACTGCAGTAATTTGAGAGTTAATAAGACACAGTGAGCTGGCAGTGCATTAAGACAACAGATTAACTGACAGTTATTAAGACACAGTAGGCTGAGAGTTGTTAGAATACATTGACCTAGCAATTATTAAGACAAATTGACCTGACAATTATTAAGACACAGTGAGCTGAGAGTTAATAAGACACAGTGAGCTGACTGGTATTAAGACAACAGTGAACTGACAGTTATTAAGACACAGTAAGCTGAGAGTTATTAAGACACAGTGACCTAGCAGTTATTAAGACACAGTGACCTAACAGTTATTCAGGCCCAGTGACCTAACAGTTATTTGGGCACAGTGACCTAACAGTTATTAAGACACAGTGACCTAACAGTTATTAAGAGACAGTGACCTAACAATTATTGAGACACAGTGGCTAACAGATAATGCATGCAGTGACCTAACAGTTGTTAAAGGCACAGTGACCTAACAGTTATTAGAGCACAGTGACCTAACAGTTATTAAGACACAGTGACCTAACAGTTATTAAGACACAGCGAGCTGACAGTTATTAAGACACCGTGAGCTGACAGTTATTAAGACACAGTGAACTGACAGTTATTAAGACACCGTGAGCTGACAGTTATTAAGACACAGTGAGCTGATAGTTATTAAGACACAGTGAGCTGACAGTTATTTAAGACACAGTGACCTAACTGTTAAGACACAGTGATCCCCAACAGTTATTAAGACACAGTGACCTAACAGTTATTAAAAGACACAAGTGACCTAACAGTTATTAAGACACAGTGAGCTGACAGTTATTAAGACACAGTGACCTTACAGTTATTAAGACAAAGCGATCTAACAGTTATTAAGACACAGTAAACTGACAGTTATTAAGACACAGTGAGCTAACTGTTATTAAGACAAAGCGACCAAACAGTTATTAAGACAAATTGACCTGACAGTTATTAAAGACAACAGTGAACTGGCGTTATTAAGACACAGTGACCTAACGATTATTAAGACAAATTGACCTAACAGTTATTAAGACACAGTAAACTGACAGTTATTAAGACACAGTGAGCTGGCCAGTTATTAAGACACAGTGAGCTGACAGTTATTAAGACAAAGCGACCTAACTGTTATTAAGAAAAAGCGACATGACAGTTATTAAGACACAGTGAGCTGACAGTTATTAAGACAAAAACGACCTAACAGTTATTAAGACACAGTAAACTGACAGTTATTAAGACACGGTGACTGACATTTATTAAGACAAAGCGACTTAACTGTTATTAAGACAAAAGCACGACCTAACCAGTTATTAAAGACAAATTGACCTGGAAGTTATTAAGACAACAGTGAACTGACAGTTATTAAGACTTAGTGACCTAACAGTTATTAAGACAAATTGACAGACAGTTATTAAGACAACAGTGAACTGACAGTTATTAAGACACAGTGACCACACGGTTATTAAGAAATTGACCTGACAGTTATTAAGACACAGTGAGCTGAGAGTTAATAAGACACAGTGAGCTGACAGGTATTAATACAACAGTTAACGACGATTATTAAGACACAGTGAGCTACAGAGTTGTTAAGATGCAGTGACCTAACAGTTATTAAGACAAATTGACCTGACAATTATTAAGACACAGTGAGCTGAGAGTTTATAGGACACAGTGAGCTGACTGGTATTAAGACAACAGTGAACTGACAGTTATTAAGACACAGTGAGTTAGGGAGTTATTGAACACAGTGACCTAGCAGTTATTAAGACACAGTGACCTAACAATTATTAAGGCCACGTGACCTAACAGTTATTGTTGAGACACAGTGACCTAACAGTTATTAAAGACACAGTGACCTAACAGTTATTAAGACATTGACCTAACAGTTATTGAGACACAGTGACCTAACAGTTATTAAGACACAGTGACCTAACAGTTATTTAGGCACAGTAAACTGACAGTTATTAAGACACAGTGAGCTGACATTTATTAAGACAAAGCGACTTAACTGTTATTAAGACAAAGCGACCTAACAGTTATTAAGACAAATTGACCTGACAGTTATTAAGACAACAGTGAACTGACAGCAGTTGTTAAGACACAGTGACCTAACAGTTATTAAGACAAATTGACCAGACAGTTATTAAGACAACAGTGAACTGACAGTTATTAAGACACAGTGACCAAACAGTTATTAAGACAGCAGTGAACTGACAGTTATTAAGACACAGTGACCAAACAGTTATTAAGACAAAGCGACTAACAGTTATTAAGACAAATTGACCTGACAGTTATTAAGACACAGTGAGCTGAGAGTTAATAAGACACAGTGAGCTGACAGAGTATTAAAAGACAACAGTGACCTAACAGTTATTAAGACACAGTGACTTAACAGTTATTAGGAAACAGTGACCTAGTTATTAAGAATACAGTGACTAACAGTTATTAAGACACAGCGAGCTAACAGTTATTAAGACACCGTGAGCTGACAGTTATTAAGACACAGTGAGCTGACAGTTATCAAGACACAGTGAGCTGATAGTTATTCTAAGACACAGTGAGCTGACAGTTATTAGGAACACAGTGACCTAACTGTTATTAAGACACAGTGATCTAACAGTTATTAAGACACAGTGACCTAACAGTTATTAAGACACATTGACTCATGATTATTAAGACACAGTGAGCTGACAGTTGTTAAGACACAGTGACATTACAGTTATTGTTAAGACACAGTGACCAAACAGTTATTAAGACAAATTGACCTGACAGTTATTAAGACACAGTGAGCTGAGAGTTAATAAGACACAGTGAGCTGACAGGTATTAAGACAACAGTTAACTGACAGTTATTAAGACACAGTGAGCTGAGAATTTATTAAAGGAATACAGTGACCTAACAGTTATTAAGACAAATTACATTGGCAATTATTAAGACACAGTGAGCTGAGAGTTAATAAGACACAGTGAGCTGACTGGTATTAAGACAACAGTGAACTGACAGTTATTAAGACACAGTAAGCTGAGAGTTATTAAGACACAGTGACCTAACAGTTATTAAGACACAGTGACCTAACAGTTATTAGGAACACAGTGACCTAACAGTTATTTAGACACATTATTTAACAGTTATTAAGACACAGTGACCTAACAGTTATTAAGACACAGTGACCTAGCAGTTATTGAGACACATTGACCTAACAGTTATTAAGGCACAGTGACCTAACGGTTATTAGGACACGACATTTCCGCAGTTATTAAGACACAGTGACCTAACAGTTATTAAGACACAGCGAGCTGACAGTTATTAAGACACCGTGAGCTGACAGTTATTAAGACACAGTGAGCTGACAGTTATTAAGACACCGTGAGCTGACAGTTATTAAGACACAGTGAGCCATTAGTTATTAAGACACAGTGAGCTGACAGTTATTAAGACACAGTGACCTAACTGTTATTAAGACACAGTGATCTAACAGTTATTAAGACACAGTGACCTAACAGTTATTAAGACACAGTGAACTAGCAGTTATTAAGACACAGTGACCTAGCAGTTATTGGAACACAGTGACCTAACAGTTATTTGAACACAGTGACCTAACAGTTATTAAGACACAGTGACCTAACAGTTATTAAGACACAGTGACCTAACAGTTATTGAGACACAGTGACCTAGCAGTTATTAAGGCACAGTGACCTAGCAGTTGTTAGGACACAGTGACCTAACAGTTATTAAGACACAGTGACCTAACAGTTATTAAGACACAGCGAGCTGACAGTTATTAGGAACACCGTGAGCTGACAGTTATTAAGACACAGTGAGCTGACAGTTATTAAGACACCGTGAGCTGACGATTATTAAGACACAGTGAGCTGATAGTTATTTAGACACAGTGAGCTGACAGTTATTAAGACACAGTGACCTAACTGTTATTAAGACACAGTGATCTAACAGTTATTAAGACAAAGCGACCAAACAGTTATTAAGACAAATTGACCTGACAGTTATTAAGACAACAGTGAACTGAAGTTATTAAGACACAGTGACCTAACAGTTATTAAGACAAATTGACCTAACAGTTATTAAGACACAGTAAACTGACAGTTATTAAGACACAGTGAGCTGACAGTTATTAAGACACAGTGAGCTGACAGTTATTAAGACAAAGCGACCTAACTATTCAATAAGAAAAAGCGACATGACAGTTATTAGACATTGAGCTGACAGTTATTAAGACAAAGCGACCTAACAGTTATTGAACACAGTAAACTGACAGTTATTAAGACACAGTGAGCATTTATTAAGACAAAGCGACTTAACTGTCCCCATTAGGAACAAAAGAAGCGACCTAACAGTTATTAAGACAAATTGACCTGGAAGTTATTAAGACAACAGTGAACTGACAGTTATTAAGACACAGTGACCTAACAGTTATTAAGACAAATTGACCAGACAGTTATTAAGACAACAGTGAACTGACAGTTATTAAGACACAGTGACCACACAGTTATTAAGAGAAATTGACCTGACAGTTATTAAGACACAGTGAGCTGAGAGTTAATAAGACACAGTGAGCTGACAGGTATTAATACAACAGTTAACTGACAGTTATTAAGACACAGTAGTAGGAAGTTATTAAGATACAGTGACCTAACAGTTATTAAGACAAATTGACCTGGCAATTATTAAGACACAGTGAGCTGAGGATTTATAGGACACAGTGAGCTGACTGGTATTAAGACAACAGTGAACTGACAGTTATTAAGACACAGTGAGTGAGAGTTATTGAACACAGTGACCTAACAGTTATTAAGACACAGTGACCTAACAGTTATTAAGACACAGTGACCTAACAGTTATTGAGACACAGTGACCCTAACAGTTATTAGGCAGTGACCTAACAGTTATTAAAGCACAGTGACCTAACAGTTATTGAGACACAGTGACCTAACAGTTATTAAGACACAGTGACCTAACAGTTATTAAGGCACAGTGACCTAACAGTTATTAGGACACAGTGACCTAACAGTTATTAAGACACAGTGACCTAACAGTTATTAAGACACAGCGAGCTGACAGTTATTAAGACACCGTGAGCTGACAGTTATTAAGACACAGTGAGCTGACAGTTATTAAGACACAGTGAGCTGATAGTTATTAGGAACACAGTGAGCGACAGTTATAAGACACAGTGATCTAACTGTTATTAAGACACAGTGATCTAACAGTTATTAAGACACAGTGACCTAACAGTTATTAAGACACAGTGAGCTGACAGTTATTAGGAACACAGTGACCTTACAGTTATTAAGACAAAGCAGAACTAACAGTTATTAAGACTACAGTAAACTGACAGTTATTAAGACACAGTAGAGCTACTTTATTATTAAGACAAAGCGACCTAACAGTTATTAAGACAAATTAGCCTAACAGTTATTAAGACAAATTATTGACAGTTATTAAGACAACAGTGAACTGGCAGTTATTAAGATACAGTGACCTAACGGTTATTAAGACACGGTATTAACAGTTATTAAGACTGGCAGACTGACAGTTATTAAGACACCGTGAGCTGACAGTTATTAAGACACAGTGAGCTGACATTTATTAAGACACAGTGAGCTGATAGTTATTAAGACACAGTGAGCTGACAGTTATTAAGACACAGTGACCTAACAGTTATTAAGACACAGTGACCTAACAGTTATTAAGACACAGTGACCTAACAGTTATTAAGACACAGTGACCTAACAGTTATTAAGACACATTGAGCTGACAGTTATTAAGACACAGTGACCTAACAGTTATTAAGATAAAGCGACCTAACAGTTATTAAGACACAGTAAACTGACAGTTATTAAGACACCGTGAGCTGACAGTTATTTAAGACACAGTAGGCCCACAGTTATTAAGACAGTGACTGATAGTTATTCAAAGACACAGTGAGCTGACAGTTATTAAGACACAGTGATCTAACTGTTATTAAGACACAGTGATCTAACAGTTATTAAGACACAGTGACCTAAGTTGTTAAGACACAGTGAGCTGACAGTTATTAAGACACAGTGACCTTACAGTTATTAAGACAAGCGAATTAACAGTTGTTAAAAGACACAGTAAACTGACAGTTGTTAAGACACAGTGAGCTAGCCGTTATTAAGACAAAGCGACCTAACAGTTAGCTGAACGAAATTGACCTAACAGTTATTAAGACAAATTGAACTGACAGTTATTAAGACAACAGTGAACTGGCAGTTATTAAGATACAGTGACCTAACAGTTATTAAGACACAGTGACCTAACAGTTATTAAGACACAGCGAGCTGACAGTTATTAAGACACCGTGAGCTGACAGTTATTAAGACACAGTGAGCAGACATTTATTAAGACACGGTGACAGTAGTTATTAAGACACAGTGAGCTGGCAGTTATTAAGACATGACCTAGCAGTTATTAAGACACAGTGACCTAACAGTTATTAAGACACAGTGACCTAACAGTTATTAGGACACAGTGACCTAACAGTTATTAAGACACATTGAGCTGACAGTTATTAAGACACAGTGACCTAACAGTTATTAAGATAAAGCGACCTAACAGTTGTTAAGACACGGTAAACTGACAGTTATTAAGACACAGGGAGCTGACAGTTATTAAGACACAGTGGCTGACGGTTATTAAGACCAAGCGACCTAACAGTTATTAAGACACAGTGAGCCTACAGTTATTAAGACACAGTGATCTAACAGTTATTAAGACAAAGCGACCTAACTGTTATTAAGACAAAGCGACCTAACAGTTATTAATACAAATTGACCAGACAGTTATTAAGACAACAGTGAACTGACAGTTATTAGGAACACAGTGACTAACAGTTATTAAGACACAGCGAGCTGACAGTTATTAAGACACCGTGAGCTGACAGTTATTAAGACACAGTGAGCTGACAGTTATTAAGACACAGTGAGCTGATAGTTATTAAAGGGTACAGTGAGCTGACAGTTATTAAGACACAGTGACCTAACTTTATTAAGACACAGTGATCTAGCAGTTATTAAGACACAGTGACCTAACAGTTATTAAGACACAGTGACCTAGCAGTTATTAAGACACAGTGAGCTGACAGTTATTAAGACACAGTGACCTTACAGTTATTAAGACAAAGCGACCTAACAGTTATTAAGACACAGTAAACTGACAGTTATTAAGACACAGTGAGCTAACTGTTATTAAGACAAAGCGACCAAACAGTTATTAAGACAAATTGACCTGACAGTTATTAAGACAACAGTGAACTGGCAGTTATTAAGACACAGTGACCTAACAGTTATTAAGACAAATTGACCTAACAGTTATTATGACACAGTAAACTGACAGTTATTAAGACACAGTGAGCTGACAGTTATTAAGACACAGTGAGCTGACAGTTATTAAGACAAAGCGACCTAACTGTTATTAAGAAAAAGCGACATGACAGTTATTAAGACACAGTGAGCTGACAGTTATTAAGACAAAGCGACCTAACAGTTATTAAGACACAGTAAACTGACAGTTATTAAGACACAGTGAGCTGACATTTATTAAGACAAAGCGACTTAACTT